>VMOF01000002.1:4753486-4860780 GCA_011764245.1 Trialeurodes vaporariorum | reverse complement strand
AACATGTGGACTTAAGTGGGTGTTGAAGCACCTCGTTATATGCCCCCCTCCCTCACCCACCCCCGAACGAAACTGCCGTCTATTCCATGAGAGAGAAGACGCCTACGTTTTCCCTGCAAATGGGGCTAAACATCAAACCCGCATTTTTGACAGAAACGGAACCCCCCTACCTACGCAATAAACGTTTTCACAATAATTCCACTCAATAAAAATAATGACTAGTGGAGGGTTTTTCAGTTCGCAAGTTTGTTTGGGTTGGGATACCCACGTTGGCACACTATTCCTTAATCTATAATGTGGTTACTATGCCTAACCATCTTGACAGATGACCAGAAATACTTTTTTAATATTTGGGTCGTCCAGTCAAACCACTATGATACAAAGGGTTTGAACAAGTCTTTTAAAACGTGAAAATGTCACTGAAAAAGTTTTAAATTAGCTTAAAAGGTAGAAAATTATGATTTTTATGACTTTTACTCACTAATTGTTCCCCCTTTTTTCTTCGAGCTCAGACAATAGTGGGATGACTGTCGGCTTTGATGGCGCGGATCCAGGAATCTCTCTTTCTCTCTTTTTAGCCATTAGAACGTGTGTGTTAGGCAAAGACAAATTAGGGGCAGTCACGTCTTTTTTCCGCCTCTACTACCCTTTTTCTAACACATGAACGCAGATGTCCAGAGAGAGAGAGTGAGATAGAGAGGAAAAATTTTCCCTGGGTCCGCTAGTACAATGCCGGAGCATTTGAAAGGGTCTGAAATTTGTGTTTTTAGTAAAGAAAATGAAAGTACTAAATGAGCTGGGGACGAAGATTTTTTTGGTTTCTAATCAACTCCCATTGTTCCGATAAGATGAGATTTTTGTGCCCAAATACCTGCTTGTTTTTAAAGGGGAAATTTCCCACGTAGAGACTTCATTAGCACACGATTTTTTTAAAACTTTACACGCGTGTATCTCCAAAACCCGGCGCTTATAGGAAAAAACCCAAAAGGGACCATTGTTTTCAGCTCAAACACATCTGATAGATTGTTATCTATCATTTTCTTCAAAAAACACAAACATTTTAGACTCTTGCAACTGCCCCAGTCGGCAATTTTATTTCCAGCTTGGGGAGGGGGATGAATTGATAAAAGATAAATGATAAATGATTTATTTCCAGTCTTTTGACAAATGCCAACAAAAAAACAAAAAACAAAAAAAAAAAAAAAAAAAAAAAATGTTAAAATTTCTCAAATTACACGTAAACTATACTAGACAAATTAAATAAACTAACGTAAAAATTTAAAATGAAAATTAAAGACTGAAAAATTTGGTACTGGACTGAATTGTACGGACGTCGCTATAAAAAAATTCCGAAATACAATGTAAACTTGACGAAAGCTTTAAAAAGTGCAGCATTGACGATAGCACACGCCGAAAAACTGAATTTTTACTGATTCTTACCCAAATTTTAGACTTTATTGTGGTTTTCGTGATTTACGCTGGTTTTATATTGGTGTTACTGTTCATTTTTTTAAACAAAGTTAGCCAATACCTACCCATTATTTTTTTTAGCGATCCACCCTGGTAAATGAGATTTACGTGGATTACCTATAACTCTAGCCGCTACAGTAGAGCGATTCAAATCGATTAATTGGTCGAAAAGACGATTCGCCCACCTCTGCTGTCTAGTGTGTCAAGTGTGTAAACCTTATGGTACGACATTTGCCGATTAGTATCAGAGCTGCCGTTTTGCGTACAATCAATGCTATTTTTTCTATTCACCGATGATTCCACCGGTTGAGAAAAGATTACACAGTTCAGTTCAGTGTATGACTGTTATGCACGAAAAAACTCTGATCTTTAAACTTTTCTCAATCGGTGGAAACTAGGTTAATTAATTAAAAAATCCGCAAGTTTTTTAAAGTCATTGACGACTCCACCGGTTGAGAAAAGATTACAGATCAGAGTATTTTTGTGCATTACAGTCATACACTGAACTGAACTGTGTAATCTTTTCTCAACCGGTGGAATCATCGGTGACTTGAAAAATAGCATTGATTATACGCAAAAGGGAGCCCTGATTAGTATGAAGGTTGTTTAGAGGATGGGGCCCCGGCCACCGTGGCCGTTTTCGCGGCGGGAGTTATACAGCTATACATGTAGTATACACTGTACACTATACAGTTATACACGTCAACGTCACTGTTCGCAGCAGTCCCCGACAATGCGGCCCTCGGCGCGGCGCAGCCCAATTCCCGTCCGGACAGCGATGAATTTACGAGCAGTGGTAAATCTTTCATTTTCCGGAGCGGGATTTTCATTAAGCGTGGCGCGATAATGTGAGACAACTAGCTCACCATGCGCGTCTTGAATAGAGAGCGCGCGCGTGATGGCGTGTGAGTGACGATGCGAATGTGTGAGTGCATAAAACGCATGTTATTAATTGCCCGGCCATTAGTAACTCATCTGCGGGGGATTTAGCTGTTGTCGCCACGAATTTTATGTACGCTTCGTCCCCCCGAAACAATGCATTCGCGCCATGCCGCGCCACGCCACGCCACGAGCTGGCTGCTCGCTCGCTACGAGTTCGCAATCGCGAAGGGCCCCGGCCCGGTCGTGCGACAACTCGTAAAAAAAAAAAAAAAAAAAAAAAAAAAAAAAAAAAAAAAAAAAAAAAAAAAAAAAAAAAAAAAAAAAAACGCGAACGAATAATTAGGGGAACACGGCGTGATCTAGGGGCCCTTTTGGTTCGCCAACTTGCCTCCTCTTTGTCATCCCCCTCCGCACAGTGGCCTCAAACGTTTGAAAAAAAGGCAAACAAAATGTGGAGTCCCCGACAACGAGGTATAACAATGTAGAGAGGCCGATACCTTTTCTACGTCCTATCACAAAGTGCAGCATATCGGCTATCAGAATTTATCTACAGGGTGTTTCAATAGGCAACCTGCAGTACTTGTCACAATGAATTGCAGTATTGCGGGTGGCCTACCTGATCCAAAATCGAAGGTGTCAACTGACATTATTTAATTCGTTGACTGTACACAACCTTCTTACTTGCACTTGTATTTTAATTTATTTTGCAGCTGACAATTTAAGCCTGAAAGTTTATGGTTGTCTGCAATCTCATACCAACGAGCTGTAACTTGAGGGTGGCAAATCAAGGAACGTTCCGCTGGTTCACTGTTGTCACCTAGGGCTCCGCCACGCCATCTTGCCGTAAACATCGATTTTGAGGTTAAATTTGTAGATCATTTCCGGTCGTTTCGTAAACCAACTCGGGCATCTCAGGAAACGACCTACACAATTTAACCTCAAAACTTGCAATCTGCCGTCCAAATTCCGCTTTTTTCCCGGGATTCCTTCTACCCTGTGTGGCGCAAAGTGGACCAATCCGCTGCCACTTTAAAGTTATAGCTCGTTGTCTCATACAGTTTTATTTTTACACTGGTTGATCTAAGGATTCAATAGAGCTGCTGTGCTGCGCTGACGGATCCAGGAAATCTCCCGTCTCTCTCTCTCTCCATTAGGCCATTTAAACGCATGTGTTAGAAAAGGATAGAACTGATAGAAGAGAGGGGTGAAAAACACGTGACTATTCCTGATCCGTCCTTTTCTAACGCTCGCGATCAAATGGGAAAAGAGAGAGAAGGAAACATTCCTGGATCCGCTTGTGATGAGCTATTGTACGTATATAGACTGTTTTAGTAGAGCGATATATCGTATCGATTGCCGTCCGAGGGCCTCTGGTTCCAAACAAACTCTGGTTCAATGTACTTTCCTCATAAGCGGATTTTTGAACGGAAATTTAGGGTATTAAATCAAACAATTTATGCGACCTTTTTGCGATTATGAATTATCCGTCCTCGAAAATGCTTAATTTTGTCTGGTTCCACCCGTAAAACTGCCGAAATCAACAAGATATTACAGATTAAACGATGCGTTTGGAGGTTGGAATCACCCAAATGTTATTGTTGTTGTTGTGGAATTGGCGGGATTTCGGGCGATTCTAACCTACAAATGCAATATTTAATCTGTAATATCTTATTGATTTTGGCAGTATTAGTCAAGGAACCAGGCATAATTAAGCATTTTCGAGGACGTAGAATTCATAATCGCAACAAGGTCGCATTAATTGTTTGATTTAATACCCTAAATTTCCGTTCAAAAATCCGCTTATGAGGAAAGTACATTGAACCAGAGTTTGTTTGGAACCAGAGGCCCTCGGACGGCAATCGATACGATATATCGCTCTACTAAAACAGTCTATAGTGAGTATATCTTTTAGCAGTTCTCCAGGAAATTGAGACCATTGAGCGATTTCTCTGCGCAGCTCCAGCGTGCCACCCCATTTATAAATACACTGACCGACACCCAACACAGTGAGCTACAACTTTCGCCATTTGTGTTTTAACGTGTTAATATTCGCGTGATAAAGTCATCAATGTCCGGTGGTGCTCAGCAACCGTTTGATGATAAATTTACAGCGCTGCCACTTTGGTGAGAATTGCGTTCCTCTAATTTAGCGACGGCAAAATTTATAGCCAGACACAGATTCATACCATTAAAACTTTACTGTATCAAAAGTACGCTATAAAACACGATACTCGCAATTTTAAAGTTAAATCTGAGTTGTCAGTTTCTCTTGCTCGTTTTCACGAATACGTTTCTTAGAATTTAGAAATAAATAAATATACCGTTTTAAGTTCACTTGAAATGTACCAATTTAAATATCTGAAAATAAACGTTCTTACGTGCATTAAAAAAAGGAAAACAAAAACAAAAACAAAAACAAAACAACAACAACACATAATTTACAAAGACGGATCCAGCAATCTGGTAACTGTGAATTCTTCCCATATGAATGTATAAAAAACAATCGATTAGTAACAGCAAGATCAATAGCCCCCTCAAGAACAGTGGCATAGTAAGGGTTAGTGGCACCTGGGGCGCAGCATTATAGTGTCACCCCTCCCCCCGAAAATGTAGACAATTTTTTCTTTGATCCCGTTTTTTGTTATCTTCACGAATAAAATATACAATTTTAAAACAAACAAAATGTGAAAAACAAAAAATATGTTTCAAATTATTCACGCTAGCCTAGTGAATATATCTAATTCTCCTACCTCAGGGTGACACGCTTTAGCCAAGTTGATTTTTGATCATACCCCGAGCCCTTCCACATCAATTTTTCTCATGCCTTCTATCATTCTTTCAGTACCCCTCTATATTTTTCCATTTTTACTTCCTCACTCTAATGAAATTAGAAAAATTGAGAAAGTATTGCGATGGCGCAGAGATTTTCAAAGTATTTTGTTTTGATAGTTGGCCTCTCACGACTAACAATAAGTCAATCATGATTTATACAAAATAATGGCCTCTCATCATGTCTAATACCATCTGAAAGAACATACTTCAATCATATTCCTATATTTTTTAACACCTTTCTAACTTAGAGACATTTATGCAAAAAAATTCTGTGCATCTGTCTATCAGTCCGTCAGTCTGTCAGTCCGTATGTACATTCCCATAACTTTTGAACCATTGGTTCTTATGCTTTCAGATTTTGCACAGCTGTTACTTTTTAGATTCCCCAGAGGCACCTTTTTTTTTTTTTTTTTTTTTTTTTATTTTTATTTTTTTTTTTTTTTTGTTTTTTTTTTTTGTTTGAAATTTCAAGTTTTAGGTTAGTTATGGGAAGAAAATGATTTCCATTCAAATCAATGGTAAAAATGGGTAAAATTGGAATAACTTAAGTTTGGCTCAATCAATTTTGATGAAAGTTGGCAAAAAAAAATCTACATCCATCCTACTATGAAATAAACCTTTCATGGTTACAATATTCAACCCTTAAAACAGTTTAAAAAATCAAAATAGGTGCGCTCGAGCCAAAAAAAGGAATTATCGTGAGAAATTAATTTTTAAACTTGGAGTCAATCAATATCGGTCGATGAATTTTGATAACACACAATTCACAATCAAAATACTAACACATTTTGCTCTCTTAGTCACCATACACAACCGATAAAACCTTTTCAAGAGGCAATATAGGTGCGAATGAGAAAAAATATGGGAATATAAGCAAATAAAAACATATTCCTGTTAATTGGGATAGTTCAGGTTTGGTCCAGTGAATTTTGATGAAAACTGGCAAATATAAGCTACAATAGTCTACAAAAGAAAGTACTCAGGAAAGGACTTATCCTTTCCTAAGTATTGTACCCATCATCCTGTTTGTTCGACACTTTATTGGTCTCATGCAAAAGTATAGGGATGTTTTCAAACAAACAGATTTGCAGCAGTAGTTATACATACAGTGGAGCATGCACAAATTGGATGGCGCCATCGACCGTCTTATAGGTCAAATTACGATTGACCAGTCAAACAATGGAAGAATGCCTCATTTGAATAGAGCGCAATTTTCTCTAGAGATGGATACGTCATGTGGTGTACCAGCTGTGTTGCCAGATCGGGGTGAAAAAGCCGTTCGTTTTACATTGATTTAAATGGGGACGATACGGCTTTTTACCCTCGATCTGGCAACACTGTGGTGTACATACTACATAGTAACGTCGCACGGTGGGCACGGCGGCCACGCATTTTCAGCTCAATTCTTTAAAATGGTTTCTGTGTAACCTTTGCTATAGATTGTCTACTAACTTGAATGCGTTTTATAAGGAACAAATTCACTCACATACTGCGAAACAAAGTGCTATAGCTATAACTATTTGTTTAGTGAAATGTATGGATAACACTTATAAAAACTGTCAGTTTTACCGTATGAATTGGTTAAATTAAAGCAGAACGGAGGTCGTTTAACTGCTTCAAATGGTCTAGTTTCAAGCGTTAATATAGTGGCGTAGCCATGAGGGGGGGGGGGAAGGCGGCCCGCCCCAGGCATCAAGTCTCTGGGGGCATCATTTTCTACGGTTACAGGTTAAAAGAGAAGAGGAAAAAATAGGAGAAAAGAGGGGAAAAGAGGAAAAAAGAGGAAACAAGAGGAAACAAGAGGAAAGGAAAAGAAAAATAGGGAAAATAACAGGGATACAATGAAAAAGAGGTTGAGAACCCTTTTTTCCCCTCTTTAATTTTTATTTGATTTTAGGAAAAAATAATAATTACTGTTTAAGAAACACAAGAAATTAAAAAAGTTATTGATGCCCTCCTCTATTTTTTCATTTCGATTCATCGATACAAAGAAAATATGTCTTTAGGGCCCGATTTCGCAACGATCGATATCTCTTGGAATTAGGAATATTCTTATTGTTGGTTCCGCTTTCTTATAACTTCCGAAAATTATGCCCCCCCCCCTCCGGAGCTCGAATTCTTACAGTTTTTTCGAAGCGAAACACGTATAAAAAAAGCCCAGTTATTTTATTACGCAAAAAATCAGAAAAAGAGAAATGCAAGTAAAATTAAGTTTCGAGCGGGTGGGGGGGGGGGGTGTTGAAATTTCGAACATCTATCGATGTACTATCTACCTTGCGATTATGGGGGGAAGGGGGGCATATAATTCAACTTCTGCTCCGGGCATCAAAATCTCTGGCTACGCCCCTGTGGTGTTATTCGTACTTTTCACTAATCAAGTAGGTAGTTAAATTTAGTTGTAGTATGTTAATTTAGTACCTTTTTCAGGGCGTTTTAAAAACTGACGAGAGAGAATTTTTTCAACTGACTGCAAGTTTAATTCTCCTAAAAATAATATAATGAATAAAATTGCTTAATATTTTCAGGACCAAGATTTCAGGTTTAAAAGGAAACTTCTTAAAGGTTCGAGAAATTCTTTGACTTTGGTCCAATTTTATGATAATATTTTAGTCAAGTGAAAATGGCAACATCTAAAATCAAGTAGGTACCTTTAATATGAATGAGTTCATTTACAATGTTTGATTTAAGGTTAAAAAATATGAGGCAAATAAAAAAACCAGAATCAGATCAGCCATTCTGCCTCTTTCTGAGATAAGACTTAGAAAAAGTATCAGCCTCCCTATAGGTACCTCGTTGATTTGAATATTATATAACATCGATTCCTTTCCTTTTGGGGAAGAGGGGGGGGGGCAGGGCGCATGTAAAATGGGTCTGTTGCGTAATTTTGCTACATCAATATGACACATTGTTTCTAACGTAAAATTCGGCGAAAATAACGATGCGCACATTAAAAACTTTCAAAATCCACTCATTAACTCAGAAAATACCTTCCATTTCAAACAACCCGCGCTACACTAGACACTATATCATCGACTTATAACTACATAGATGGAAACATCTCGTTTATGTAAACATGAACAGAACTTACAAACATTGGAATGTTTCGTTTAGATGCGTACATTTCCTATATTATTTTGTAATCTTTGATAAACCGAAAAGACGAGACAGCAAATGCAGCCAATAGTTCACGTATTTAGAACGGAATTCCATCATTTTGTATAGTTACGATGTTGTTTACTTATGCACGGTGGTTCCGTCTATGTAGTAGGTAGTATACCGGTGCAAATAGTGTCTAGTGTAGCGCGGGATGTTTGCAATTGAGGTGATTTCCTGAGTTAATGAGTGGATTTTGAACGTTTTTAATGTGCGCATCGTTATTTTCGCCGCATTTTACATGAAAATCAAGGTTCTATTTTGTTGTAGCAAAAGTATGCAACAGACCCATTCTGATATTCTAGTCCACGGCCACAACCCATCTTAGTTTTTCCACTTGAACTTGAATGATTATTGAAGCAATCAAGGAAACTCGTTAAGAGGTAGTTACTATTATATTGAATACGATCGACCTCACGCGGCGGGTGGCAACTGCGCGACCGACGCGACGCCGACGCCTGTTTTCCCCGGAGTCCACGCCACCCGCACTTCGCGCAAGACTCATACCGTCAGCTGCTAGCGCCACCGCAGCGCCGCACCACGCCGCGCCGCGCCTTCAATAAAGCGTTTATGTTTCATCGGCCCGCGATTACATTCGTTTTTCAGCTTATCGAATTTTCAGCGGTTTTTGACGCCGTAATTTGGCCTCGCCTCGCTGCTGCACTAAACACACTGAGCACAATCTCGAAATTTTTAGAACATGCAACTCATGGTCCCCCCCCTCCCAAAAAATAATCAATATAGAAGATGAAATAGTCTATGGATATGTTTTTGTATTAATGGCGCGGCGTAACTACAGTATTGGTTTGGTAAGGGGGTCAGAGTTTAATTTTGTCCTGCCCCATGGCTGACTTTTGGGGATATACCATTCATTGTGTCCAAAAACATTCTGAAAAAGCCCGCAAGAGTTATTCGTATATCCTATAATTCGTTTCAAAAATGGCGAAATTGAATTATATTTATTTATTTACATATTTATCTATTATTTATGTTTTGTAGATAGTGCCTATGCGGCTATGATACACGTCATGCAGGAGGTACAAAATATATGCCTTACTTATAAGCTATGATAAAATAAATTCGAGTTAACAATTTCGAATGTAGGTATGTTTAAATATGGTTTTTAGGCAGCTTGATCGAGAGATGACTGCGTAGATCATAAGAAGCTGATGAAAATCTGAAACTTATTTGAAATGAGGAATATCATATTAAGACACCGCGATCGGACGCCGTTAGACAAAAAAACAGACCCAAACTTTGAGCTTCTAGCAAAATTCAGGAAATTTGTTTGCTGTGCCAGATAGTTTACGTCAAAATGAAGCAGTGCCAATCGTTGAAACTCAAATAGCATTATTTGTAAACGGACGCAGAGGGTTGAAGGCACTGCACAACTACCCCTGCCTACTCACAATTCACCCTACCTCACCGTAATATTTTTTTCTCTCTGCGCACCAATCACCATACGTTTATTCTTTCACTATATCGACTGGAATTTAATTTATTAGTCCACTGTACTCCTCTCTAATTCGCATCTCTCTCTCTCTCTCTCTCTCTCTCTCTTCTCTCTCTCTCCCTCTCCCCTCTCCTCTCTCCTCCTCTCTCTCTCTCTCTCTCTCTCCTCTCTCTCTCTCTCTCTCTCTCTCTCTCTCTCTCTCTCTCTCTCTCTCTCTCTACCTCTTTCTACCTCTCTCTCTCACTCTCTCCATTTAACCCCTACTCTAGTATACTCTCGCATCGTATCGCCTATCGTCTATCGTGTCGCAAAAACGCAAACAAGCAAGCGGTAGAAGTTATTGTAAGCAGGGTTTTAGATTTTCACCCTCCCCCTCCCCTCCCCTTCCAACCCGGTTAACCTTCCCTCCCCCAACCAACCATTTGCCACCCTATATCCTATCGTCTGTTTTACTACTTTATTTCCGGTTCCGGCAAAGTTATTTTTATCGCCGTTATTAAGCTCGCTGTTTGTCGTCGTCTCCTTTAAGTTGTCCGCATTTTATATCTCGAGTAATAATAATAATAATAAAAAAACAAGCTGCGATTTCGAACACTCTGGTGTTAGAACACATTGTTAAAAACCCGCGAACCGCGGCGGCTCACATGGAAACCCTGATTCCTCCACGCAATGGAACATGGTGAAGGATATCACAAAGACCCATCAACCTATCAGAAAAACATAATTATTCAAGGGGAGGTCACATCTGAGCCGCTTCCATCATCTTTGAAATTCTGTAAGAAGGTAGCCCTAAAGTGGGTGTTTATCAACGTATCATAGTCATATCCTCCGAAAGGGCCTCAAAAGTTCAAAGATACTCGCAAAAGCTCGAGAGGCATATAAAGGAAGAACCACCCCCCCCTCGTCCTACTCCGCCACCCCCCTCCATATCCTCATCTCCCAATCTCTCCTCCCTTTCTCTGGTCATTTGAATGCATATGCTTCTTGAATTTTGAACTTGCCGATATTTTCACAAAAACACCTCGTAAGTCCTATTCAACGTAGAGAACCCAAAGTGGTCTCATTTTATCGCTGTTTGTATTAGCTTTCTGAAAAAAACGGTCCCTTGTTATCTCAACTCGTTCAAAAGTTAAACGGGGGGGCACCGGGGAGGGGGGGGGGTTGAACTCCTCCAAAAAAATTGTCATTCAAAATAATGAATATTGGTAAAACTGCAACTTTTCATCTTTTGACTCGTGCAAAAGTTGGGCGGATGGCGGGGGGGGGGGATGGACTACAAACAAACAAAATATCATTTGAAATAATGAATATTGGTACAAACTGCGGATGTTCCCGTTACATGATAGGGATTTCGAATTTGTCAAGTCATACAGTAGGAGAATAAGGTAAAGAAAAAGAAAGAGAAAAAGAAAGAGAAATAGAAAGATCCTATATCTTATTTGATACATATTTCTGTGTTTCCGTAGAAAAAATGACAAATTAGACAGGAATCTCCAATGATACCTGCGTAGCGTCATCATTACGACATTGCCGTTACATCTGTTTTCTGCGTGAATCAATTAGACTGCTTTAGTTTTATTTTCGTCATTTTTGCTGGTTTTTTCATCAGATTTAACTATTAATTTCCTTTGCAAAAGTTTGCAAGAGCCCTTTGCTAGCAAATGTTTAATTCTGGTCATTTAAATGGCGAATCTCCCTTGCAACGGCGCGGCGAAAGCCGAAACTATTCCCCCCCCCCCATTTTGCCATCGTCTACAGTCTCACCTGACATTAATAAGTATAGTTAACTCTTCGTATACGCGTAAGTGATTGTTTTGCATACCCGTGAAATTGAAGGCGAATGTTAAGACTGTAAACTCAGAGTCTTCGAGCTCGAGCTTCATTCTTTTTACTTATCGCACGGGCGCCCGCTGTTGCAATAATGGGAATCTTGCAAACTTTTGCTGTTAGCAAATATAAATAGTCCAATCTGATGTAAAGAGACCAGCGAAAATCACGAAAATGACACTAAGAGTGTCTAAAATTGAGTAATAAACTTACATAACTGCTCTAATAGCAAGATTGTATTGGCGGCGGTTCAACGCAGGTATCATGGGAGATTCCAGTCTATAATGCCACTTTCTCAACGGAAACATAGAGATAAGTCTCAAATTAGATAGGGATCTCCCATGACACCTGCGACCTGCGTCCTTCCGCCACTAAGCCCGATTCTGAGAGTGAATTCCGTGATTTTTTAGTGTATTCCAAAGAGTAAACAAGAGTCGCAATTGAATGGAAGGCCTGCGTGGTCAACGTAGATAAGGGATCCGAACGCGGGCTGGCCTGGGCTGGCCTCTGATTGGCTGCAACGGGTGGAGCAAAAATGACTCGGGGTATAGGGAAAATAACACGGGATTTTCGTTCCTGGGCGTTTATCTCGAAACCTAAGCAAAATAGAATCTAAACAATTTATACGAGTCGATTCAGCAAATTTTTCCGAACAATTTGATAGGTCATAAGTGCCACTTTTTTGCAAATTCGAAAAGACTGTTTCAGTTTAAAAGTACGCACAATAGTGTGATTACATGCTTGGCATGTGTTCGAGCAGTGTTTGAGTAACTCACTATTGTGCGTACTTTTAAACTGAAACAGTCTTTTCGAATTTGCAAAAAAGTGGCACTTATGACCTATCAAATTGTTCGGAAAAATTTGCTGAATCGACTCGTATAAATTGTTTAGATTCTATTTTGCTTAGGTTTCGAGATAAACGCCCCGGAACGAAAATCCCGTGTTATTTTCCCTATACCCCGAGTCATTTTTGCTCCACCCGTTGCAACCAATCAGAGGCCAGCCCAGGCCAGCCCGCGTTCGGATCCCTTATCTACGTTGACCACGCAGGCCTTCCATTCAATTGCGACTCTTGTTTACTCTTTGGTGTATTCATTGTCATTTTCACATGTTTTTAGGCAGGAATCAGCTCTTCATATTCCCCTACAGCAAAAGTTTGAAAACGCCTTATTGCGTATTTAATGCTCTGACCCTATCGGTTTCAGTCGGAGCGTCAATTCTTCCGTGCCAGCCATCATTATTACTCACTCCGTTTCCAATAATTGACTGCGAGGGCACGATTATTATTAGTCGCGTGTATTTTGCAGTCGTCCGGTTTTCGAAAATTGAAACTGCGGATAAGTTGTTTTTATGACCGAAGTGGACCAGATGGAAACCTTGCCTCTTGCATCCGTTTGATTCCGAGTTTCCTTTGATGTTGATGTTCTATTAAGTGCGGTCATGGAGTCAGGCGCCGATTTGAAGTTCAGAGCCAGAAAAAGAAAAGAGATCGGTGATTCCTTCTGGTCGACAACAGAAATATAAACGGAGTGCAGAGCTGCCAATTTGCGTAGAATTAATGACATTTTGAAATTCATCGAAGAAAATCCGCCGGTTGAGAAAAGAATAAAGAGTTTAGCTCAGTGTATGACTGGTAGGTAATGCACGAAACTACTAACGTCTTTTATCTTCTCTCAACAGGTAAATTTTAATTAATTAAATTTTAATTAATTCCACCGATTGAGGAAAGATTACAGATTTCCAGAGTATTTTCGTGTATTATTACAGTCATACTCTGAATTGATCGATGTAATCTTTTCTCAACCGGTGGAATCATCGGTGAATTTAAAAATGGCATTGAATCTACGAAAATCGGCAGCTCTGACAGAGTGATCGGCTGGTGCACTATGGTCTGAGATTGTTAGAAAGTATGGCCAAAAATAAGGGATTAAAGCAGCGGTTCCCAACCGGTGGTCCGCGGACCAAGTTTTGGTGGTCCGCGAATACGTTTCCGAATTTTTTCCGTTTTTCCGCCCGAAAGTGGAAACGTTGAATTTGTGACCATTTTTAATAATTTTATTAAAATACGGCTTGTGGAATATTATTTAAATACTCTATTTACAAAGTCTAAAGAGCTTCTAGCTGTTTTAAATCTGTTGTTACCTGCGCAGTAAGATAAGTATTTTATCTCCCGGAGAAACTCTCCTACACGAAACACTAAACTTGTGTTCTTACCTAAAATTTAACTTAGTAGCCGTAATACCGGCTTAATTCGCCGTTTCCCTGAAAAATCGCAAAATTGGCAATTTTTATACACAAATCAGGGATGCAAACCTATTATAAAGTTCCTTTTCATTGATATTTCCTGTTAGATTAGACCGCCAAGCACAGGTAATCCCCAGTTGTTTTCCTTTTTTCAGACTTTTAATTTTTGACCAAAAGAGGGGCAGAAATGGCCCTTACTGGTACAGGCCCTTTTTCATCAACTATCATGAGCAAACTTTCAAGGCAATTTTGATGACAGAGAACACTTTTAACAAGTAATTTAATGCTAGAAATATCAGTTGAAAGTTTTAAATAAAGCACAAAAGGTGGACAAATATGATTCCTTTTTTTTGGCCACTGATTTTTGGCCACTTTTTTTTTTCGATCTCAGATCATAGCATGGGCGGATACAGGGAATTGTCTTTCTCTCTCTCCTCCCATTTAAAAACGTGCGTTAGAAAAGGACAAAAGAGGGGGCCAAAGTCACGTGATGGCCCCCTCTGCTGTCCTTTTCTAACACATAAGTTCAAATGGAGGGAGAGAGAGAAAGACAATTCCCTGTATCCGCCCACCCATGGATCATAGTGCGGTGTCCGCTTCCGCTTGTCTACTGAAGTAATGATGCGTTTTGAAGTGTTTACTGTCATCATTTAATATTTTTAATAAACCAATTCTCATTGGATTTATTACAATTTTTGATTTAAGGTCAAAGAATATGAGGCAAACAAACCAGATTCAGATCGCCCTTACTGTTGAGATAGGACTTATAAGTATAACTTGTACGAGCCTCTCCATTGCTATACCTCGTTGAGTCTGTGTACCCATTGAACTCGAAATCGGAAAAAAATGGACCTGTGCCTGGTTTCCTTTAAACAACGTTCACGTATGCGGCAGGTTCCTGAATTCTATGCGAGACAATTGATTTCCAAATGGTATCATTGTTTACTCATTTCTTTTCTCAACAAAAGAGTCGAGAATCACAGAGCGAAAAGTTTTGTCTACAAACCACATCCCTCTTTCTCATTACGTTTTACAGTCCCTTTTGTTCGAATTGAAGCTACGGGAGCTGAAAAGTTTTATAACTGGATGCGAACGGTGCTGGACAATCGACGCTTTAGCGGTTTTGCACCGATCCGGAGAGATAAATTAAATTTAAAATTGAAGGTTGCCTGATTTAGATGGATAATGGTCGAATTTATTTTTTCGAATTTATCTACAAGGAGTGAGGGATGTTTGGACCGAATCCGGCATTCGCGCGCGCCCTCTATTTTGACTCAAACGGATGTACCTACATCGTCCTGATTTTAGACGAGGTGACTGTTTTGTGAGGGGAAATGGACGGACACCACTGTTGCCACGATTTACAATAGTATTTTGTTGTAATCTTCAATTCATCACCAAAAACCCGCCCCAAATATTATTGAAAATCGATAGTTTGCCTCACCCTGCACTGAGAGAATGGGTCTGTTGCATACTTTTGCTACAACAACATAGAACCATGATTCTTTTGTAAAATTCGGCGAAAATAATGATGCGCAAATTAAAAACGTTCAAAATCCACTCATTAACGCAGGAAATCACTTCAATTTCAAACATCCCGCGCTGCACTAGACACTATTTGCACCGGTACCGGAATACTTCTACATAGACAGAACCACCGCGTGCATAAGTAAACAACATCGTAACTACAAAATGATGGAATTTTCTTCTAAATACGATACATGAACAATCGGCTGCATTTGCGGTTTGGTTGTTTCGGTTCATCAAAGATTACAAGATAACATAAGAAATGTACGCATCTGAACGGAACATTCCAATGTTTGTAAGTTCTGTTGATGTTTTCATAAACGATATGGTTCCATCTATGTAGTTATAAGTCGCTGATATGGTGTCTAGTGTAGCTCGGGTTGTTTGAAATGGAAGGTAGTTTCTGAGTTAATGAGTGGATTTTGAAAGTTTTTAATGTGCGCATCGTTCTTTTCGCCGAATTTCACGTTAGAAACAATGAGTTATATTGATGTAGCAAAAGTACGCAACAGACCCATTCTTTTTTTAATCCAAGGTGCATTTCCTTTGTATTAAAGAAACTGCACAGTGAAATATTGACTACAGGGGAATTCCTTTAATCCAAGGAAAATTTCTGCTGCTACAAGTAAAATATTCCTTGTTGTGACAGTGATTATCTTTCATGCAACAGAACTTTACTTCGCGCAAAGAAAACTGTCACAAGTAAACGTGTTTCCACGTTTTTAACCCCTTACAGACCAAGCCCGATTTTACTCGTTTTCCTCCTCTGGTCCATTTCACATTGATTCAGTTTCTTCATTTCGGATTAACGCAAATATAGATGAAAACACTACAATAGATAAGTTCTCGTCGGGCGCCTTCAATTCGTTGCATAGGCAATTCCAACTTCATCAAGTACAAACAGTCAACTACCTACCCAGTAGAAACGGAGGAGTGGTGTTCTCTTGAACTAACCTGGTCCTTAAATGGTTAATTGAAGAAGTGATTTCTTTCAGTGCACGTTGTTCATCAGTTGGGAAAAAGTTTGTATCAGACCCAATTTGGTGGACACGTTGCGAATAATGGGTCTGTTGCAAACTTTTGCTACAACGATTAAGAGAGTATAATCTATTGTAAAATCGCCTAAAAAGTTCATTGGTGGCATCAGAAAGTCATAAAATGCAATAATAAACTCCCAAAAAACGTTTAATTAAATCCAAGATGGCGGAGAAATATCGCGCAATTTGTATGCATGCACCACGAACATCTAAGGATGGCCAACTTTGACAATCTCACTGGAGGTAGAGGTTATGTGTTTGTTTACGTTGTGATTGGTTGTGATCGATATTGTGAGGTTGGCTATCCTTGGATGTTCGTGGTGCATGCATACAAATTGCTCGATATCTCTCCGCCTCTTGGATTTCATTAAACGCCTCTTGTGAGTTTATTATTGCATTTTATGACTTTCTGATGCCACCACTGGACTTTTCAGACGATTTTTCAGTAGATTAATTTCTCTTAATCGTTGTAGCAAAAGTTTGCAACAGACCCATTGGGGTGCAATAAATAACGAAAAAGTTAAAACGTAGAGACCGACGGATAACATCTCGATTAAGCGGGCTTTTATTTCGAAGCGGCAACACTGTATCCTGCGGGCTCGCCCTGCTCGGAGGGGAAAACAAAACGATGACGGCGAAAACATGGTTTAATGAAGGCATTAATCGAGAATTGACGGGGCTCGAAAAGTTAGGGGCTCGGGGGTTGCGAGTTGCGACTCATGGCAATCGATCGCTCCGCGCCGCATCGTTTCGCGTTGCATTTTAACCCCCTCCCCCCTTTCTCCCTCCCCTTTTCCCCCTCCCCCTTTCACCCTCCTTCCCCTCAGGCCCTTCATTCCCAGAAAGCTTTCGTTTTCCTCCCCCTGCCGCGCTCTCTCCCTCTCTCTTATTCGCCTCTTCCATTAGAAACAATCTCCCGTTTAAAATAGTCGATGGGAAATACAGAAAGCTGGGCGCTTCCTAATTAACTACAAAAACGCGTCTCATTGATTCAGTGCAACCCGCACGGCACGGAGCGATGCGGCGGCGTTAGGAGTGAAGAGTGAGGAGGGACCTTACCCCCCCCCCCCCCCCCCTCCTCGCTTTTCGACGCTTGATCGGTTGAAACTTTGAATTGACACAGGAGAAACTGACAATCGTGGACTGTCGGATCAAGTTTCGGTCCTTACAGAGGCAAATGAGTCTCTTACAAGCTCTTCTGTTTGTGAATGGCTTTTCTGTTTGTGAATGGCTTTTCTGTTTGTGAATTGTGTTTGAAGCTGTTGCAAATTTTTGTTGTAGGGGATTGAAGAGTTGTTTCTTGCATTAACCCTTAACTATCGATTTTTTTTTTTTTCAATAAAATAATTTTTTTTTCAGTACAATTTTGATTCTTGAGACAGGGAAAAATAGTGAAAAAATTCTTTCCATTATATTCAAGGTAAAGAGCTGAATATAATTGTTCCAAATATGGCCTTACCCGAATTTAGGTATCCATGCAACTGGAAATAAAGTTTTCAGGCTTAAAAAAAAAATAAAATTAAAGTAGTAAAAAATAAGTTAGTAAGTTTCAATAGTTGTTTTTTTGTATATGGTACTCCTGCGTTACTCCCAAACATAACAATGAAAATCGGAAAATCTCTATCAGATTTTCAGTGAGCTATTTTCAACCACTCTTCACGTTCTCTATCCTGTGCTGCGCGCTCTAGGACAAAATCGACAATTCTTACTCGTTTAGTATCTGTTCCACATGTGACCCACCATGCAGCGACAGTACAACTCAAGTCCACTACTTTTATATAAGGCTTCAAAGTAATTGTTCCAGATCTGGGCTCATCTGCCGTTAAGGGTTAAAACGTGTAAAAATGACTGTGAGTATATTAAAAAATCACGAAATCCACTCTCAGAATCGGGCTTAGTGGCGGAGAGACGCAGGTATCATAGGAGAATTCCTATCTTAATTGAGACATAAAAGTGACAAATTAGACAGGAATCTCCCATGATACCTGCTTTAAACCGCCATTATGAACTTGAAGTTTTGGCATTTATGTGAGTTTATTACTGAATTTTAGACTTTCTTAGTGCGATCTTCGTGATTTTTGCTGGTTTTTACAAAAGATTGGACTATTCATTTGCCCACAGCAAACACAGACAGGGACAGGTATCCTGGTATCTCCCAAGATACCTGCGTTGTACTGTCATGTCATTACAAACTAGCCGGCATAGCAGTTACGTGAGTTTATGACTGCACTTTAAACTTTCATAGTATGATTTCCGTGATTTTCGCTGGTTTTTAAATCAGATTGGACTATTCCAAAAACTATAAATCAGGAAAGTTTGCAAGAGCCTCTTTGTATCGGTTTAACACTTTTAATACCACAATAGAGTATATTCCTAATCGTAACTACACTGAAAAAAAAAAAAAATTGCTAAAACAACTGTGAGGATAGTTAATTTTGCAAGTCTGGATTGTAAAAAATCGTGACAGTAATCTAACATGGTTAAAATAACAAAATCTTGGATTGTAAAATTTCCAAAATCTGGCATTGTGAAAAATGCAACTCACAATGAAAAAACATCAATTATTCAATCACCTATGTATCAAAAGTTTGCAAGAGCCTCATTGCGACTGTAAGTATTTTACTTTCTACATATGAAACTTGATTGCGACGAAAGACTCGAGTATAGGCAATCTGCGAAGCACGCATGTCCCTTATGAGCGCGCACGGTTGCATATCCCTGTTTAGTCGCAGGTTTAATCTGCGCAGCGTTAAATCACCTACGAAAACTTTTTCACAATCACAACAACATCGAATAAAATATCGACTCGCAAAGTACAAATCAAATTGGGTGATTAGTTCGAGCCCATATATATTTATATATACTTTTGCCCACGCGCGCATCACAGAAAGCTCCTGACGATAATTTTTTTTTTTATCTATACAATATACCCGTGGGCATTAGTCACCTAGTTCTCTGGATTTAAAAAAAAAAAAAAAAAAAAAAAAAAAAAGGGAATGATTGGAAAAATAAATTTTGCTGCGAGGGATGAATGGTTGCGTGGCACTGCGCGATGAGGTGGGGGTGGATTGTTCAGGGGGTGTACGGATGAAGGGGGGGGCGGCAGAGTCATTTGATCCGAACCCCGGAGGTGACGCAAGCTAGCGCTTCTTCACTGGGAAAAACGAATTCTCTTTTTCATTATTCATACTTTTCAGTTTTGGGGGAAGGGAGGGCGGTATGGTAGTTCAGTTCGGTGGGAAGCGTTGTGGAGGGAGCGGAGAGGGGGAGCGAAATATTAATTACTCTCTCGTTATAATACGACTTTTGAGAACTTTTCATTATTTTCGTGCCGCACGCACGCGTTTTCGGTGTTTCAGGCGCAGCGCGAGAGAGCTCGCGGGTCGCGTTTCAGGCGCGGCCCCATGCCCCGGCCCCGGAATGGGATCCGAAACGAACTTTCATTCCCGGAACGAAAACAATAATTCGAAAATTAACCCTTTCAGAGGCGCGCTCAATTAGGTGTGTAAATTAATTTGCCCCCAAGCGTCTTGTCTTTGCTACGCGATAGAGAGAGAGTCATGCCATTGAGAGGAGGCGTGTATTTTATATATCATTCGCATTTTCACGTTTCATCCCCAATTTAACCACGGTTAAAACCACGGTGCCACGGTGCACTGTTGCCAAATCTAGGTGCTGATTTACCTGTAAGTTTGTCTCATATGAATAGATTCGGCAATACTCCGTCATCCCTCTTATCCCAATTTCTTACAGCATAGAGCAGGGATGCCGTTTTGCGTATTATTAATGGCATTTTTCAACTCACCGATGATTCCACCGGTTGAGAAAAGATTACTACTTACACAGTTCTTTTCAGTGTATGACTGTATACTGCACCAAAATACTCTAATGTGTAATATTTTCTCAATCGGTGCAAGGATCATTTATATAATTATTAAAATATCTGTAAGGTTTTTCGGAGACTCCACCGGTTGAGGAAAGATTACGCAGATGCGAGTATTTTCGTTCATTACCGTTATACACTGAACAGAAATGTGTAATCTTTTCTTTACCGGTGGAATCATCGGTGACTTGAAAAATGTCATTATTTATAAGCAAAACGGCAGCGCTAGAATAGAGTCCTTCTTTATTCCGAGGGTTTTCTCCATGTCTGATGTCAAAATACATTTTGTGCTTCAAATTAGAGTTCTTGAGCCAAGAAGGTTGTGCAGTTCTAATAACATAAGCCTTCTAGTTTCAAACGGGTGTCTATACATATAACTTCATTGTGAGGTTTCAATTTTCTTTCCAAGTTTTTAATAAAGAACCATTAAATACTGGGGCAGTTGATGCAAAGATATGAAATTCCGTGTTTTTTTTATAAAGAAAGTGAAAGTACTTAATGAGCTGAGGAGAGAGATGCCTTTGGTTTCTAATTAAGTCCCATTGTTCCGGAGATGAGATATTGTCCCAAAATACATTGTCTTAACCCTTTAATGCATGATTTTTTTTTTTTTTTTCAATAAAATAATTTTTTTTTTTCAGTACAATTTTGATCCTTGAGACAGGGAAAAATAGTGAAAAAATTATTTCCATTATATTTCAATGGTAAAGAGCCTGAATATTAATTGTTCCAATTATGGCCTTACCCACATTTAGGTATCCATGCAACTGAAAATAAAGTTTTCAGGCTAAAAAAAAAAAAAAATTAAAGTAGTAAAAAATAAGTTAGTAAGTTTCAATAGTTGTTTTTTTTTGTATATGGTACCCCTGCGTTACTCCTAAACATATCAATGAAAATCGGAAAATCTCTATCAGATTTTCAGTAAGCTATTTTCAACCACTCTGCACGTTCTCTATCCTGTGCTGCGCGCTCTAGGACAAAATCGACAATTCTTACTAGTTTAGTATCTGTTCCACATGTGACCCACCATGCAACGACAGTACAACTCAAGTCCCCTACTTTTAGGTAAGGCTTCAAAGTAATTGTTCCAGATCTGGGCTCATCTGCAGTTAAGGGTTAAATGGGAATTCCGCGTAATGACGTCACTACGCACACGATTTTTGCCACTTTACACGTTTGTATCTTCAAAACCGGGACACTTTTAGGAAAACATCAAAGGCACCGTTGTTCTCAGCTCATCAAGTACTAACATTTTCTTTATAAAAAACAAAATAAAGTCAAACTCTTGCAACTGCCCCATTCCGTGAAGAAGGACACCTATAGGATCCCTTCTTCTGAGGACCGAGATCTTTGAAATTCCGACTTTTGGATGAACTCCGGATAAGAAAAAAATAAAGATAGAGATGCGTCGCGTCGCTTGGTTGCCAAGTCTAATAAAAATACTGAATTTAACTAATTGGTTATCAGGTGCTCAGTTAGATAAATTCAGCATTTTTATTAGACTTGGCAACCACGTGACTCATCTCCATCAATCACCTTGTTTCATTCTTACCCAGTCTATCCAAAAGTCGGGAATTTCAAGGACCAGCCCGCGCTGCTGAACCTTCAGTTAATACATCTATGATTTAATTCAGTTTCCGTAGCATCTATTGTACAGACGTTTGTCCTACCTAGAGCCGAATCAACCCAACCTGGCGCCCTGATAAGCTGAATGTTTTTATGGGTGGTCAAAAGTGGGCCGCGGGGGCCTCCGGAAAATGTGATGAACTTTGTTTTCGTTTGTTTGTTTGGTTTTTTTTCTTTTCATCTTTTTGCTTCATTTCTATTCTTGAGCCCTTGGGGCCTTAATGAGTTACACATTACTCGCCTCGCAATAAAAACGGCCCCTCAAAATCTTGCGCCCTTTAAGCTGTAACATAGTCAGCCTAATGGTTAATTTTACACACTCAGTTGGGTCTCGCTCAATGTTGCGCGTGATCATCGAGTTTCAAAAACTAAAAAGTCACGTGTTACCGCAGGACAGCAGCTATGTGTCATCCGCCCGAATGAACTTACAAAGCACAAGCTCAATTTAATGCAAGCCTACCTATAGAGGACGTGATAACAATTACCGCTCGAATTCTGCAAGCGTTTCAGCCGCATTTTGGCACTCGCAAAAATCTTCCCGTCCAACGATATGTACGGCGGACCCTTGACTGTCCCCCCCCCTTCCCCTTAATCCCCATCACCAATCAGATGACAGGTTTTGAAATTAGGAAGGAGCGAAAAGAAGAAGAAGAAGAAAACGGTGTCTCTCTCACAAATAAACTTCGACGTAGAAGGCGCGTCCATCTCAGTGTGACGCGCCAAATTTGAAAACTGAGGTGGATCGGATGAGGGGTGAGGGTGAGAGTGAAGTAGACAGAGAGGTCTTTGAAGGGAGTAAGTGTGGGGGGGGGGGTTTCTCTCTCACACGGTGCGAGAAGAAGCCGAATTTCACGAGCACTCATAACAGCGTCGCAGGAGACGACAAAATATTCGCCGTCGTGTGCCAAGAACTCGAACTCGCGACTTTATACGCTCAAGTTCCCTCGTTGTGTTTACGCTTTCGATACATCGATGCCTTCTTCCTCTCTCCTAAAAGTCTCAGCCGCATCTCTCTCACTCTTACCCAAAACCTTCCTTCCTCTCTCCTTGTCTGAATCCTCGCATTCGCGCAGGTGAACGAATGTATTAATTATTGCGGGACGAAAAGATCCGGGCGCTTCGCGTCGCGTGAATCGGATCATTCGTGATTTCAAGATATTGGTATTTTTTTTAATGGAACGTGATGGAACGGATGGAGCAACTTGGAAGAATACAATTTTTTTTAAATTATGCGATTTGATCAGACGCTTCTTGAGCATCGCGTTCTGAATAGTTGCGAGCTAACGAAAACGCTTCAAAACTCTTCGATGAACAATCGAATTTATAAAGATACGAAAACCCTCCGTATTGCTGCGCAGCAAAAGTATACATATGCAACAGACAAATTAGAAAAAATTTACAATGGGTCTGTTGTAAACTTTTGCTACAGCGCCATACAGTGTGCAATCTTATGTAAAATCGCCTGAAAAGTCCAATGATGACATCAGAAAGCAATGAAATGCAACAATAAACGCACAAATTGCGTTTAATGAAATCCAAGATGGCGGCAAAATATCGAGCAATCTGTATGCGTGCACCACGAACATCCAAGAATAGCCAACCTCACAATATCCATCACAACCAATCACAACGTAAATAAACGCATAACCTCTACCTGCAGTGAGGTTGTCAAAGTTGGCAATCCTTGGATGATCACGGTGCATACATTCAGATTCCTCGATATTTTGACGCCATCTTGGATTTCGATAAACGCCTCTTGTGAGTTTAATATTGTATTTATTGACTTTATGATGCCACCAATGGACTTTTCAGGCGATTTTACATTGGAGTAAATACTTTTTATCGCTGTAGCAAAAGTTTGCAACAGACCCATTCGCACCAATGTGCTTCGCACTCTCGAGTATGCATTTTAAAGATCCCGCAGCGTATGCTGGTCGTCAGGGCTGTCAGTGTGCTCTAATCTCTCTCTCTCTCTCTCTCTCTCTCTCTCTCTCTCTCTCTCTCTCTCTCTCTCTCTCTCTCTCTCTGTTTTTTTCTTTTTCACCTGCTCACACGCGTGTGATTAATTGCGGCGTCGGCGTCGATTGGTGACTGCCGAGGACGCGGGACGGGACGTCTGCCTGCGTTTTTCAATCGTAAAACTCCGGGCGCGGGGGCAACGGGGTACGGTGACTCGAAAGTACTTTTACGACTCTCGCGCCAAATTCATTAAAAACCTATCACTCATAATTACTCGTCCCTCGTCACCCCTTTTACCTGCACCTTTTAACTCCCCCCCTTCACCCCACAGTCACCAATACGACCTCCACATTCAGAGCGGTGACTGAACATCTCCTTTGATCTCACGTCTTTTACCTGTTATCTGCTTGTTTTTATATTATTTCTTTAAAATTTTATTTTTGGTTTCATCCTCATCATTAAATTAACCTTATTTAGACGTCAACAGGAACCCATGAATGAAGTTTGCGATCTGTTTACGCCAATGGGTCTGTTGCAAACTTTTGCTACAACGATAAAGAGTGTTTCATCTTATGTAAAATCGTCCGAAAAGTTTATTGGTGGCATTAGAAAGTCATGAAATGCGATAATAAACTCATTAGAGACGTTTAATGAAATCCAAGATGGCGGTAAAATATCGAGCAATCTGTATGCATGCACCTTTAACATCCAAGGATTTCCAACGTTGACAACCTCGTATCTTCAGAGGTTATGTGTTTATTTGCGTTGTGATTGGGTGTGATCGATTGTGAGGTTGGCTATCCTTGGATGTTCGTGGTGCATGCATACAGGTTGCTCAATATTTTATCGCCATCTTGGATTTCATTTAACGTCTCTCGTGAGTTTTATACTACATTTTTTGACTTTCTGATGCCAGCAATGGACTTTTTACGCATGAGATTATGAATTTTGATGTTTTCTGATGCTGCCATTGTTATTTTTACGGCTTTTAACGTAGGAATTGGTACTCTAAATCGCTCCAGCCGAAGTGTGCAACAGACCCATTAAATGTGATGAATTGGCTGGAATGTTCGCTGTATCGTATCTTTACCTTAAATGTCATGAAGTCCCGTAAATTAAATTTAAACAAATTATAGTTTTATCCTTAAGAGATAAAAAGAAAAATGGCCTGGGGTAGTTTTTAGCCCCCCCCCCCCCACCCCACACACACAAGGATTAAATGGCAGTTTATGAAAATCTTGTTTCAACCATCAGAGACAAACGGAGCACTACGCTGAAATAGGTACTTACATAGAGCAGATTTGAGGCACTCTGAACTCTCGCGGATTCAACAAAATCACGCAGTCAACACCCCTCTGATGTCGCATTTAGGAAAACACAGGAGGGATGGACTGGGACAATACCATCTAAGCATACCGGAACCCGGGGGTTTGTGGTTATGTGCTTAGGTTGCCTTTTAAGCAGGCTCTTTTGGGGGAAAGAGGAATTTTCGCATTTGTTTTTCTAGTTTTTACTAATTTTTCGGCTGTTATAACCAGATTTACTCGGTCAGAGCACTTCCCTGCGGATGTTTCAGACCGTTTCCGCGATAAAACTCTTTTTTCACAAAACTACGCGAAACACCTAAGGGTCCCCCCTTTCACATCGACCCAAAGTAAGCAAGAGCCCCCCCCCCCCTTTGGTGTTACATATTTCGGTGTGTAATTTTGCGGGAAAAGTGGTTTTTCACAGAAACGCTCTGAAACATCCAGGGAAGTGCCCTGACTAGGTATAAATCTGGTTTTTACAGCCGAAAAATTAGTAAAAAACCGAAAAAATTCCTCTTTTCCCTATAAGATCCTCTGTAAAAGTTGGCAACCTAATCACATAACATCAAAAATCCGGGTTCCGGTATGCTTAGATGGTATTGAATGGGAAGTGAAGACGAGGGTGCTCAACTGCTCACCATTCAACATCATACGACAATCAGAAGGGTGTTGACTGCTGTTTTATTTATAATTCGCGAGAATTCAGCGTGCTTCTGCTGCAGCCAGTTAGTGCTCCTGCTCCGCCTGTATTAATTGTCTCTGGTCCCAAACATATGCATGGAGCCGATTTGCAAGTTATACATTGTTTTGTCGGGTTAAAATTGCGACATATCGAAGTAATTTATCCAAGGCTCAGTCGGCGAATTGAATAATGTCAGTCGACGTCTCAGAGTTTGGCACAGGTAGGCAACCTGCAATGCTCAATGCTGAAATTCGTCGTGATGATTAGTACTCCTTGTTGCCTACCTGAGCCGAAATCTAAGGCGTTGACTGACTTTTTTTTAATTCGCCGACTCTACGTACGTGACGTCGCGTCGCGTCGGCACTAAATGACTCCCCACCGCGCCGTTGCCCATCACGACTGTTTATTTTTTAATGCGCGCAGCAATGGTCGAAGGAATTTCATAAGTCAAGAGCTCGCCGAATATTTCATGACACGATTTCCAGCTGACCCCCGCCCCCTCTCCGAGGGCGGAGGGAGACAAGAAATCCCTCAGGTCTCAGATCCCATCTCATCTCATCTCATCTCACACTCTTGACACTTGGCTCGCGTAAGTGCATGAAAGAGAAGTAGTTATTAAAAAAGAAAACTCGCGAATAATGAGCCACTTAGCATGTGTTCGAAATCAAAGAATATAAACAGAGGGAAAGCCCGCACTTTAATGCGTGAACTTGCACGATGCATACACAGGGTGTCCAATTATTTCGCTATTGCATCCCAAGTTCTCTGGAGAGACAGAGAGATAAAGATAGAGAGAGAGAGAGAGAGAGAGAGAGAGAGAGAGAGAGAGAGAGAGAGAGAGAGAGAGAGAGAGAGAGAGAGAGAGAGAGAGAGAGAGAGAGAGAGAGAGAGAGAGAGAGAGAGAGAGAGAGAGAGAGAGAGAGAGAGAGAGAGAGAGAGAGAGAGAGAGAGAAGAGAGAGAGAAGAGAGAGAGAGAGAGAGAGAGGAGATGAGAGAGAAGAGAGAGAGAGAGAGAGAGAGAGAGAGAGAGAGAGAGAGAGAGAAGAGAGAGAGAGAGTTTGAAGCGAGATTGTCGGGCTCAACGCGAGCTATATCAATAGAGGGGGTCATACATGTTATACTGAAAAAAAGCGATATTCATAATACCAGATTCTAGTCATATTACCAGAATCACAACGATATTTGTAAGTGACAGAAAGTCCAAATTTTTTGGCCAGAAAATTCTGGTGTTAATACCAGAATATGGTCATAGGACTATAATTTCCTAAAAATTTTCAAGAACTGTGGTACAAACGCTAGAATGGGTCTGTTGCATACTTTTTCCAAAACAATTCAGAACCTTCATTCTTATGTAAAATTCGACGAAATTAACGATGCGCACATTAAAAACGTTCAAAGTCCACTCATTAACTTGCAGGACATCACTTCAATTTCAAATAGCCCGCGCTACACTAGACACTATTTGGTATACTACTACATAGACGGAACCACCGTGCATAAGTGAACGACATCGTAACTACAAAATGATGGAATTTCTTTTTTAATACGTGAAATATAAGTTGCATTTGCTGTCTGGTCTTTTCGGTTTATCAAAGATTACAAAATAATATAAGAAATGTACGCATCTAAACGAAACATTCCAATGTTTGTAAGTTCTGTTCATGTTTATATAAACGAGATGGTTCCATCTATGTAGTCATAAGTCGGTCATATAGTGTCTAGTGTAGCACGGGTTGCTTGAAATGGAAGGCATTTCCTGAGTTAATGAGTATAGATTTTGAAAGTTTTTAATATGCACATCGTTATTTGCGCAGAATTTTACGTTAGAAACAATGAGTTATATTGATGTAGCAAAAGTACGCAACGGACCCATTCTGGGAATTGTGCTTTCCCTTACATAGGTTCACACATTGCCATGCTTTGCATCTGGTAATCTCTTTCTTTTCACTGTATAAGTCTTATCCCAAAGTGTGAAAGCATGGGCGATTTGGCAGTGGCGTCGCGTGCAGTTTGGCAGCAATGTATTCTATCCATTTAAACTCATGTAAAAAATCGAATTCAAGGGGCGCACAATGCACAAGGAAAATTCGATATATTTAATGAGTTTAAATGGAGCAGTTGCATTGTTGTCAGATGGCACGCGACGCCACTGCAAGTGATTAAGAGTGGCAATCTGGACACAGAATTCTAATACAACTATCCAAGTAAGAAAATTTGGCTTGTACCTACTGTGATGTGTCAATTTTTTTTTTTTTTACATGTGTTGAATGGTGTCTTGTGTATTGTCTGTTGCATACCCTATGCAAGATATGCAAAATGCAATGCACAAGTTAAATGTATATTGTATCTTTCGTATTGCATATACCCTCTCGAGGATAGTCAATATGCAAAGCACAAGATACATGTGTTGAATGGTGTCTTGTGTGTTGCGTTTAGCATACCCTGTCAGAGATATGCAAAACGCTATGAACCTAATGCATATGTTAAATATGGTACATTGTGTTTTGCGTATTGCATACCCTGGCGAAGATAAGCATTATGGAACGCACCTGATACACGTGTTGAATGGTGTCTTGTGTGTTGCGTTTAGCATACCCTATGTCAGAGATATGCAAAACGCTATGAACCTAATGCATATGTCAAATATGGTATATTGTGTTTTGCGTATTGCATACCCTGGCGAAGATAAGCATTATGGAACGCACCATGATACATGTGTTGAATGGTGTCTTGTGTGTTGCGTTTAGCATACCCTATGTCAGAGATATGCAAAACGCTATGAACCTAATGCATATGTTAAATATGGTACATTGTGTTTTGCGTATTGCATACCCTGGCGAAGATAAGCATTATGGAACGCACCTGATACACGTGTTGAATGGTGTCTTGTGTGTTGCGTTTAGCATAGCCTATGTCAGAGATATGCAAAACGCTATGAACCTAATGCATATGTCAAATATGGTATATTGTGTTTTGCGTATTGCATACCCTGGCGAAGATAAGCATTATGGAACGCACCATGATACATGTGTTGAATGGTGTCTTGTGTGTTGCGTTTAGCATACCCTATGTCAGAGATATGCAAAACGCTATGAACCTAATGCATATGTTAAATATGGTACATTGTGTTTTGCGTATTGCATACCCTGGCGAAGATAAGCATTATGGAACGCACCTGATACACGTGTTGAATGGTGTCTTGTGTCTTGCGTTTTTCATACCTGGGACCAAATAATGTTACGACTTCGCTGTCCCGCACGCATGATGATCGGTGAGCTCTTACGGGGGGTATAAAGCACGCGTACTAACCATACTTAAGTACGCACCGTCAGACGTCTTTCGGAGGACCGTCAAGCCGTAACATAATTTGGTCCCTGGACATGCAACCAGGCAACCCGTAGCACACTTGATGCAAATGGTGAGGGGTATTTTGCGCGTTGTGTGTCGCGCACCCTGAATATAGACATCTTTGTCCTCGATAGCAACATGCAGTTCTGAAAGTGCTGCTCACATGTTGAATTGGTCCAAGGTAAATTTTTCGGTGTTTTCAATTAGATTAGCCCGGTAGTGCGGCTCGTGCCATTTGGCAACAACGTTATTACTCCATTTGATTCTATGTAAAACAATCGATTCGATAGTGAAGCAGCGTTTTACCAGCAGTCGATTGTTTTACATTGAATCAAATGGAGGCAACACATTGTTGCCAAATCGCACGAGCCGCCACTACAGCCCGGCTAAGAACTAAGAAGGATAATTATGTAAATTGACTTTTTAAGTTCCCGTTAATGTGTAATTTTGTCATTTTTATCGGTGCGGTCTACCAAAGGTGACACAATAGGAAATATCTAAGGGTAAAAACACCTTCACTTTTTTCAGAGTTATTTTCCCAAAAAGTCGAAAGATTCGGTAACGTTCCTTTTTTTTTGAGGCATTCCGAAACCATAATTTTATTTTTCTTTCGTTTTATTGAAAGGTGTTAGTATTTTCTTCGATGTATTTGTAAACACCCTGTAGTCATAACCATAGACGTATTCAAAGTATAGACTTAGAATTGGTCTTAGTCCATGGTTAAGAGATAATGTCTTTAATTAAACGCTTTCATTTTATTTTTGTCTGGTCGTTAGAAGAGTTGAGACACACGAAAATAACGCTTTAATTTTGACGAAGTGATAATGATATGTTCGCCGGTTAAGCGTAGTTGTCAGTTTGGCTTAATTTCAAATCCCATCAACTTATTCCACAAGTGATGCCTTTGGGTTTGCCCCCCGGCCGGACGGACTAATTTTATGATTCAGAGTTATCTCGTCACGATGTATGTAATCGTACGATGTACGCTGTACGCAACTTATCCAAGTATTAGGTGTTTTAGTTAATCGATTTTGAAACATTGGATCCTAACGAAGCCTGCTTCAGTGCCTAGTTTCCCGTTAGAATTAAAAATTGACCTGGTAAAAGTACCATCCCTTACCTTGTTTCATATATCGTTGTGCTTCTGATAATTTTTTTATCTATTTTTTTACTTTCTCACGCAACTAACAAATGTAGAAATTAAGAAAGTAGTGCGATGGCTCAAATGCCTGTCTATCTGTATCCCAGCATAACTTTTGGACCAGCAGATCCACTGGCGCAACCAGGATCTCTTCCATCTCTCTCATTTCCCATTTGAATGTATAAGTAGGAAAAGGACAGAATGAGGTGGTTTCATCCCCTTGTCCATCCTTGTCTAACATACGTTTCTTAATGGAGAAAAGAGGGAGATGAAGAAACTCTCGTTGCGCTACTGAGCAGATCGTCCATATGCATCCATATTTCGCAGAAAAATTACTTTTAACATTTCCTTGGAAAGCTTTTTTTTTTTTATTTATTTTTTTTTTTTGTTTTTTTTTTTTGGATTTTTTCAATCGTAAGCAAGTTATGATGGAGGATAAAAGGTTTCTACTAAAATCATTGTAGGAAAAAGAGTAAAATGGGTAAAATAGGGAAAAATTGGACTTTTCATAATATATTCTGTTTGAAACTTGATGAAAATGGGCAAAATCACTCTTCAATTAGCCTACTATTAAAGTATAACCCCCAGGTATGGGGGTGTCCCTCAGAATATATGTACTGAGGGGTCTGGGGGCTTCCCCAGAGCAGTAAAGGGGCGGGGTCTGGAATTTCCCCCCAGAAAATATAAGGGGGTCTCGGGGTCCCCTCAGATTAAGTTTGATGTGAGAAAGTGTTCGTGAGGTATTCCTTACAGTTTATATTTTCCGTGTTATAATGCTGTCAATTTGACAACATGGTGATTTTAAGCAATGCTGTGGCGTGGGCCTCGTGCTGAAAAAATAAACAGACTTTGTAAAGTGGCTCGCGAGAGTAAAGAGCCCGAGAGAGGAGAGCGGGCGTGCAGAGGTGGAGCTAGAGAGTTGATGAAGACGAAGACGAACGAAATACCCTTGATAATTGATAATACGGAGGAGGGCCCTTGGCTCTGGCTAGGCCCGGCCGATGGCCCTTTTGCACCGTGGCCGCCACTGCTTGTTGTGTAGAGCGATGCGTGATGATATGCATGCCAAATGTAAAATGCATTAGTGCATCTCCATGTCTGTTATCACTCATCCACCAGACCCGTGCGGCCTGCTCTATGCCCAGCTATTATGAGACAGACATCATGGATTCAGTTCTCAATCGTGATAAGTCACACACAATATTTGCCTGCGTTATGAAGAGGAAACTGCCCTAGAAATATCCCACATCCTTCTAGGCTATTATAGGTAGTTACACTTCAAAGGATATTCACAAAAAACGAAATGGAAAGTATAGTTGTTGTCGGTATGAGAATTGATTTCTTCTATTCATACTGACCCGTATGCGTCCTCAACGATTTAACACATCAGACCCATCCTGTTAACCCGTAACATCCTAATGTAGCCATATAACTCCAGTAGAGGGAAGCTTTCATTTTTCGGGGATAGCAGATCGACGATCTGGTGTTATAGATTAAATGTCATTTGGCATCAGCTTTTTCTGGGCATTATAGAATTGCTATAACAATTTTTTTTTTTTTTTTTTTTTTTTTTTTTTTTTTTTTTTTTTTTTTTTTGTAAGGGTTAAGGTTTCATTCCATTAAGGGTTGTTCATGAAAATCGTTAAAACAAATTAAATAATTCAGGATGTTACGGATTAAGCTCCCATTAATATTATGCTTCTACAAACGAAACGCTCAGATTAGAATCTCGTAAACTATATAACTCTCCGAGAGTGCGATGAATGGACTTGCACTGAAAAAGGAAAGGTTGGTCCTCCTGACTAATTATTCGTAAAATTTACGCAATCTAATTTATTGGTTGCCTTTATACTCAATAAATCAGGTACTCCGATCAATAGTCAGTAACTGGGACGAATTATGTTTGGTACGTGCAACCAATAAAATTGGTTCTGTACCTTACCAATTTGAGTTGGTACCCGGTGGATTAACTTATTCGCCCGAGTAATAATTAATTGGATGGAATACCTAATTTATTGGTTAAGGGGGTATACCACCCAAATTAAAAAAAAAATCGTTCCTGATGACTTAGAGCCCTCAATTTTTTTTTGGTAACACATACTGATGTAAATTAGAGATCCTGAAATTTTTGTGAAGCTGGTTGCATACCTGCCCCTTAAAAAAAAATTTCCTGAAAAAACGTTGACAACTTTCAAACAGCTTTTTTAGAGTTAGAATTGCTCAATCACCTTGGTCTTGGTCTCAAATGAAAGGTATCAGTGTCCTCTAGGGTCTCTTGTATGGATTTTTTTTTTGTCGAGAGGAAGTATTTTTTTCTTAATGTTTCTTCGATGTGACATTTTTTTCATGTTTTTTTTTTTTAAACATTAATAGATATTTGAGATGTTAGGTTGAGGGCAAATCCATACAAGAGTACCTAGAGCATGAAATTCTGCACATTTTAAAAAAACCTGAAGTCTCTAGCTATCATAGTACTCGAGAAAAGCTGTTTTGAAGTTGAAAAAACAAGCGAAAAATTGATTTTTCAGTACAAGCAAATTAACAAATAGTACATGAGAAAAAAATAAGAAACAGATGGTTATCAAATGGTTCTCAATTTCGCAATGTTGACTCATAAACTTTAAAATTAATTTAAAAATACTTTCCGACCTTCTAAAAATTAAAAAAAAATATCCTCGTATTCCCTGAATTGTCCTCTACAAAATTGGTGGGAAAAAAAAAATGAAAAAAATAAAAAAAATCGAAAAATTAGGGTGGTATACCCCCTTAAGTCCAACCGACAAGTATATGATTGCGCAAATTCCACTGATAATACTGGGAAGTAATAATATGACTGGGAGTAATTGATTACGTAGAGTATAATCGATTACCAAGCTAGCTTACTATAATCTATCCTGGGATTCGCGATTACTGGGAGTAATAGATTACTTAGAGTAATCGATTACCGAGCTGGATTACAAATCGATCTCGGGATTCGCGATTACTGGGAGTAATCGATTACCAAAGTGGGATACGGAATTCTGGTCGTGGAGGCTCCTGGAACACTTTTTCCAGGGATTCTGTAGGGAGAGGGGTATATGAACCGCGGAAAATTCATTTTTCCCCCAGAAAAAACTTTATTAGTTATCATTTTTCAATGACGATTACCGGTAATCGCATATTTTTCGACGATTACCAGGAATTGTTGAGTGATTACAATGGGTCTGTTGCAAACTTTTGCAACAACGATAAAGAGTGTTTCATCGTTTGTAAAATCGCCCAAAAAGTCCATTGGTGGCATCAGAAAGTCATGAAATGCGATAGTAAACTCACAAGAGACGTTTAGTAAAATCCAAGATGGCGGTAAAATATCGAGCAATCTGTTTGCATGCACCTTTAACATCCAAGGATTGCCAACGTTGACAACCTCACAGCTTCAGAGGTTATGTGTTTATTTACGTTGTGATTGGGTGCGATCCGTGCGATCGGTATTGTGAGGTTGGCTACCCTTGGATGTTCGTGGTGCATGCATACAAGTTGCTCGATATTTTACCGCCATCTTGGATTTCATTAAACGTCTCTTGTGAGTTTATTATCGAATTTCATGACTTTCTGATGCCACCAATTGACTTTTCACGCGATTTTACATGAGATTGAACACTCTATAGAGCTGTAGCAAAAGTTTGCAACAGACCCATTACGATAACAGTATTCGTAATCGTAATTTTGTTGAACGATTACCGGTATTCGTGTTACGATTACAGTAATTGGATTTGGTAATCGATAATCGATTCTCATTTGCCCAACTCTGACTTTTACCAGGGTAATGAATTTGTGAGGCGAACCAATTATTTTTTTTTCAGTGTGTGCACCAACGAGCGTCAAAGATATAAGCGGCTCCACGCATGTGTAGAAACAGTAAACTCTTCTGAAACGACCCCTGCAGCATCTTCTAAACAATACGAGAATAAAGATCTCGTTCTAGTTTAAAAATCCTGCAAATCCACAAGCTCGATAAAAGTCAATGAAAAGTCGCCAATCATCGCTCTTAATTATTTCCATCCCAACACGTTCCAGATTAATTCAACATTCGCTCTCATTGAAAGTCGGCACTCCTGATGAGTAACGTGCAGTGTCGGTGCAGTATACTAAAACGATGGCTACTGGCGGGTCCAGTAAATTGTATTTCTCTCTCTTTTTCCCATTAGAACACATGGGTTAGAAAAGGAAAGACGAGAGGGCGAAAATCACATGACTGCCCTGGATCTGTCTTTTTTTAACACACGTATTCTAATGGGGAAAGAGAGAGAAAGACAAGACGGATTCCTGGATCTGCCAATGATGAGGGCATCGATTTGTAGACGCGTGTGATAACTAACATTTCGGAGGGGTTGAAAAAAGGACCGCGGAAATGACTTTCAAAGAAATTCCCTCCGGTAACGTGGCAACGCTTATTGTATATGAGAGCGAGCCTCACCAGTATTTATATCAATTATCGTGCTAGAGATGAGACAGACGGATGGACGGAGAGGCATTGTCGATGATGAGGGGGAACGCGAAACGACACGCGCGTCGTCGTCGCGTCGCGTCGGTCGCCGCCATGACGCGCGCGCCGCGCCGCTAGAGAGCTCCTCCTCTGAGTCTTGTCAACGCGGGGGAGGGAAAATAAAGAGACGGCGATGTGAGAGGGAAACGCAGAGGGAGGGGGAGGAGAGAATTTTTTTCCCTTCGCGATTTCAAGCTCTCGTCGTCGACTCATCAACTGAAACATCATTTTAAGCCTTAGCGAGCGGTGGGGAGGGGAGGGGTAGAAGGAGGAGGGAGGGGGTGGGTAGGAATTAATTGGCCCGCCAAATCAAACGTTTCAAACTTTTTAACACAAATAGGGTTTGCTCGTCCTCTCCCTCTCAATCACTCTTTCTCTGTCCTCTCTCTCTCTCTCTCTCTCTCTCTCTCTCTCTCTCTCTCTCTCTCTCTCTCTCTCTCTCTCTCTCTCTCTCTCCCTACCCTCTCGTTTCTTCGGAGACCTCCCTCAATCGCCGACCTTCAGCTTTAAGCCTTTTGAACGTTTTCGCGCCGTTGCCGTTTGTCTATGAGATGCGGTACTATGTCCTTCAAAAGAAAATCCTCTCTTCGAAACGGCCCTTGATAATGCTGTCCATTATTTTTCAAAGAGGATTCGTTTTTTTTAAGGCGTAAGTACTTTCAAGGGGCAACGTTGTTAGACCCTGAAATACCTGAAAACTGCAAACTTTAAAACTGATAGAGGAATGGAAGATTGAAAATTTAATTTAAGATACTTTCTTTTGAAAGTCATAGTACATGTCAATATGCAGCGCATAGGAGAAGCCCGAAATGTCTCTCCTTTTTAATACGTGTACTCTTCGAACATGGTAGTGTTGTGTTAGGAAAGGAGAGGGAGAGAGGAAGGAAAATATCTGAATCCGCCTCTGGTGTAATTTGGCGTAGATTAAAGGTCAATGAGGTCAAAGGTCATGACACGCTTGAGGTAGAAATATTTTGCGACTTTTTACAAAGATGAAAACCTTGCAAGAAAACCAAGAAGTATCGTAAGTATTAGCACTAAATGCGATAAGGATAAAAGGTCATTCTGCCGCAGGTCACTAAACCACGAAACCCTTATAAAGCTCGATAGTTTCATTGATCCATTGGTTCGCTTACCTCCGTACGTATTTTGAGGCTGTTCTGTTATACAACGTTCCATGGAGTATCGGATTTAATGTTGCGATAACCAGCGGAAAAAAGTTAGCACACACTGAAAACTTCAGATACCCGTAAAATCGAAACTTTACCAAAACTTGCAGAAAAACCTTGAGTTGACTGTCGATCAAGTACCGTGCTGTGACACCACCTCTATAAACCACCACCACCTCTTCATTTCACCTATCCCTGTCCCTTTTCAGTGGTAGATGTTTTACTTTTTACTAACAAAGTCAGTAAATTCAGAAAGTATAGACGGTTTTATTGCCAAGTCAACGGTTAGCCGGTTAGCCAACAATCACAACAAGGCACTCCTCGGTCGCAATCGGTTGTGACAAAACTCGCGTATGTAGCGACCCAAACTATCTCACTCACTCTCCCTTGACCCCCATGTATATCCATATCTTTCTAGTTTCGAAATTCGTATACAGGGCCTTGTTTTACTACACATTCTATGATCAAAATCGCGTTAAAATGCCTTGAGGAATTCATTTCTGCCAAAAAATTTAACAGAAGCCTAGGTGTCTCTCTCTCTACGATTTTTCAAATTAGAGTGAGATGGCAGTACATAGGGGTTACGTGAAAGCGAGAGAGACACATTGTCTTTGTTTGGAACGCTCATCACCGGCTACCGCCGTTACTAAAGCCTTCTATTGTGATTGCGGAGAGATTTTCAACTTTTTTACTTTATTTCGAATGGCGAATTTCGAATTTCACGACTAAGTCAATCATGATTTCTGCAAAATAATTGTCTCTCTCATCATGGATAACACTATATTATATCCTGGAGAGCACTCATCAATTACGTTTCAACATTTGTAACTTAAGCTGACATAGAGCGAGTACGATGCAAATTGTATGCCGCAGCGTGAGCGTCTGTCAGCCTGTCCGAGTGTCCGTACACCAACATAACTTTTGAAACGTTGGTCTTTATGCGACCAGATTGAGCACAAAAGGTTCTTCTAGATTTATCAGAAGGTTTTTTTTGGATCATTTTAAATTTTAAATTTCAAATATACGTATATGTAAGCTGAAAATTACCGTTAAATTCAAATTTCAAAGGAATAGCCCGAATGGCGGGAGAAAATAAGGGAAAAGGGAGTGAAAGCACCAATGCCTGATTGAATTCGAAGAAAATTAGCGTTTACAATGTAGTGCATGTAATAAAAAATTCACCCCTCATAGTCACCATAAACATTCCGTTGAGACCGTTTCAAGGAGCTATTAAGCATTAAGCAAAATACACGATAAAAAGACTAACATGAAAATTAGAATACTTTATTAGATTTATCAGGTTTTTTCGGATCAATTTAAATTTTAAATTTCAATGACATACCTAAGTAATCTAAAAATTGCTGTGAACTTCGAAAGAATGGCCGAAGGAAATAAGAAAAAAGGGAGGGAAGCAACAATGCCCCCCATTGAATTAGAAGACAATTAGCGCAAACAATCTAGTGTAATAAAAAATTTACCCCTCCTAGTCACCATTAACAATCCATTAAGATCGTTTCAAGAAGCTATTGAGCTAAATATTCGATAAACTAACAGACTAACTTAAAAATGGGGCAGTTGCAAGGGTCTGAAAATGTGTTTTTTATGAAGAAAACTGTAGTACTTGATGTGCTGAGAACAATGATACCTTTGATTTTTTCCTAACTGCCCCGGTTTTGAAGATATACAAGTGTAAAGTTGTACAAAATCGTGGACGTAGTGACGTCACCACGCGGAATTCCCATTTAAAACAATGTATTTTGGGCCAAAATCTCATCTCCGGAACAATGGGACTTAATTAGAAACCAAAGGCATCTTTGTTCTCAGCTCATCGAGTACTTTCATTTTCTTCATAAAAAACACAACATTTCAGACCTTTGCAACTGCCCCATTAAATTAATTAAAATACTTTACCAATTAGGACAGTATGTAATACTTGTTAGGTTGGCATTGCAAATCTATTATACCATTGGACTAAAAAAAAGTGTTCTGTATTGATATACCTAAGTACTACAGTAAACACCCCTTCGTATCGTTAATTCAAGGGGTGGTGGATAAAGGTCAGATCAAAGTGAACAATGGGGCAGTTTCAAGGGTCTGAAATGCTGTGTTTTTTTATGAAAAAAAAAAATGAAACAGCTTGCTGAGCTGAGAACAAAGATGCATTTGGTTTCTATGTAGTTAAGTCCCATTGTTTCGGTTATGAGATTTTGGCCCAAAATTTATAACTACATTGTTTTAAATGGGAATTCCGCGTAGTGACGTCACCGTACGCATACGAATTTTTCACAACTTTACTAGTGTGTATCTCCAACACCGGGACACTTATGAAATAAGCAGAAGCCCCATTCTTCTCAGCTCTGCACACGGAAAAAAAAAGAATGGTGTTAATTTACCATTCGCATAGCTGATTTTGGCCCCTACCAGAGTTGAGATAAACTTGACCAGAGTTATGGAACATTTGGCCAGGTATCAAGTGAAATTGATCTAATTCCTGGTCAAATGTTCCATAATTCTGGTCAAGTTTATCTTAACTCTGGTAGGAGCCAAAATCAGCTATGCGAATGGTAAATTACACCATTCTTTTTTTTCTGTGCAAGTACTGTAATTTTCTTCACAAAAAAACACCACATTTCAGACCCTTGCAACTGCCCCATTATTACTGTTTAAATGTTATTGCATTTAAAATCACAGGTGAACATTCTATGAAAAGATTGTCTTCTCGATTAACTAATTTGCTTTCACTTCAGGGAGGAATAAAATTTAGAGTCGGCCGCCCCTTCAAAAGTGGTGAGTCGGCAACCACCATTGCACCGCAGCGTAGCGTAGCGCGGTAAAAGGCAACATCGCTGAATGAATGAACCTGATTCGTGACTGGCGACCCTCTTTATCTTGAGCACCGCACCCGCGCACCCTCACTATCCGCCCCCAGTACCCCGTCCCGCACCCCCCCCCTCGATTTCGCAGCTCGCTCAATGCTCACTCTCGCTTCTCCGCGAGTTTCTTTCGAGTTCCTCTTTTTATATAGGGTGTTTCTTTTATCTCCCCTCCTGGTTCTTTTCTTGCTAATTGAGATAAAAAGTTGCGGTTGGACCATTTTTCATAATTTTCAATTAATTTTATTTTTGGGATCAACCCCCCCCCCCTCCTAGGGGGGCTCCCAGGGGGGCTATCTCAACAATTTCAAATGGCAACCCCTATCTTGTATAATACATCGTTTGAAAGGGCGTGAAATTTGCTCAAACCAGAAGCCGATATCGTTTTTCGTTATCGATAAATCGAATTTCAAAGTTCGATTCGGACCCATTTTTGAAAAATCATTACTCCACTTTGGAAAGTCAGAATTAAAAAAAAAAACTATCGGTCCAAAACACCCTTAAAAGCAAGTACTTTTCAGATAACGAAATGATTTTGACATAAAATTAGTCCAAATTTGATTTTAGAGCCCCCAAATTTTTTTTAAAAATTTTGTCACTAAAAGCGGCTTTCTTGAAAGTTTCCTTCCGCGACCCTTATTGAATGAAACGTCGATCAAAAAACATAAAAAAACTGAGCATTTTGGCGCAATCCGGATATCGATATCGTTTTTCGTATTCGAAAAACCTCAAAAAGTTCAATTTTCGCCTATCTTCAAAATACAATGCTTGTATCCAAAATGGCGGCCATTCAAAGTTTTCGGCCATAGTCTGCACGGTCTTATGCATAAAATACTTTGACCGGCCGCCATTATGCGGATACAAGCATCGTATTGACGTCCGGTTTGCGCCATTCTCTTTCTCTTTCTATAAGACCTTCCGATTTGTGTATCATTCGGTGGAGGGATATTATTTGGGGAGGGGGACGTTGCCTCACCCCCAAATTGTTCAATGGCCGCCATTTTGGCTAGACGCTTATTGTGGCGACTTCAGGTTTGCGCTCAATTCTTTCTTTCTTAAGACCTTTCGATTGATGAAATATTCGACCCCCCTTTACATTTGAATTTTTTGAGCTAGAGCCCCTCAAACTCAAAAAATGTTGGGGGGGGGGGCTCCATTTATTTTCTCTCCGAATGATAAAGTGTGGCACACCGTTGGAAAGAAGACGTTCTGAGGATTCTGAAACGTTTGAGTGTTTGAAAAAATATTAATTAAAACCAAAGTTACGGGCCTCTAAAGTATGAGGTAGCTATTTGGCCGCCATTTTGTTTTAAGTGGGCTACCGAATATCTGAAAAAACGAAATTGCTCCGTTTTTTTAAGTCCTTTTGAATGATGAAACAAAAAATTACCCCTGCCGTTTGAAATATGCGATAAATCGGCAACTCTGGGTATAATTTGGGGCTTACGCCCCGCCCTCAAGGGGGGTTGGAGCCTGTTGACATTTTCTCTGAAGTCGCTGAGGGGTAATAGATTATTCCTGAATTTTTCAGATTTTTACAATCAACCAGGCGCTCACAGCAAAAGTGTGAACTCATTTCTTGGACACCCTGTATAGATATTCATTCTCACCCTCCCGCCCTTACCGAAAATGAGTCTGTAATAATACCGAGGAAAAATTTTCGATTGATTTCCATTCTTCCGCCTCGGCCTCGACGCACAGGGAGCTGACATTTGGCACTTCGTGGATTTCAATGGCATAAAATATAGACGGTTTGAGTCCGAAATCAACGGTTAGCCAACAATTACATCAATGCACTTGTCGGTCGCCATCGGTTGTGTCAAAACTCACGTAGGTAGCGTTCCAATTATCTCACTTACTCTCCCGTGACCCCCATGTATACCCATCTCTTACTACTTTCGAAAATCGTATGTATGCCGGGCCTTGTTTTTCGACATATTATTATCAAAATAGCATTGAAATGCATCGAGGCATTCATTTCTGCCAACAAATTTAACAAAAGATGCCTCGCTAGACGATTTTTGAAATTAGAGTGACATGGCAGTATATGTGAGTTACACGGAAAAAAAACTACGGTGAAAATAACCATACGGATACCTAATTTTGGCACCTGCTAGATGTTATGGTAATGTTAACCAGAAGTATACTATGTTTTGACTAGGTACTAGGTGATGTTACCTGATTGCATGTCGTGTCGAATTTACGCAAAGTATCGGTAAATGTACCATACTACTGGTCAAGTTTACCATAACTTCTAGCAGGTGCCAGAATCAGGTATCCGTATGGTTATTTTCACTAAGTAATCTTTTTTTTCCGTGTACGTGAGAGCAAGAGAGGCAGTTTATTTTTGTTTGAAACGCCCATCGCCGGAAAATGTCATCACCAAAACCACCTATTGTCGGCTCCCGTAGTCTGGTTCTCAGCGCAACCGACCTCTAACCCTGGGTTCAAACCCCAGCCGAGGTGATAAGATTAAGGTTCATTTCACCACCACCACCCCCCACCACCCCCCACCACCCCCCACCAACCCGATACGATACATCGTAGCGATCCAAAAGAAGAGTCATCTTATAGGAAATTTCCTGTTCTTTCATTAAAGTCCAGTAAGTTTTGGTCGTAAGACAAACGGTTTCTGTGATATTTGCCAAAAACCATCGCACAGTCGGCATTATTTTTGATTTTTTGAGGAAAAGGGGGGGGGGGGGGTTCCACCCCCGAAAAATTGGTAGACTCAATGTACCTTAAATCTACTCCCCATAGTGAGCTTATATCCAAAATATAAAAACTGTATGAATTATTTCCAGCACGGGCCTTTTTTTCGTCTAATTTGACTGGACTAATATGGTAGATGGCGCGCGCGCATTTTTTATGCGCTCTCGCGTCATGTCAGCGATGTCGTTTAGATGACTTGCTGGAGTGCCGAATGCATTGAGTTAGAGGCAGCTTCGAGTAAGCTCACCTGATGAGTCCTACGAAGGACGAAACCGATCGTGATGCTCTCGAATAGCTGTCCTCGCTCATGCTTTCTGTTGCACTGCCTGAGTTGAACTGTCTCCCCCTTTAGTCTCTTACTATTACTTACATATTTTTAAATTTTATCTGATTTTTCTTTTTTTAAATGGCTGTTTTACCTCAGCTGATGAGTTTGCCCAACTCAAAAGCATTTGTTTATTAAAACCATTGAGATAAAATGGGTGAAATGGGTTAACATAGGGATAAATTGGAATATCCCAAATATAGCTGTTTGTAATTTGGTTAAAATTTGCAAAAACATTCTGCAACAATCATGCGCAGCCTACTGTAAAATTAACCCATTAGGGCACTGGGGATCCCCCCCAGAATATTAAAGAGGGTCTGGGGTTTTCCCCCGTAAACATAAGGGGGTCTGGGGGTCCCCCAGTTTAAGTTTGGTGCGCGAAACTATTCATGGGGTATTCCCTACAGTTTATTTATTCAACCATACCGTAATGAGTTCAATCCAATCTCAAGCTTAGAAGATTTGTATATTCTTACTGTGCGACACTGACCCTCCTTCCCCGCCCGCGCTCCAACCCCGCATCATTTCCCCATCACCCCTTTATCATTCGCGACCCTTCCCTGCTTCGAGCTGCGCCGAGAATAAATCGAGTTTTAAGTATTTGAATGACGACGTTTTGTAAGTATTGATTCTGGCGGTCTAAGCCCCCCTCGTTCTTCGTTCTCTCAACCCCCCTCCTCCCCCCCTCACACTTTTGAGGCCGCAATTACGTGATAAATACAAAAGAATATAACAAGGTTTACTTTAAAGGCGCGTATTAGCGTATGCTCGCCGCGGAAAAACGGCGCGCGTTTTGCCGCGACGCGACGCGACGTTGAGTTGAGATGCGGCGCGCGGCGAGGCGGCATCGCTTTAAGTGTTTTCTCGTCTCTTTCCTCTCTTATTTGTTGCCCCCTTTCCTTTGACTTGATCCCTAACTCCAGCTCGGATGGAATCCTTTACAGAGGTTAATATCTTACGGTGGGGGGGGGGGGGAGTCACTCTCTATCGGTAATTTGATGAACCGCGGTGGATTTTTATCGATACAAACCCCCTCTCTCCCCTTCCCCCTTTTTTCTTCATAATTCCTTGGAAAAAAGTGAGCTGAACAACTCTTTGATGTCTCAGGTGAATCACTAACATTGTTTTCAGTGGAGAAGACGATAGTGTAAAGTTTGAGTCGATACCAAAAAAAAAAAATCTTCGATATTTTGTACGTACACAAGGGTGTCAATTAAAAAAAAAAGCCAGGCCAAATATCTCGCATAGCGGCTCCCGATTTCGAAAAACGCTGAAACATGTGGGCAATTATTTTTAGGAGGACATCTTTTTAGGCGGTCACCGATTTGAAGGCCCTCTCTGGGGGCCCCCAGGGGGGAGTACCACTTCCGTAAATCCAATTTTTCAAATGGGGACCCCCATTTTTTACTTAATAACAAAAAAGAGGGTACAATTTTAAGACTTTTTGTACAAACCAAAGGTCGATATAGTTTTTCGTTTTCGATACATCCAAGGTCAAAGTTTGAATTGGGCCCATTTTCAAAAAATCATTACTTCTCTTTGAAAAGTCGGAATTTAAAAAACAAGTAGTCTAATATACTTTAAAAATCAATCCCTTAAAAAAAAAAAAAAAAAAAAAAAAAAAAAAAAAAAAAATCTACAATTATTAAATCAAAATTTAGTTTTAAAGCCCCCAAACATTTTTAACGTTTTTGGTCCCCACGGGGGGCTATCTGGAAAATTCCGAGAGACGACCCCTATTGAGTGATACATCAATCAAAAAGGCGTAACAAACTTAGCATTTTGGCGCAGACCGGAGGTCGATATCGTTTTAACGGTAACGTAGGGAAGAGAAATTTTGAAGAGAATTTTCCTCAAGGTCAACTCTAAATTGCTCAATGGTTTTTTAATCGATTTCATGTTTCAGAGTGTCAAATTAAAACGGATATTAAAAATGTAGCTCTCCTGTGTCGAGCTGTTGAAAGTATGTTTTTCACGACCGACGGCTTTGCGACGCGACGAGACGTTCAAATCGCAGTTTTATTTTCCGATGTCTTCGCGTCGAGTCGTGCCTTCAGGCGGAAATGTCACCGAGTTTTTATTTTATTAAATAATTTTGCAATAAGTTTAATACCGTGGCCGTATATTTTAGACTCTTTAATGACCTCGATCAGTGGAGCTTACATGATAGCTCCCTCCCCTTTATTTTCCTCTCTAAGCAGTATAAGTTAAAAGAGATGCACGGAAAGAGGCGAGGTTTTCTCTTTTTGTCTATTAATGTCTAATCATCTCTGATATGCCTGCGTGGTACACAAAAGAAAAAACGGGGGAGAAAAAAAAAAAGAAAAAAAAACGCTTTGGTAGCGCTGACAAAACCCATGGTAGAAAAATAATAGCTTCATAGCATTGTTATCGTTTATTTATATTCTCTCACGGGTAACATTTATAAATCGCGTAAAACAAAAGAATAAGTCATACCGTTTAAGAGAAGTTTTTCCGCGTATGTTCATGAAGATGGAGCAATAAGTCTTCATTTTACTTTAGATTTTGAAAGAAGACTATAGGATTTCTCAAACTTTTGCTACAGGTGATTGGAGAGTTGATTTTTGCATAAAAACCTGTAAAAGTGAGGATAAGCACACTAAAAAATCACAAAATTCACTCTCAGAATCGGGCTTAACGGCGCGGAGCTACGCGGGTATCATGGGAGATTCCTATCTAATTTGAGACATATATATCTGTGTTTCCGTATAGAGAAAGTGACAAATTAGACAGGAATCTCCCACGATACCTGCATAGATCTGACATTACGATCTTGCTGTTACGGCTGTTTCATGAGTTGTTTACTGTATATTAGACTTTTTTAGGGTGATTGTAATTTTTGCTGGTTTTTGTGATGGACTTTACTATTCATTTGCTTTGAGCAAAAGTTCGCCAGAGCCCCATTTTGCAGAAAACGAATTTTTGTTGAATGACACACACAAAAAAAAAAGAAGCGGATCATGCTCACTACGTATTATCCAGTTCGAATTTTGTTAACCCTTTCTGTACCACGCCCGAGTATACTTGTTTACGTCACTATAGATCTGCTTCGCAACTTTTGAATTTTTTATGGACAGAAGCTACTCCAAGTTATTGACTTTCGCAAAATAATATTGCAAGTTCCTTCATTGGGAGGATAGGCAAAATTAACACCTCGGAGTAGGAATATTTATCTACCCACTAAATGAAACCAAGCAAGCGGGGATTTGTCTTTGTATAACGTGGGAGTTAGAGGGTTTAGAACTGCAAACCCCTAAATCAATAAATCCATCCGGATCGGAAGGTTCGTCGAAATACCGATTTTCGCGACTCCCCAATGAGACAGTCACCTCCGTAACGAGTTCCATGTGAGATCAAATTGGAGGGATCAAGTCAAAGGAAGGGGAAACAAATTCGAGAGGAAACACTTAAAACGATTTCGCGCCACATCTCAACTAGCCGCACTATAGTCTGAGATCGTCAAAAAAGTTGTCAAAAATAAGGGAGTTAATGTCTGCTCAATGGGTCTGTTGCGTCCTTTTACTTCGTAACTACAAAATGATGAAATTATTGTCAATAAATGCATGAAATACTGGCGGCATTTGCTGTCTGGTCTTTTCTGATTTATTAAATATTATAAAATAATCCAATAATTTTATGCATCTAAACGAATAATTCAAATGTTTGTAAGTTACGAGTACATTGATCTATACCTGAACGTGGTGATGGTTCTGTCTACGGCGCGGCGCGAGCGTATAGGTTTATGTTTGGTTTGGTTTTTGTTTGTTTGGTTTGTCTGAAATGGAAATGATTTCCTGAGTGAATGAGTGGATTTTGAAAGTTTTTAATGTGCAAATTGTTATTTCCGCCGAATTTTACGTGAGAATCAATGCGTCATATTGCTACAGCAACAGACCCATTTATCATTTATAAACTTTCAAGACCGCAATTTTTAACTGTTTTAACCCACACGGAAAAAAATAAATGGTGTAATTTACCATTCGCATAGCTGATTTTGGCCCCTGCCAGAGTTAAGATAAACTTGACCAGAGTTATGGAACATTTGAACAGGTATCAAGTGAAATTGACCTGATTCCATGGTCAAATGTTCCATAACTCTGGTCAAGTTTATCTTAACTCTGGTAGGGGCCAAAATAAGCTATGCGAATGGTAAATTACACCATTCTTTTTTTTTCCGTGCAGTAATTCAAACTTATAAATGTTACTGGAAAGTTTTAAAGGCTTAAAAGGTCGAAAACGATAGTTTCCTTTGACTTTTCTTTCTTAGATTTGTTGCCACTTTTTATTCTATCTTACACAATAGTGCGCCGGCACGTACGCGACCTTATAAATCCCGGAGCATACGCATAATACGCAAATACGCTCCTTTAAAAGTAGACCTTGATATATTATTTTGTATTTATCACGGCATCTTATTGCGTGGCCTCGGATTGAAGGGGGTGGGGGTGGGGAGAGATGAGGAGTGAGGGGGGCTTAGACTCCCAGAATCAATGAATGTCAATAAAATGTCCTCTTTTATGTTATTTATACGGAGTGACATCACGCTAAACCGTTTTATGCTAGATTGTGATGGTGTAGATAATAGACTTTTTCAGTGGTTTTACCATTCTTCCACGCAAAGGCCCTTTTTGAGTCCGGTGGGGTGGGGGGGGGTCTGAAACGACCCTAGGTCAGTATTTTGTATGTCTAAAACTTTCGTTTCTTTCAATTAAATTTTGGGACTTCGTGATACTCTAGGTACGGACGAAGCCAACATTTTCTGTCAATTTTCCAGTTTTTTTTTTTTTTTTTTTTTTTTTTTTTTTTTTTTTTTTTAAAGTTGTTGACATCATTAGGCTTTTATTGTTTGTTTTTGGCTTTTTAGGCTTATTGTTAAGTTTTTAGCTATGAGTAAAGCCCTGTGGTCAAATAAATGGTTCACTACTCCAGATATATTCTGGTTCTGATATATTCAGTAACAGAAGAAACGTAAAATTAAACAAAAATATTTTCCCGATATGTTGCATTTGGTTGGATTTTTTTTTTTTTTTTTTTTTTTTTTTTTTTTTTCAAGAAACATCCACAAATAAGCAAAATTTGAAGATTTGACGAGAAATAGCCTCAGAATTTCTAGTAAAAAACAAAACAAAAAGCAATCAAAACAAAGCCGCTGGTGTTAAAACTTGTTTAAGGTCTTCTCAGACCCCCCTCTGTACGGTTGGTAGAATACCTTGTGCTCTCACACTGTTCAAAGAAAAAGGAGTGAGGACGAAATAGTCGAAGCATTTCGTCCGCCCTAGAATTCGGCGGAGTGAAAACGGAAGGGAGTAAAATTTGACGTAATGAGAAAGAATGAATGGGGTGAGAGGCACTCCGCACGGGATGAGAGAACTCCGCATGGAAATGAGAGACACCCCGTCTATTCTCACTCCGTGAATCAATATGTATGGAATGAGTTGGTCGATAGATGGAATCAAGGACTGAAGCGTTTTGGAGGCACCTTCCCAAGGTAGATCAGTAGGTACTATCGACGAATTAAAGACTGTCGCGAGATTTCCACACATTTTCAGTTATGGGTGTGAGTATGGGACTGATCTGTAACGGCTTTGCCGCCTCACCCGCGCTGGCCTCTCGCCTGTAAAGTGTAAGGAGTATGTGAAAAGTGGCCGAACCGGAACCTTGAAGGTGAAACTTACTATCTTGTGAAAATGGTCATATGTAATTTCCACACCGTTGCTCAGTCGACCTGTTGAGCCATGTGTAATTTCCACACCGTTGAAAAAAGGGTCATGTGTAATTTCCACACCGTTGAAAAAAGGGTCGTATGTAATTTCCACACCGAAGACCATGTACTTAACATATATACTAATGTCGAAGATTGTGTTAAATACTGTATGCCTGGTCTATCTGACGGAGTGAGGAGGTATTTACACGAATGTTATTGCACTACTTGTTGTTGTATTCCACAATGCTGTAACAACGGTTTGGGAGGACGTTATTCCAGCAGGCTCCCGGTTCCACAAATTATTAGAATTTCAAGTTTCAATTTACACAAAAATAAGGAGCATAAACGAGCCGAAACAAAAATCACGTGCCATTTTCGTTAGATTACTCCATGTTATTGATTTCAAACACCAATGGGAGGAGAGGAAAATTACCCGCATTCAATTTGTTAAAAAAGTAGCCTATCTTTACGCCCCTTCTAAAACTAAATAATTAATTTTACTTTGCTTCCATGTAAATTATTGTTTTTTTTTCAACTTCTCTTACACTAATTTTAGATTCATTTTATTCATTTGACGACTCATGTATGCATATGATATAACTCATCCATGGCCTCCTTTCCTTACCTTTCAATCTTCCTTTTGGGCCGGGCAAGTGAAGAAATTCAACATTTTCCTCTTTTTCCGATCCCTCCCTTCATTCATTTTCAACTTTTTTCAATCATGAGTAGATGATACCTGCTATAAGGGTCGGAGGGGGGAGGAAGCTCCCATATTTTACTATTTACACATGTTATACGTAGTAAAGTATCGGAACTTTCTGTCAACCACGTCCTCTTACTTCGTGATTTCAACTCTGTTCATAATGCAATAAGGAAGGTACGTAATACATTTTCTCATATACTTTTGGAATTAGCTTCATATACTTTACATGGTCTTCGGTGTGGAAATTACATATGCTCTTTTCCAAACGGTGTGGAAATTACACATGCCCTTTTTTCAAACGGTGTGGAAATTACACATGACCTTTTTTCAAACGGTGTGGAAATTACCTATAAAATCGAAAAAAGTGTGGAAATTACATTTCCCCGTGAAAATCTCGTGAAAATATTTAATTCGTTTATAGTACCTAGATACCTAGTTCGACCTTTGGATAAGTGCCTCCAAAACGCTCCATTAGTTGATACCGTCCACGAGCTAGCTCATTCCATATACATTAATTCAATGGGAAAATCTCAAGGAATTTTCTAGCTCAGACCATCTCAAGGAGGTTTTTTCGCCGAGTCTCCAAATTGCATTATTGTCCCCAGTGGCGGATCCAGAATATTTGGGGGGGGGGGGGGGGGCGTGCCCGTGAAATTTTGAAATTTGAAGCATCCTGTCGTTGGAAGCGATTTCGGACTCTTTTCTATTAACCCTTTAAGGGCCGAGCCCGAGTCTACTCGTTTTTCTCCTCTAGTCTATTTCACATTGTTTCAGTCTAACGCCTTAAACTGGTCGTATAGGCAATTCCAACTCCTCCGAGTACGAATAGTTAACTACATTCCCTATACAAGCGGGAAAGTGGCATTCTTTTGAACTAACCTGGTCCTTATGGGGTTAAAAAAAGGCAAAATTTGAGGCTTCTGGGGGTGGATGCACGGGCACGTGCCCTCGTGGACCCCCCCCCCCCCCGTGGATCCGCCACTTCTTGTCCCTAATAAGAGGCGGTATTGACCGACTTTAAAAGATTTCCGAAACCGCTGCTCCATTGTGGGACGTGGGTTTGACTCGTATGATTGATGATATTAAGAATCTTCAGGCATCATTTATGTTTTGAAGGAACTTGATGGTACATTTTTTATGACGTCGAAACTTTAGATGAGGTATTATAGACGCTTTTTCCTGTTGACCACCTTTCCCTTGAACTATTTTCCCTCATTCCTTAGTATCAATAAACAAACGGGTATGGGGATTTACAAGTTCCTGAAAAAACTTCTTTCGCCACCCTCCCTTAAAGTTTGAGTATTTTGAGATTTGATGACGTGTTGAGGCATGAACTTTAGTTGAAAGAATACCAGGTAGAACTGGAAATCATTTAAGGTACTGCGATCTTCAAAAGAAAGTACTTTCATCTATAAATCGTTCTTGATAAAGTTTTCTATTATTTTCAAAAGAGACTTGGATTTTTTATGGTCCGCTCCCAAGAGGTAATTCTGTGAAACTCTAAATTACCTGAAAACCGTAAAAAAATTTCAAATTGGCCTAAAAGTGAAAAAATGAAAATTTCTATCAGAATACTTTCTTTTGAGTGCCATAGTGCCATCTATCGATCATTCACGACGCGTTCACTTTCCGAACAGAGAACGTCGCGACCTATGAACCGGAGATGTTTACAGTTCATATATTGTGAGATGTGATTCGGCAAACGAACTTTGGCCACGGTTATTCTGACCTTTGATTCTATTTTCAAACCTTTCGAAATCCGACGATGCGTGATTCATGACTTATTATGACTAAAATGATTGACTTACACTGAAAAAAATGAAATTACTAAAAAAGCAATTAAGTTTTGTAAAATCAGTAAAATAAAGCACATGCTAATTTTACTTGTTATTTTCGGTAAATCTTACTAAACTTATGGCTCATTTTACGATTTGAATTGTAAATTTTGCTTAAGTTTTAGTAATTTTTCTATTTGGATTGCAAATTTTTCAATCTAAATAGTACATTTTACAATCCAAATCATTGTGACTTTTGCATATTACATGGCTGTCTTGGCGTGACAGCTATACGACTTGCAAAAATTACAATGCTTTGAATTGTTAAATTTACAATCCGATTGGTAAAGATTATGATCCAAATTGTAAAATTAATCAAAATTAAGCAAAATTTACAATCCAAAACGTAAAATTAGCTACATGCGTAGTCAATTTTACAGAAAATGGCTGGTAAAATTAGCATTTGCTTCATTTTACTGATTTCACAAATCTATTTTTTTCAGTGTAGTCGTAAAAGACCAACTAGCGAAACAAAATACCTTGAAAATCTCTGCACCGTCGCAAGACTTTCTCAATTTTTCTAATCTCATTGGAGTGAGAGAGTAAAACGGAATGTTCAAATTATAAAAAAAGGTAATCACAAATAACAAGTCCATTTTCTTAAGCCTGCATTTAAAGTATTCAATCACAAATAAGCAAAATCTATAGCAAGAGCCTCACTCTTAAAAATACACTCACGCAGTCGTAATCAGTGGCGGCTCGTGCGATTTGGCAACAGTGTTTTTATCCCATTTAAATACATGGAAAACAATCGAAACTCGAGGAGACTGCCAGCCTCCGCTTGAATCGATTTTTTACCTAAGTTTAAGTGGGAAAAATGCATGGTTGCCAAATCTCACGGGCCGCTACTGGTCGTAATGAGCGCGAGCGAACTTCCGGACTGGCAAAACGCTCAAGCCTCGCGTGGACCGGAACGGAACGGGAACGCGCTCCAGCGGCTTAAGTGAAAGATACAACTTTTATGAGGCAATCATCAAATGGCTTAACTAGTCAACCTATTCTAGCGGCGCTGGATAAACATAACAAACGGTGGGGAAGAAAGGGGATACGGGGTGGACTGTGGAGTGGAGTGGAGCTACCCCCGCGGGAAATGGAGTGGGGTGGATGAAATGATGAGCGGCGTGGTGGACGAGGGAGTGTGGGTGGGTTGGGAGGGGGGGAGGGGAGGGGAGGGGAGGGGTGAGGGGAGGGGAGGGGAGGGGGGAGGGGAGGGGAGGTGATGGGAGGGGAGGGGAGGGGAGGCTGTTCCTGTTCCAGGAGCTCCTCCAAATTAGCTAGGAATTAATTACGCAGCTTCAATTGAGGCGCGCGATCGTATGCAGGCATTGCATTGCATTGCAGGCCTCGCGAGTTTGGTTGGTAATCAGCTACGTGGCCGGAGCGGCCGGGCCGCGGCGCACAATAACAAATGTCAACCGGATCATTCATTTCTTTTGGTAGTGGACCAGGGCTGCCGTTTTGCGTATAATCAATGCTATTTTTCTATTCACCGATGATTCCGCCGGTTGAGAAAAGATTAAACAGTTCAGTTCAGTGTATGACTGTAATGCACGAAAATACTCTGATCTTTAATATTTCCTTAATCGGTGGAAACTCCGTTGATTAATTGAAATATCCGCAAGTTTTTTAGAGTCATCAACAACTCCACCGGTTGAAAAAAGATTGCAGATGCGAGTATTTTAGTTTATTATAGTCATGCACTGAACTGAACTGTGTAATCTTTTCTCAACCGGTGGAATCATCGGTGAATTGAAAAATAGCATTGATTATACGCAAAACGGCAGCCCTGTAGTGGACACTGGACAATCGACGATTGATCATTGTTTCTTGCTCGGTTTGACGAATGCGAAAGTATCGATTACTTGGATTTTCAATGGACCGTTTTTGTAGAACGGTATAATCGTATCGATTGCAGTCCGAGGGCCTCGGGTTCCAAACAATGGGGCTCTTGCAAACTTTTGCTGTGAGCAAATGAGTAGTCTATTCTAATGTGAAGACCAGCAAAAAACACGAAAATCACACTGAGAAAGTTTGAAATTCAGTAATAAACCTATACATTAACTACTTAAATGGCAAGATCGTAATGGCGGTTCGACGCAGGTATCATGGGAGATTCCTATCTAATCTGCCACTTTCTCTTTGGAAACAGAGGTATGTCTCAATTTAGATAGCAATCTCCCATTATACCTGCGTCGAACCGCCATTAAGCTCGATTCTGAGAGTGAATTTCGTGTTTTTTCTTAGTGTACTCATCGTCATTTTTACAGGTTTTTATGCAAGAATCAACTATTCAATCCCGTGTAGCAAAAGTTCGCAGGAGCCCCATTTCTAATTTAATGTACTTTCCCCGTAAGCGCATTTTCGAACGGAAATTTAGGCTATTAAATCAAATAATCAATGCGACCTTTTTGCGATTATGAATAAAACGTCCTCAAAAATGCGTAATCATTCCTGGATCCACGACTAAAACTGCCGAAATCAACAAGACACTGGCGCAACGAGGATATCTTCCATCTCTCTCATTTCCCATTTGAATGTATAAGTAGGAAAAGGACAGAAGGGGGGGTTTTATCCCCTTGTCCATCTTTGTCTAACATACGTTTCTTAATGGAGAAAAGAGAGAGAGATGAAGAAACTCTCGGTGCGCTACTGCAACAAGATATTATAGATCAAACGATGCATTTAGAGGTTGGAATCACCCAATTGTTATTGTTATTGTTGTTGTCGTGGAATGAGCGGAAATATGGCGAAAATTTGGGTGATTCCAACCTAAAAATGCATCGTTTAATCAGTAATATCAGTGCATCTGTAATGTCTTGTTGATTTCAGTCTTAGTCGTGGTACAAGGCATAATTTAGCATTTTCGAGGACGTAGTAATCGCAAAAAGGTGTGTCGGATTAATTGTTTGATTAAATAACCTTTCCGTTTTTAAATTTCCTTTCAAAAATGCGCTAATGGAGAAAATACATTTAATCATAATTTGTTTGGAGCCAGCGGTCCTCGGACGGCAATAATTGATACCAGTAGCGCACCGAGAGTTTCTTCATCTCTCTCTTTTCTCCATTAAGGAACGTATGTTAGACAAGGATGGACAAGGGGATAAAACCCCCTCCTTCTGTCCTTTTCCTACTCATACATTCAAATGGGAAATGAGAGAGATGGAAGATATCCTGGTTGCGCCAGTGCAACGAGAGTTTCTTCATCTCTCTCTTTTCTCCTTTAAGAAACGTATGTTAGACAAGGATGGACAAGGGGATAAAACCCCCTCCTTCTGTCCTCTTCCTACTCATACATTCAAATGGGAAATGAGAGAGATGGAAGATATCCTGGTTGCGCCAGTGATTGATACAATTGAATATACCGCTGCAATGGGTCTGTTCACTGTTGCATAACTTTTGCTACATCAATATGACACATTGTTTCTAACGAAAAATTCGGCGAAAATAACGATGCGCTCATTAAAAACTTTCAAAATCCACTCATTAACTCAGAAAATACCTTCCATTTCAAACAACCCGCGCTACACTAGACACTATATCACCGACTTATTACTACATAGATGGAACCATCTCGTTTATGTAAACATGAACAGAACTTACAAACATTGGAATGTTTCGTTTAGATGCGTACATTTCTTACATTATTTTGTAATCTTTGATCAACCGAAAAGACCAGACAGCAAATGCAGCCAATATTTCATGCATTTAAAACGGAATTCCATCATTTTGTAGTTACGATGTTGTTTACTTATGCACGGTGGTTCCGTCTATGTAGTAGTATACCGGTGCAAATAGTGTCTAGTGTAGCGCGGGCTGTTTAAAATTGAAGTGATTTTCCGAGTTAATGAGTGGATTTTGAACGTTTTTAATGTGCGCATCGTTATTTTCGCCGAATTTTACATTAGAATCGAGGTTCTATTTTGTTGTAGCAAAAGTATGCAACAGACCCATTAGACAGTCTACGTAAATATAGCTTATGGATGGGTCATGCACAACGAGCTGTGCCTGTAAAGAAAGAGGGGCTCTCTGGGACGTATTGGGTATGTTACATTTGTTACAGCATCATGGACGGTTGGTTCCGTTGTAAAATCACTTGAAAATATAGTTGAGTGCATCTATCAGGAAGTTTCAAAATCTACTCACATGCAATCAGAAATTCAGTAAATGTGCTTAAAAAAATTACGAAACGGCGCACTATGGTCCAGAAGTCCGATTTAGGAAGACATTAGTTTCCATTAAAATCGCCCAATATCTTGAAAACGGCTCATCTGACATCAAAAATGGTAATTACAAAAAAGTTAAAACGGTTTGCGTTCCATCTTTTTTGTAATAACCAGTTTTGGTGTCAGATGAGCCGTTTTCAAGATATTGGGTGATTTTAATGCAAACTAATGTCTTGCTAAATCGGACTTCTGGACCATTGTGCGGCGGTTGCATGAGCAGGTGATAATGGGAAAGTCCGCCCATCTAATCTACTCAGGGCTGCCGTTTTGCGTATAATCTATGCTATTTTTTCTATTCACCGATGATTCCACCGGTTGAGAAAAGATTACACAGTTCAGTTCAGTTCATGACTGTAATGCACGAAAATACTCTGATCTGTAATCTTTCCTTAATCGGTGGAAACTCCGTTGATTAATTAAAATATCCGCAAGTTTTTTAAAGTCATCGACGACTCCACCGGTTGAGAAAAGATTACAGATGCGAGTATTTTAGTTTATTACAGTCATGCTCTGAACTGAACTGTGTAATCTTTTCTCAACCGGTGGAATCATCGGTGAATTGAAAAATAGCATTGATTATACGCAAAACGGCAGCCCTGAATCTACTGCTCTCTATGCTAAGTGATTCGTTTGTTTTTGTGTTCTCCTCCCCTCTATAACAGTTGAGACTTTAATTTGTACTTCAAAGTTCCGTCACTTGTCTTGTCTTTAACGGAATCGTTTTTTTCCTTTTGTTCACAGGCAAGTAGTCTTGAAATAATAACAACCATTTTCCTCATAGAATTGATCAACTGGGCACCAGCTACCTTTTCTCGCAAGTATTGATTTTCATCCTCATTTCGATACAAGAATCGATTTGCGATATTCCATTTGTTGGTACTTTCAGCCTTAAGGGGTGTCTCCACCTGCGAATTTAAAAGCGCGAATAAACTGATTGAGCTTCTTTGTTGTCGATACATCGGACTCGACCTATCGACTTCAAGGCAGCTCATTGGCTCAATCAGTTTATTCGCGCTTTTAAATTCGCAGGTGGAGACACCGCTTTATTTTTGAAGTTACTGTCGAGATATTTTGAAGAGACGTACTTCAGATGATTATCTAATAACTTACACTCCGTTTTCCTTACATGTAAATTACTTTCGGCCTGTAATTTGACATTAATCAAACGGTAGCGCTCTGGTGGCTGAGATCGGCACTAAACGCTTAAGAATCACCTCAACCGGTAATCCTCTAAGGGTCAGGTTATTTCAAAAAGACGCCACTCTTCCGTTTATAAAGGGAAGGTAGTTAACTGTTCGTACTCGGGGGAGTTGAAATTGCCTATACGAAACATTGAAGGCGCCCAAAGACATCTTATCTTGTACGTTTTCATCAATGGTCGCGTTTATCAAGAATGAAGACTGGAACAATGTGGAGTAGACTAGAGAAGAAAAACGAGTATACTCGAGCTTGGCCTTTTAAAGGGTTAAGAATCTTAACCCTAACTTAAGAAGAGAGGTCGCCGTGCGTTATGCGCGGAGAGTATGCGCGTTGGTCGTCGTTTCGGCGTACTTACACATCGCGTCGCGTCACTTCACTTCACCCACCTTCTTTCTTACACTCTTATAAGCTTCATTAGTGCGTTGCCTAATGATTAAGCATTCCTGGCCGAGTTCCAAGGAATCCGCTTGTTGCTGCTGTTTGAGAAGATGTGTTTTATAAATTATAAATTTAACGTTACACTTGATGCTGAGTGAGCTGGATGCCGCGGCGCGCGGCGGGTCGGGCTGGGCACATGAACGACGCGCTGTACCATTGCGGTGCGACACCCAACCCCCCCCCCCCTCCCCATCCACTCTTACCGTGCACTGGAGTTGTACGAATTAATATAAATTAATTTACCTCCCTTCTCCCCGAGTATATTGCGCCTCTTCTCTTGTATACTCCTGAAACGTAGCAACTGAACTATTAGAGCAGCACAGTGGGTTTTCCGAGTGATGTGGCCACTTTTTTATGTCCGTAAGTAGATGTAAGCGTCCACCATGGGCGCCCGCAAAGGGAGCAAAGAGACACCCCCCTCCCCCATTCCCCATGGAATTCAACAAAAAACAAAACAAAACTCAACAAAATTCAACAAAACGGTCATCAGGGGAGGTTGTTTAATCAACTTCCAAAAAGCATTTAAGATTTGGAAAGTCGCGATCGACTCCATTTGCCAAGCTGATTCGATTTGATGACCCTTTATTTTATTTTATTTTTTCTATTTTTTTTTTTTTTTTGTCACACATTGGTTTAGCCGCTTTCGCTGATTCAGCTTTGATTTCATATCCTTTTTTTTTTCTTTTTTCTTTATATGGCTCTTCACCTTGATTTTGCCGCCCCATGGAGTGTGCCGCCCGGGGCAAGGTCACCCACATTCTCCTTGCACGGCACGCCTCTGATTTTCTACTCCGTTAATGTCTTACTCAGAAAACTGTGTACTAGAAGAAATCATGGCCTTAATGTATACTTAACTGGAAACGGAATGAACATTTCTGACTGTTCAGTATGGTCGAAAATCAGATAGTTAAAATCATTACCTTTTTCTTTATTCTATGTGCAAAAGTTAAGTATCATCAAATCCGTATGATGTCGCCACGAAGTATTTCTCCAAAATTTCCCATTTTTTGGTCATTTCAGACAACCCCCATCTCCCCTCTTTGACTTACACTAGGGGCAATTTAATGATGTCTGATGGTCAGACGAAAGATTTTAAGTAGCTAATTTGTAACCACCAACTCGTTAATTATTTGCGCTCACTGTAGAACAGGAGACGAAAGAGGTAGTGAAATAGAAATAATCGTTTGAGAACTTCTGGCTCGAATGAGTGCGTCGCGTCGCTCATTGGTCTAAAATCAGATAAAAAAAGAGACCGAAAATCAGTGAAAGAAAGTGATAAAAAATAATCGTTTTTGACTTCTTAGCCTTAATTTATCCTAGTATTTTTTTTTTTTTTTTTTTTTTTTGGCCTAGCAAATCGTTGTTCCATTTCTCAATGTTTTTGTTGACCGCCAGCAGAATTTGTTGGCAACCAAGAGAATTCTGCTGGCGGTCAACAAAAACAATGAGAAATGAAACAACGATTTCCTGGGCCAACAAAAATTTGACACTTTCTACTGACATATCTTGGCTTAAATTACTTGTTGAAAGCGTTCTCTGTGATCAAAATTGGTCTGGGAAGTTTATAAATGATCAATTTATATGAAACATTTACTTTCTCATTTTTTGCCATTTCTTGACCATCTCACCACCCTAGTGCGGCGCGTCGAGCCATCCCTTTCTCGCCAACGAATATGTCTGCAAATATTTTTCCAATTATTCAATTGAGCCCTCTGTGATTGGAGGGCATAAAAAAGATGGAGACGGACGGATAGACGGGGGGGGGGGGGGGTTAGTTACTTTTTAATTGAGAGGAGTACCTGAGGGAAGTTGTTCTTTTATCAACTTTAATGTCACCGCGTCGTATCAGATCAGTTTCCTGTTATCAAGGCGTTGTTTGTTAGTTTAATTATTTTTATTTTAATTTCAGTTGCCCTGCGCGCTGTGGAAGAAATTAGTAGGAAACCTTCGTTCTTTTATGCCTTTCTTATTGAATTAAAGAAACACTTTACGAAGTGAAAATAAACTGTAGGGAATACCCCACGAACACTTTCTGACATCAAAATTATTTTGGGGGACACCCCCCCCTACCCCCTTTATTCTTCTGAGGGAGATCCTCTGACCCCTCTTGTGGTTGATTTCACGGTAGGCTGGTTGCAGAGTGTTTTTGCATATTTTCATCAAAATTCTGACCTGGATGTTTGAAACATTCAATTTTTCCATATAAGTTTGCCAAATTTGCCTATTTCCCCCTTGATTTTAATGAAAATCTTTTATCAACTTTAACTTGGCTACAATTTAAAATTTCGAAAAATGCAAAAAAGAGTCCCTATGAAAAATATTGAAAGTAACTTTTCTGCAAAAGTTGGATGCGTATGGAATAGTGGTTCAAAAGTTATGGTGACATACAGACATACAGATATCTGCGCCATCGCATGATGGCAATTTTTTAATTTCTAACTTATTTCTCAATTTCTAACTTCGTTTTGTGTGAGAAAGTAAAAATACTGTCATACCAGTGGCGTTGCGTGTATTCGGCAAAGTTGCATTCCGTCCATTTGAACCCATGCAAAATATCGATTTGAGGGAGTGCACGGTGCACCTCCAATCAAGTTCGACCTTTTTAGTCATGCGTTTATATTAATGGGTGAAATCCAGCGTTGCTTGACTGCAAGCGACGCCCATATGCAGTTCAATTGGGCCTCATGATTCATTGTTACTTTTACCCCCACTTTGGGGGAAATTTGGTTTTTTCTGAAGCGTGTTAAGCATCTACGCAGGGTGTCAATTAAAAAAGGAGCCAGGCCGAATATCTCGAGATCGGCTCCGAATTTCGGAAAACGCTGAAACATGTGTTCAATTAATTTGAGGCGGACATCTTTCATGGGGGCACCGATTTGGGGGCCATCTCACAGTGTGAGAATGGTGCGACAAAAGTCATATCGGCAAAACGAATGTTTAATGGGCTGAATTTGTTCCTGATAGTATGCTGATCACAGAAATATGCCTATAGTACCTATTATCATGGTATTACGTAAGTATGGTGAGGTTGAATGCGACCGTTTTTCAGATGTTTGTTTTGATTGTTGAAACCATGTACCGGTGACGTTTCTTTCATCGCATTTTAGAACCATTAGGAGCCAGTTTTTCTATCAAACAAAGGATGAACTAGAAAGAAGAAGAATCGTAGATCATTTTGCATGTATGGAAAACTTTATTTGAGCAATATTTTGTATATTTTTTTTAGCTTAAAGTAACGTATAACGAACGCTCGAAAATCGTCAATTTCATGATTTTCATTGGACTAAAAAAGGGTGAAGACCAGAGAACGCCAAAACGAGCTTAACACCACGAGAAAGCCCATTTTCTGGAGAACAAAACCCTTAAATTGGATCCTGCGACTTTTGGCGACTTTTTGAAATATTTAAGTTTGAAAAGACGTAGTTTTGCTGTTAATAGTGACTTCGCCACGCTTACTTGAGTGCCACTCACTCGCTCGTTTCCGCTCTCGCACTCTGATACTTATTACTTCGAGCAGCTAGGAGACAACTGTTAGAGTCCACTGCTCTAGTGGCCAACGTACTGGGCTCTCATGACGAACAGTGCGGGTTCAATTCCCACATGCGGCAGAGTTTTGGAACATTTTTATAAATAGTTTTTAATTCTTCATTTCTTGAAGCGCGTCACGTTACATCCAAACACGCCGCACTTCGTTCTTTTGAGCCCATAAGACCATTATTGGAAACTAACCCATCTCAACTATCACGTTCGACCTTTTCAATGGGTTATAATGAACTGTATACAGCGTTGTCAGATTGAACTGTAGGGAACTAATTTTTGACGATTAAAATAAAAGAAGTGACTAATAAAATATACAAATAAAATAAATTAATAATTGATAAATAAACGAAGTAAAATAATAAAAGTAAGCGATCATTTATGAATCATAAACGTCGATTAATCTAATAATAACTACTAATCACTAATAATACTATCACTTGCCAGTATTCAACCGTATAAAGTATTTATTTAATCTCTGTGTAAGTAGCAGCTAGCAAATATTTTACGATGAAGTATGATCAAAATAACAGCACTGTAAAAAAGTATTGATTAACTTATTTCACGTTCGTAATCTGCGACCTAAATAAGCCTTTGGCCGTAAATTTATGAAACAATATAAAGTCATTTTATATTCAGTTGCATGGAAGAAACGTGTAGATATAATGATGCACAATTTGGCAACAATGTAAAAATCATCGAAAAACTGACTTCATATTCGTAATCAGACACCTGAAAAACCCCCTTACGCACGTTTCTTTAATAACCAATAAGGTAATTTTATATTCAGTTAAATAGAATAAACATGCCTAATAGGGTGCAATTTGGCAACACTGTAAAAATATCGAAAATCTAACTTCATATTCGTAATCAGCGACCTGAAAACCCCCCACACGTTTCTTTCATAAACAATAAGGTAACTTTATATTCCGTTAAATAGAATAAACGACCTTAATAGTGTGCAATTTGGCAACACTGTAAAAATATCGAAAAACTGACTTCATATTCGTGATCAGCGACCCAAAAAACCCCCATACCCCTGAAACCAGATGAAAATTCGGTTGGCAAAGACTTTTGTCGCAGTAGACCCCCCATTTCTCACACTGTGCATCTCGGGCAGGCCCCCAGGGGAGTACCACCTCCCTAAATTCAACTTTTCAAATAGGGACCCCGGTTTTATTTAATAATCAAAAAGAGGGTAAATTCTAAGACTTTTGGTATACAAACCGAAGGTCGATATCGTTTTTCGTTTTCGATATATCGAAGGTCAAAGTTCGATTTAGACCCGTTTTCAAAAAAGCATTACTCCTCTTTGAAAAGTCGGAATTTAAAAACGCCCGACTTAATTATAGAAACCAAAAGCATCTTTGTTCTCAGCTCATCAAGTCCCTTTTTTCATTTTCCTATTAAAACACAACATTTCAGAACCTTGCAACTGCCTCATTGTAAAAGTCACCATTGCCCCCGGACTCCCCTAGTCGTGTGTGGGTCTTTGCTTTTTGTAACCTTGATCGGGAGGTGCGTCATTAATTGTTTTGGACCCGGCTTCCTCCTTGGCGGTTATCGAAATCACGGTCGTAAATTGTGACGTGAGTAAACAAAAACAAATTTTAAGCCCGGGGATTTTCTTAAATGCTCGCGCGCAGACTTAAATTGCATTATGACGCGAAAGAGGCCAAAAAGAACGCGTCACCGGGGTGCGTGTTAGTGTGTAATTTGACGTGGCGCGACGTTCAATATTTCATTTCAGCCTCAATTTGGGTAAAGTTGTCTCGAGGTAGAGTGGTCCTGCTCATCGCCTCCCTAGTTTTCGGCTCCCGCGAAGTCAGAAGATTAAAAATAATTTATTTTCTTCACTTTTTTTTTAAAAATAGGTGGTATGAAAAATGAGAGATGGAGAGAGAGAGAGGAGGAGAGAGAGAGAGGGAGGGAGTGAGAGGGGGGTTAGATAGGAAAGTTTCGGGTCAAAAAAGAGTCGAAAGAGCGAAAGAGTGCTCCTGTTTTTAGGCGTGTAAAGTGATTGCGTCCCTGCTCCGTTTGTCGCCTCCCCCCTCCCCCTCCCCCTCCCCTCGTCCTCCCTCCGTGCGTCGCGCGTCCTCGTCGCTTCGACCCTCTTCCGGCAGAGATTTAATAGGGCTCATTAAGATAAAAAAACAACGCGTTTGACGAAGTGTTACATCTGTGCCCACGCAAGGTTGCCGCGCGTCAGATTGAGGCAGTTCTTTCGTCCGTGTGCGTCTAATGACATTTTTCTTTCAATTATCACTGATGATTCCATCCCTGGTATAAGTGTTCCATGAATGGGTCTGTTGCACACTTCGGCTACAGCGTTTTAAAGTAGCAATTCCTATGTAAAAAGCCGTGAAAATAACAATGGCAGCATCAGAAAACACTAAAATTTAGTAATAAACTCACAAATTGCGAAAAACACTAGACACTGTTCACCCCTGTATCTTTCCACCACGTGGACGATATTTCGCGAAATTAGCGCGGCACATTCAAATAAACACGGCCGACTGTCATCACATCTGACTTCATAAACAAATAAACAGTAAACACTGACGGCGTCTGTTCGAATTCTTACGTTTCAATATCCTCAATTCCTCACAAAAGGTTGTGAAAGGTACGGAAACCGATATTTGTGTCTAAAACTTATCAAAATGAAACAATAACACGCAGGAGTTCCAAGCATGATGATCGAAGTTGGAGGAACTCCTGTGAGTTATTGTTTCATTTTGATAAGTTTTCGACACAAATATTGGTTTCCGTACCTTTCACAACCTTTTGTGAGGAATTGAGGATATTGAAACGTAAGAATTCGAACAGACGCCGTCAGTGTTTACTGTTTATTTGTTTACGAAGTCAGCTGTGATGACAGTCGGTCGTGATTATTTGAATGTGCCGCGCTAATTTCGCGAAATATCGTGCACGTGGTGGAAAGATACAGGGGTGAACAGTGTCTAGTGTTTTTCGCAATTTGTGAGTTTATTACTAAATTTTAGTGTTTTCTGATGCTGCCATTGTTATTTTCTCGGCTTTTTACATAGGAATTGATACTTTAAAACGCTGTAGCCGAAGTGTGCAACAGACCCATTTCCATGACCAAAACTCCATGAGCAATTTTTCCGTCGACAAGTTTTTGTTTTTCCATAAAAAGCCATTAAGTGCGAACGATGAGGAACTTGCCATTTGTTTTTTTTGTTTTTTTGTTTTTTTTAAATATATCATTTACTGATTCTCTCTGCACCCTTAAACAACTAAAATAATGATCGCGAAACGAAAACGTAAATACAGAGGCAAGACTGATAAGCAGAAATACGGAAACCGGAAACTATTATAAGCATAAGCAAGCCGGCTTCTTCTTCTTCACTTTCGGTCGACATGTAATGCGCTCTGTGATTGGTCAACGTCGCAGCTTTGTCTAGTCTACCGAGATGCAACGAAATCCAGTCTAATCGAATCTATTCACCATCTTTCCAATCGAATCAGTATTGTCAATCAATTCGAATCTAAGCATTTCAAAGATCGCACAAGTTCAAACCGGTGGAATGGATAAGGTATAATCAGTCAAATCTTTATCGAATATTTCAAGGATCGGCCCGCAGGGATCACGGTTGAGAAAACATTTCCAACCAGCTGATGCCCGGCCGTTAAAAATGGGTCTCTTGCAAACGTTTTCTGCAGGTGATTGAACAGTCCATACTTGCCTAAAAACATGTAAAAATGACGATGGGCACACTGAAAAATTACGAAATACACTAATTAATAAATACACTGTAATTCACTCTAATAATAATAAGTCTTGGCGGGCGCTGAGCTACGTAGATATAATGGGAGATTCCTAATTTGAGACTTATCTCTGTGTTTCCGTAAAGAAAGTGACAAATTAGACAGGAATCTCCTGTGATACCTGCGTAGCTCCCATGGGCGGATACAAGGAAATTGTCTTTCTCTCTCTCCTCCCATTTAAAAACGTGCGTTAGAAAAGGACAGAAGAGGGGGCCAAAGTCACGTGATGGCCCCCTCTGCTGTCCTTTTCTAACACATAAGTTCAAATGAAACTAGGGAGAGAAAGACAATGGGTCTGTTGCAAACTTTTGCTACAACGATTAAGAGTGTTTAATATAATGTAAAATCACCTGAAAAGTCCATTGGTGGCATCAGAAAGTCATAAAATGCAATAATAAACTCACAAGAGGCGTTTAATGAAATCCAAGATGGCGGTAAAATATTGAGCAATTTGTATGCATGCACCACGAACATCCAAGGATAGCCAACCTCACAATATCGATCACACCCAATCACAACGTAAATAAACACATAACCTCTGAAGCTGTGAGGTTGTCAACGTTGGCAATCCTTGGATGTTAAAGGTGCATGCATACAGATTGCTCGATATTTTACCGCCATCTTGGATTTCATTTAATGTCTCTTGTGAGTTTATTATCGCATTTCATGACTTCCTGATGCCACCAATGGACTTTTCGGGCGATTTTACATACGATGCAACTCTTTTCATCATTGTAGCAAAAGTTTGCAACAGACCCATTCTCTGTATCCGCCCATGGTAGCTTCGCCGTTACGATCTTGCCGTTACAGCTATGCTTTCTGAGTTCATTACCGAATTTATATAGACTTTTGAGTGTGATTTTTGTGACTTTCGCTTGTTTTTACATCAGATTTCACCATTCAATCGCCTATAGCGAAAGTTCGTAAAAGCTCTATTTCTGCATTACTTTGCAAAAGCATTCGCCAGACTTTCTTGCGACTTGGAAAATAATTTCTAGTGCGGTTTCAAGCATAATTTCTGTAGACAGGAAAATGTCTTGCTTTTTTCCAACCAGACAAATGCCCGTTCAACGGAAACATGATTTATTTGTGGAGATTTTTTTTCAGCAGCATAGTACCGTGCAATATGGCAACGTCTCAATGTGTCCATTCAAACGTTTAAACCCTTGTAAAAGGTTGGCTTCAAACAGTGAACATCACCCACTAGTTCGATAATTTTCATAGGTTTGGATGGTCACACTACAACGTTGTCAATTTGCACGCTATAGCTATACGCCACTGACTCTTCTAATTACTTGCTCTTATCTCAGTGTGGACTGCGGAGGATAAACTTGGGTAGAAAAGCGAGTGCTTTTTTGAGTTCAGCTGAGCAGGAAGGAGAAGGAGCGAGCAGAGGAAATGTAGGAGTTGGAGGACGGGGGAAGTTTGGATGGGATCATGAAAGGAGAGGAGATCGGTGGCTTGGGGGGGGGGAGGGTGGGAGAGAACGCGAAGAAGAGGATTGAAGTCACTAAAAGAGCTGTGTAAAGTCGATCAACAGTTAAGCGGGAGTTGAATCAATTTAAAATCGACTAAACTTTCGCGCTCTTCCTCCACTCCACTCCCCCCGTCTCGTCTCCTGGAAATTTGCACCCCCGCAACCCTCAACTCACAACCCGAAACCCTTTCACCGTCTTTTCACTTTACTTTGGCACTTTAACGAGACGTTGCCAGCTGCACGGAGGGACGAAACGCGCAATCTGACTTCGATTGCGTTGCGTCCGTCCGAAGCCTAGAATAAAGATTACTTCGTATAGTAGGTCGAGGGTCACTGTCTGAAGGGAGTGAGTTTTAGATGAAGAATAATGGGGCTATTGCACACTTTTGCTATAAGCGATTTAATAGTCGATTATGGCGTAGAAACCTCAACAAATACCGATGGCGGCACTAAAAACTTCCAAAATCCACTCCTAAAATCAATAAACGCAGTTATTTGCGCGAGCGTAATGGTGGCCGAAGGCACTAACAATGGGAGATTCCTATCTTAATTTCGTCACTCTTTCTATGTTGACAAGGGTGATTCACAGAGTAATTAGTCATCAGAGTGATGATCCACATCCGATGAATGGTGCCGCAACACCTAGTGACACCGGTGTCAAATGAAAGTAGTCTCTTATTGGTCACTTCTTGATGGAGTTTCAGAATTATTAGATGGGAATCTTCCATTGTTAGTGCCTTCGGCCACCATTACGCTCGCGCAAATAACTGCGTTTATTGAGTTTAGGAGTGTATTTTGGAAGTTTTTAGTGCCGCCATCGTTATTTTTTGACGTTTTTACGCCATAATCGACTGTTAAATCGCTTATAGCAAAAGTGTGCAATAGCCCCATTGAATAATAAACTAATATTTGTAATGGAGCTCAGTGTGTTATCATGAAGTTGGGTTGAAGATTTGAGATTCGACAGTTTATTCAGGGGACACCGAACGCCAATGCGTTAACAAAACCATTACCATAGTCAATCAGAAGCATCGTTTTTTGCCCCTCACCGTTGAGTTCCTCTATCCCCCCCCCTCCCGTGGGACGGGCACAAATAACGAGGTTCTGTTGCATCGGTGTCATCAATTCTTGGGGGGGAAAAAAAAACAAAAAACAAAAAAATTACAAAATTGGACAACTCGAAAAAAAATCGCTTTTGGAAGGAAAGTTTTAAAATTAACCTATGGATCAACTGTATCCATCACATTTCTTACGGAAGTAACCAATATTTGTGCTTTCTAGGCAAAATGTATGTACATCGGGGGTAATCTGGTGTGCACTGATTCTGTCACTATCAGAGCTGTACTCCGATACAGCCGGACAGCAGGTGTACACGCAGGTTTATTGGGGATGCACTCAGGGGCGGATGTTCTATCACTTGAGGCCCGCCGCAAATATTGAATTTGAGGCTCCATAGAGGAATGACACGATGCTGAGGGTCTAGGAGACATCTCACAAAAGAAGAGGGTTCTGGGGTCCTCTTCCTATTTTTTTTTTTTTTTTTTTTTTTTTAAATTACATTCAAAACTCAATATTAAACTGGTTTTCCAGCGAAATTAATTCTGACTTATGGATTCTTCTCCTTTTCCTTTTTTTCCTTTCCCCCTCTTTTTTATTCTTTCCTTCCTCCCTTCGTGACTGGGGCTCTCGCAAACTTTTGTTACAAGGGACTGAAAAGTTGATACTTGCTTAAAAACCTGTAAAATTGACGCGATGAGTGCACTAAAAAATCACATAAATCACTCTCAGAATCCGGCCTACTGGCGGAGAGACGCAGGTATCTATCATGGGAGATCCCATCTAAATTGAGACATATTTCTGTGTTTCCGTAGAAAAAGTGACACTTTAGACAGGAATATCCCACGATACCTGCGTTGAACCGCCGCGCCATTATAGCAGTTGTTCGAGTTCTGTTTATTACTAAATTTTAGACTTTCTTAACGTAATTTTCGTGATTTTCGATGGTATTCACATCAGATTGGAATTTTCATTTGCTCTCAGCAGAAGTTTGGAAGAGCCCCATTGAAAGCCCCTCGTGTCCGAGGTCCTACGCAGTTGCGTATTTTGCGTAATGGTAAATCCTTCTCTGGCTCATTATTCCCTGGCTATTATTTTAGTTAGACATTTTGTATAAATGGTCATCAACCTGTATCAAAAACTTGCTTTCTATTTATATTATATGTACTATGTCAGTTTCACGAGCTTTCCCTTTGGATGCATGAATTCTATAACGCTCCCTGTTTTGCGACATTCTGAAGGAATTCTTATTCTGTTTTGACCCACATATACGATGACGATGACTTGTGAATAATTAACCCTTTAAGGGCCAGGCCCGAGTATACTCGTTTTTCTTCTCCGGTCTACTTGTCATTGTGTCAGTCTTCATTCCGAATAAACGCGACTATTGATGAAAACATGTAAGTTCAAGATGAGTTGTCTTCGGGCGCCTTCAATGTAGCGCGTATAGACAATTTCAACTCCCCCGAGTACGAACAGTTAAGTACCTTCCCTTGATAAACGGAAGCGTGGTGTCTGCTTGAAATAACTAGAGTCCCTTGATGGAAATATTGTTTAGGGAGTACCGACATGACGCTTCATGCATTTTGACAGGAGTCGATTTAGTCGACTACCTGAACGAATTCGAAGGTTAAGTTCAACAGTGGACCAGTGGTGGACTGGCGGATTTGCCGGCATTCCAGTCCGTTCCCATACGTTCCTCTACGAATCGACTCCTTTCGTGTGGAGCCTTCGATGTCGTCTACTCCTGCTCGACTCCGTGAGAGCCTAAAACCAACGACCAATCACAACTCGTTGAGCTCGTGTCGGTACTCCCTATACAATATTTCCATCAAGGGACTCTAGAAATAACCTGGCTCTTAAAGGGTTAAAAACCTAGTACCCTTCTCTCTCTCATTACATTAGAATTCATGTGTTAGAAAAGGATAGAAGAGGGGGCATAAAATCACGTGACTGTCCCTTATCTGTCCTTTTCTGACACTCGCGTTCTAATGGCCAGAAGAGAGAGAAGGACAAATTCCTGGATCCGTCAAGCGCGCGCCAAGTCTGACAGCAGAGCACTCGTTAAAACGATGATCGATGTCGCGCCTCTCTGCTCTTGCCAAAGTCGCCACCAACAGAAAAAGCACTTTTTAAAAAGTTCCCGATTGAGTGAAGTCTCCGTGTCTCTTCTCATTGGCAAATACTTCCCCCCCCCCTCGAAGCCCCTATCCCCTCCTACGCCCCCTTCCACACCTCGACCCTCACCCCCCTCTCCTTTTCCACTTTACCTTTTGAGCGGGCATTGCTGCGCTGCGCCAACGCACAATAGATCCAACTATATATTTTTCTGGACTCGTTTTTTTCTTCTCTTTGCTTCAAAAGCATTTTAGAGTTGATATGTTCTTACAAAAACAATTTATTTGTTTTCTTTTTTAACATTCGTAAATACGATTTAATAAATTACAAAAATACACTACCAGTCACAATTAATGACTTTAACGGTTTTTTCTCCTTCAATATCCGATTAATTTTGACACTCCAATAAAGGTTGGAGGGGTAAGAGGGACAAGTACTGAGTGAAAAATGCTAAAAATAGAAAAAAAATAAGTAAAATTAAACTAAAGATATTGAAAGGTATGCACCTGTAGAAAGGTATACGTAGAGGATTTTTTTTTTTTTTATATATATATATTTTTTTTTTATTATTATTATAAGAAATAATTAAATGAGATAATTAGATAGATAGGTATAGATAAACAAACAAATAAATAACTTATTAAATGAGTAAATAAAATAAAATGAAAGAAAATGAAAGGAAATGAAATACAAATACCAATTATAATACAAAGTTTTGCTAAAACTATGTAATTTGATTCATTTTAAGCTCTGATATGAATGTTTGCACACGCTTTGAAGATATATTACTGTATTCATTCTTCATGTAATCTTCAATTTTATTCGTAAAATTATGTCCAGAAAATCCCATACTTTGATCCTCTGTGCGCCAACACCGATGTTCTCGTCTGCGAACGATTCACTCCCAACTTTGTTTTTACCGCGTTTCCTTTTCTTCTTCATTTCATTAATGCTCGTCCAGCGTCCTGCCAAAAAGGAAAAAGGTCGCTCCCTTTCTCTTATCTAGTAAGCCAGGAAGATAAAAGTAATTTATTGTAATTTTGTGAATAATCAATCCTAATCAATCAATTAAGCAGCGGCGAACGTGTAGTGACAATATCATGGATGCTACCCGAGCTAGGTTTTTGCGAGCTCACTTTAGAAATTGTGCAGAGAGAAAAATAATTCCTATACATCGCAGTAATCGACTGTTTTAGTGAGGAACGGGCATTTTAAAATCCTGAGGGCCGATCATTTACTTCATCGTTAAACCGATCGATAAGACTGTCTATGAGTGATGCTATTGGTCGAAAATTGTAAAACTTGGCTGTTGCTATGGTAACCATCGTTATAGTGTCCGTTTTCTAAAGGTTACTCATGAGTAGCCTTTATAAAACGAGACTCTTAACGATGGTTACCATAGCAACAGCCAAGTTTTACAATTTTCGACCTATAGCATCACTCATAGACAGTCTTATCGATCGGTTTAACGATGAAGTAAATGATCGGCCCTCAGGAATTTTATTGGCTTAGATACTCTATTTAAACGTGAAAACGAGTAACGGCATCTGATAGGTTAGTTTTGAATTTTCCGCTTCTCACTAAAACCGTGTATGTATATCATAGCCGTAGCCAGGCTATCGTCTTTCTCTCTCTCAACCCATTTGAACGCATGTGTTAGAAAAAGACAGAACGAGGGGCTGAAGTCACGTGACAGCACCTATATTCATCCTTTTTGTAACACATGAGTTCAAATGGGCTAAGAGAGAGAAAGAAAATATCCTGGCTATACGGCTATGCGATGTATATTATCAGAAGCTCAACGCGAACCGCGGAGAGTCTAGTGTACTAGTCCAGTCAATCTAACTTTTAACCTAGAATAAAATCGAAAGCAATTTCTGATGATTAGGCGTTAATCTACTATCCATGGTGTATAAATCTTCAGAAGTCCCCATGAATCCGAGTGTCGGAAAGTCCCGAAAAATCGGGAAAACCCCGGCAAATCTGTCTTTCTTTTGTATTTTGTATCTCAGTTATTTATTGTCGTAGAGACGTGTTCCTTTTTTTTTATTATTTGTAGATAAATGCGTTCTCTTGTAAAAAGTACGCAGCCGTCGGAGCAAAATTTTCCTAGAAAATTCAGAAAAACTGAAAATTTGAAAAGTGTCCAAATTTTGAAGTAAAATTGTCGGGTTTTCCAGTCGGAAAAGTAAAAAAAAATGCTCTCAATAAAAGTTTTAGATAATTTTATCAGCTTTAAAATGTGACCTCAACGAAGTTTGTGCTATTTTTCGTTACCGAGATACGAGCAAAAATGTTTGAAAAACCCTCGAGTTTGAATGTTTCAGGGCCCTTTTGTTAATCGATTGTTCCTCATACATTCAAATGGGGAAGAATCCACCGTTGCCAGATTGTTAGATCCGCCTTTTTCCTCGTGTTACTGTCAGAATATGGTCACAGTATCAGATTTTCCTAAACATTCTCAAGATCCATGGTATAAACACTAGAATTCTGGCAACAGTGTAAAATCCCTTACCTTGGTTCACACACGGAGAAAAAGATTTGTGAAAATAACCATACGGATACCTGATTTTGGCACCTACTAGATGTTTTGGTAAACTTGACCAGAAGTATGGTACATTTACCGATACTTTGAGTAAATTCGACATGCAATCAGGTAACATCACCTAGTACCTAGTCAAAACATAGTATATACTTCTGGTTAATATTACCATAACTTCTAGCAGGTGCCAAAATCAGGTATCCGTATGGTTATTTTCACCGTAGTTTTTTTCCGTGCATATCGGTGTACTTTTGCATTTTTTGTCTAGTGCATGTGAACTATGAAAAAGCTTATTTCTCGTGGGGGGGGGGGGGGGGGACTAATCAACGAAAATTTTGGAGACATCGATTTGACTAACAAGCACGGTGAGGTAATCGTTATTTAACAGGACAGTAATAAAAACAGAATCCGTCCCATAGTCCGCTAGAGTCCGTGTGTATAAAAATGTCTGATACTGTAAGCAACTGAATAAAGGAGAAGTGGCCCAAAGAGACGTCCTTGTTCGCAGCGCCTCACTATGGTCCCAAATCAAATCCTAGGCCGTCAAAAATAGATCTGTTTAAAGTCGGAAAAAAACTATTCTAGCTGATATAGATGATTTTAGAGGGTTTATTTGGCAAGGTAATCACCCCTGGATCGTCATAAATCCATCGGAGACAAATATTAGATGGAACCTTAATTCCTGTGGTATTTTATGTCTGTATATTTTTGACCGCTTAGGATTTGATTTGGATCTATAGTGCGCCTCTGGAAATTTAATGTATCCAAAAAAAATACATCCGGAATCAAATGCATGTGTGTAACGCAGGATATAACTTAAATTCGGGAGAAACAATGCAACTCCAAGTATTATGCGAGTTGATGTAGTCTTATATATCTTGTAATTTTTAAACATCTCGAGCTTCCTTCGTTCTCAAAAGCTGTTATCGTTGTAGCGAGTTTTCCGCGCTTTTGTTCCAAGAAATGAGTGCGCTAAAGCGACTTGCAACTTGCAGCTCGAAAAGCTCCGTTTGCGAGTCCGAGGGACGCGCGCTGAGTAGGTTACCATGGCAACTGCTGAGGAATCGCTAATTCATTACCTGCGCCGTGATAGCTCAGTAACTGGTGGGCCCGCCGCACGCACTTGATACGATAATTGCCTACCAATTCGGTTTCCGCCGCAAGGCAAGCCCTCACCCGGCTCAACCGCTCTCATTCGTTCCTAATTCATCTCGATCCGATTCTGACTAATTGTCTCGCTCGCTCCCTCTCTCCCTCTCTCTCTCTCTCTCTCCCCCCTCCCTCTCCCTCTCTCTCCTCTCTCTCTCTCTCTCTCTCTCTCTCTCTCTCTCTCTCTCTCTCTCTCTCTCTCTCTCTCTCTCTCTCTCTCTCTCTCTCTCTCTCTTTCTTTCTCTCTCTCTCACGCCATTTGAATGCATGCGTTCGAAAAGAATAGAAGCAGTAGCGAGGCATGAAAGACAATGATGCAATTTCTCCATTTAAAGTTACTGAAAGAATCGAATGCTTCGGTCATCGGCTATGACCAGATGTATCGACCCTTCTAATGTGTTTAAAAGGGAAAAAAGAAACGTCACCAAATTGCACGCCTCGCCACTGTATAAAAGAGGGGACAAAAATACGTGATTGCCCTGATCTCTCCTTGTCTAACCTATGCGTTCTAATGGTAGAGAGGGAAGGACAGATTCCTGGATCCGTTTCTGACTCCTTGGTTTTGAAAGAGAAGCTCAAAAAACAGGAATTTGGAGCCGGGGCCTTGTATTTACTATTATTTTTTTCTTAATTAAATTTTGTAGCCTATTTTCTTACCCAATTTTGTATCATATTGGTATCTCTTTTTTACCAATATACAATGTAAGTAATTGCTCTTTTACCATGTTCATTTACTTTTTTGTTCAATTTCTTAAGTATACTCTTTAGTACCTTAGTAGTACCTTTTATCTTGTTTTCCCCTCTCCTATTTTTATGCAGGACCCTATGGGGAGTGCATATTGGTTTCGGTCTGGTTTTTGATCTGCGTTGTTGTACAATGTACTTGGCATTTTGGAGTATTGAAATTCTATGTATTAAGTGGTTGTTTTGGAACTATTGTGCACAACTTTGTTTCTCAGCTATCTTGTAGCCAATCAAATTCCTCTATTCGTCTGGCGGACCGAAAGTACCTATCACCCTCGTCGAAAGTATCACCCTTTTTTACTGATTTTCAAGCGCGTTTTACAGTCAGTTTTTGATGTTTTCACAAATTTGCGCATACCTAATATCAGTTCTATTCTTTTAATTCCTCTGTTTATATTTTGGTTAATTAGGGCTGGATTTGAGAATCCCAATCGTTTTTATGTAGCTGTAAATGTCCTGCTCGTACCACGTTTTGTACAGGATGTATGGGAGGGAGGACTTTTTTCGGTTTTTCTACGCGTATCACTAAAAGACATTATAGACGGTCTTGGTGGACGTTTACCATAAGGCTGCTTGTTTTATTTTTTCCCTGACTAGAAAGTTTCAGAGAAGAGAAGAGAAGGCATGTGTTGGGAATCAGCCAAAGTCAGGTGTGTTGGGAATCAGCCAAAGTTAGGTAAGACTATAATGGTTCTAAGAAAAATTTTACTATTGAAACTAATATTAATGAAATTGAATACGTTTTTGATCCCATCAGTTCTTTTAGTTTAAGTGCCCCCAAAGATTTTATTCTATAATACTCCAACTTCAGTTTTATGAAAAATTACTATCTTATGAAGGTGAGCCTGTCGTACGGAATTTAATTCACTGTGTCCTTAAAAAGTGGCTGAATTTAGCACAAAGTACTTGGTAATGTATTGCAATGCAATGCAATGCAATGCTATGAAAAAAAAATTAAAATAAAAAGAAAAATTTAAAAGAAAAAAAAAAAAAAAAAAAAAAAAAAACCAAATTGACAGTACAGCGTCAATCAAAACCACAGTAGTTTTACCTTATCCGCGGTCGGAGGTCGCGAGGAGTCAATAGTTGCGTTCTCAAACAGGTGACCATATGACGCGTGTGTGTGACACGAGGCGGCGGTTGTCGTCGCTACTGATCGGAAAGATCAGATAGCCAATTAATAAGTTACTATTGCCGAAGCTTGAGATAAGCGTGGTGGTTGGTCGTAGCGCAGTTTCCACACCGCCGGCGAACAATGGTCCAAGATTATCAGAAAGTGGCAAAAAATCAGCTATTTGCAACAAAATTGCTTCATATGCATCCCAATTTTGCAGATAAGTTGTTTTCAACATTTTTCAGAAGTGATTTTTTTTTTTTGGTTTTTTGAATTTTAAAATTAGAAGCAAGTTATGAACAGGGCTGCCGTTTTGCGTATAATCAATGCTATTTTTCAATTCACCGATGATTCCACCGGTTGAGAAAAGATTACACAGTTCAGTTCAGTGCATGACTGTAATAAACTAAAATACTCGCATCTGTAATCTTTTCTCAACCGGTGCGGAGTCGTCGATGACATTAAAAAACTTGCGGATATTTTAATTAATCAACGGAGTTTCCACTAATTAAGGAAATATTACAGATCAGAGTATTTTCGTGCATTACAATCATACACTGAACTGAACTATGTAATCTTTTCTCAACCGGTGGAATCATCGGTGAATAGAAAAATAGCATTGAAAAATTAACCCCCAAAGAAAGGGTGTGGACCGGGGGGTCCGCCATAATATTATTGGGAGTCTGGGGGTCTCCCCCAGAATATTAATGGGGGGGGGTCTGGGGATCTCCCCCCGAGTAATAACGGAGGGTCTGGGGGGTTGGGGTTCCCCCCCAGATTAAGTTAGTTGTGAGAAAGTGTTCTTGGGATATTCCTTACAGTGTATTTTCTACTAATTGTTCGCTAATGGGGCAGTTGCAAGGGTCTAAAATGATAAGTTTGTTCTGAAGAGGATGAAAGTACTTGATGAGCTGAGCACAAATATGCCTTTGGTTACTAATTAATTGTATCGGAGATGAGATTTTCGCCCAAAATATATTGTTTTAAATGGGGATTACGCGTAGTGACGTCACTCCGCACACGATTTTTTACAATTTTACTCGTGTGTATCTCCAAAACTGGGACACTTATGAAAAAACCAAAGGCACCATTGTTCTCAGCTCATCAAGTACTAAAATTTATTTATAAAAAACACCAAATTTCAGACCCTTGCAACTGCCCCATTTCCTTCATCCTAGATCACAGTGCGGCGGCGACAGCTCGACGATCCGCGCAGGAGAATTCGGTAACGGCTTCGGAATGAAGATCAGGTGGTCTAGCTATAGCAGCTAGCACAGTCGCGTAACGTTTGCACCGCGTAGTAAAACCGCGTGGCAAAAAGAAGATCCCCTCCGCGTCGCGTCGCGTCGATCCGGCGTGCTGAGGACCATAACTTAATGTAACGAGCGGTGACTGATAGATCTCTTGACCAGTAGTAGCACTCTTGAGTCCTCCCCAACCCCCCCCCCCGGTTCATTCCGCGCATGCCGCGAGTCTCGCAAGACAGTCGATCAAACCGACGATGAATTGGAGTCTCATCGTACAAATTGACCGCATGTTTTATGTATGACCCTCCTCCTTTTAACCGCCGCTCTTGCAGTGCCACTATCTTCTTCTTACTCTTCCCACCCCACTCTTTGTGTAGCAGTGTGACCGCGTGCGGTAATGTCGCGTCGGTTTTCTAATCATTCAGTACCGTGTTTATTTTATTTATTTATTTATATATAGGTATATGTACAAGTGTATTTTTTTTTTTCGTTATTTTTATTCTTTCTCGTGTCCACCCGCCCCCTTCTATACCGCTCCCAACTTAATCTCTGTTCCTATTGTGAACTGAGGCGGGGAGCGTACACGGACTAATTAATCCTTAAGTACGTGCAACTACTGCCAAGCCAATGTTAAGCCAGTTCGCGCGCTAACCCCTGGTCCCGGTACCAGCGTGCGATTATCCGGCCGACCGGAGACCGGACGTATCCGCGCTAATCACCCCACAGCGCCTCAGCCAGTCAACCCCCCCCCTCCCTCCCCTCCACTCCTCCCACCAGCCCTCTAGATTTGCTGCAGTGTTGACAGACATGACAAATATTCCGCCGATAGGTACTATCGACGAATTAAAGATTGTCGCGATATTTTCACACATTTTCAGTTATGATTGTGAGTGTGGGACAGATCTGCAACGGTTCTCCCACCCAGTGGCGTCGCGTGCAATTTGGCAACAATGTATTCTTTCCATTTAAACTCATGTAAAAGATCGAATTCAGGGGGTGCACAGTGCACAAGGAAAATTCGATATATTTAATGAGTTCAAATGGAGCAGTTGCATTGTTGCCAGATGGCACGAGACGCCACTGCTCCCACCCCGTCCGCACTGGCCCCTCGCCTGCTAGATGGGTGTGAGGAGTGTGATGAGTGGCCGAACCGGAACCTCGAAGTCCAAACTTAGCTCCTGAAAATCTCACGACAATCTTTAATTCGTCGATAGCGCATTCACTCGAGGGATGAAGAAATTACGATTTGGGCCCTCAGCGCAGTGCCCGGTGGTGTTCATCGAAGGCAGTGATAGTGATGTGATGGTGATGCAAATTTTGAATGGAATCGGCATTCGCGTGTGTGGAGTCAGTCGCGGATCCAGGAGGGCTCGGAAACGCCTGCCCTTCTCTCCTCAGAAGCTTCAAACGTCACCTTTTATCAACAGAAAATAGCCCCGAATTGTGTCCTCCGACGTTACAAGGCGTTATCCTGGTAAAACTGAGCACCAAAGACTAAAGAGCACCTAACATTGTTGGATTTTACGTTCTGCAGACATTTGCGCTACCTAAGACTTTGAGCGCTACTATTAGCTGAACAAAATAAAAGGTCTCAAAAGCTTCATTAAAAGTGCAGAATTGCAACCGTACGCTCTGGAAAGCAATAACTAAGTCCTCTGAAAGCTATTTCCATTCACTTTTCCTCTTTAGAAGTGAATTTTTCCCAAAAACTTAGTGTATTGATGAATTTGTGGTTATGTTCTAGGAAAGCTAGATTCAAGAGGAATTAATGGAAATTCGCTCCAAAAGCTATCAAATTCGATGTCAGCGATCAAAATCGAGGCCAACTAACAAAATTTTCAAAGATTTTTGAGAGAAAATGTTTAAAGTTTATGTTTGTTTTGGTAGCGCAAATGTCTGTAGAACCACTCACTTAACATTGTTCCAATTGTTGGTGATATCACCTGATTTAGGTGACAATTGGAACAATGTTAGGTGCTCTTTGGTGCTCAGTTTTACCAGGGTATGTTAATTTGGTTCATGCCCTTTATCCCTTCCTTACTTCATCAACTAACGACATCAAATGCCGACAATTCTTGGCGCTAGTACCCATCGTCCTCTTCTTTAATGACTTTATACCCAATTCAACTAAGTTCCGATTTGAAGGTAACATTTTTTTTTTTTGGTTTTGGGTATAACCAAAGACAACATAGACCACGCACTAGCCACTCATGCGGTGGACGATTTTATTTTCGTGGACTCAACAAATTAACATGGGGAACAACATCCAACGGCTCCCATGTGGATTGTTGACCAATGACCAAAACATTGATGTTTCGCTCTGATTGGCCACTGACATCAACATCTTTACTCAACAGTCCACATAGGAGCCGTTGAACGTTGCGCTTTGTTGACTGTTGCGACCCCGAAAAAAAATTGCCACTATGGGCGAGATAGCTAGTTCATGGTCTCTGTTGTCTCTGGGTATAACGAATACCGAGTGCATATGTTACGCCCCGATCGTGCAGTTGACCATTCCGCGGAATGGTCAGAAAATTGACCATTCCGCGGAATGGTCAGAGCCGTTGACCCAATCGCGGAATGGATGCAACATTGACCATTCCGTGAAATGGGGCATGTGAAAACTGGCCATTCCGTGAAATGGGGTAGGGCTATTTTAGTTGACAAATGCGATATAATCTCCACTGTGGCATTTGATACATTCAATCAGTTCTGAGTGAGACAAGCGATAAATTAGAGATAAATAAAAGAAAAAAAGGAAGATAAAACCAAAATAACAAAGAAAAATAAATAAAAAAAAAAAATAAAAAAAAAAAATAAAAAAAAATATATAATTTTTTTTTTATTATTATTATTATTATTTTTCTTCGTTATTTTGGTTTTATCTTCCTTTTTTTCTTTTATTTATCTCCAATTTATCGCTTGTCTCACTCAGAACTGATTGAATGTATCAAATGCCACAGTGGAGATTATATCGCATTTGTCAACTAAAATAGCCCTACCCCATTTCACGGAATGGCCAGTTTTCACATGCCCCATTTCACGAAATGGTCAATTTTGCATCCATTCCGCGATTGGGTCAACGGCTCTGACCATTCCGCGGAATGGTCAATTTTCTGACCATTCCGCGGAATGGTCAACTGCGCGATCGGGGCGTAACACATACAAACTGTAGCGATCCATTTGAACTTTGAGGTTAGTTTTATCTGTAGGGAGTGATTTTTAGGTTTTTTGTATAGAAGGTGGGGGAAGTTGGGACACCATGGGTCACGAGGAACTATAAGTCATTTGCAGTAGTGCAAGGTCCTTCTAGGTGTGTTATTTTTAGTGATCACCAGTTTATAATTGCTTACTATAAAAACAATGTCATAGAGTAGCTTAGTGAGTTTATATTTCAAGTTACTATTTATATACTATGACTTTCAAAAGGAAGTATCCAGGTAGAAATGTTGGCGCTTTCATCCCTCAATCATTTCTTAACATGTTTGTAGTTTTCAGGTATTTCAGAGTCTATGAAAGCATTGTTTCTTGAAAGTATGCCTTAAAAAATCTAAAACTCTCTGGAAAATAATGGACAAAAAGGACCGTTTTGAAGCGAGAACTTTCGTTTGAAAGTCATAGTACCTGACACACCTAGAAGCATTTTACACTGCAAGTAACTTACAGCGGCAGCCAGCTTCCCCTACCTAATTTTATTTTTCCCTCGCAGAAATTCAATCATCTCTCATCCTTTATTTACCTGCAAGAGCTCTTCTCTCATGAATGGACGAGTCAGATTATTCTAGGCGAATTTTAGCGATCGAATATCATTCACCGTCGTATGATATTCGATGGGTTTGCATTTTATTTTGATGTTATTCGATTGTTTCGTTGGTCTCACCGGAGACCATTGAATTCCAACAATTGGAAATTTCGAATTCACCTCCGGAGGTAGATTCTATTTCGAATTGTTGCAACCGGTGTCAGCAATCTCATCTTCTATCCTTTTTGACTCTTTTCGCCACGATAATTTCGGAAACAACGAACTGTTCGAATAAAGTTTATTGTACAGACCATGCGTAGAAGTCATTTTCCTATGAGACAAACATAATTTTAGCTTCGAAAACGCTAGTTTTATTGTTGAAAATGGCCGTGTTATTCAGAGCTGATTTAGAGGTTATGTTTTGGAATATTATTATCGAATTTTTCATTTTCACGAGAATATCATTCAGAAGTTCATTCTCGACTTTCATTGGCTAGATTTTTCACCGATCAGCGGCATCAGTTGGCCATCATCAATGGGTCTGTTGCAAACTTTTGCTACAACAATTGAGAGTCTAAAATATTATGTAAACCCGCCTGAAAAGTCCATTGGCGGCATCATAAAGTCATAAAATGCAATAATAAACTCACAAGAGGCGTTTAATGAAATCCAAGATGGCGGATAAATATCGAGCAATTTGTATGCATGCACCATGAAGATCCAAGGATAGCCGACTTCACCATATCAATCACAACCAATCACAACGTAAACAAACACATAACCTCTACCTCCAGTGAGGTTGTCAAAGTTGGCCATCCTTGGATTTTCGTAGTGCATGCATACAAATTGCTTGATATTTCTCCGCCATCTTGGATTTCATTAAACGCCTCTTGTGAGTTCATTATTGCATTTTATGACTTTCTGATGCCACCAATGGACTTTTCAGGCGATTTTACATAAAGTTGAACACTCCTAATCGTTGTAGCAAAAGTTTGCAACAGACCCATTCTTGAAGTGAATGATATTCGATCGCTAAAATTTGCTGTCTGAAAGTACGGACGATATAGTGCTTTTGAGGAGGCAGATTTGGCAGCGTTGCAAATTGTCCGTGATACGGTCATCGTCATGATCATTCGTCCGACTGTTGTCCTCCCCTGTCCCACCCCTTCACCAATCGTTTTTCAAATTCTGCGCGCGAAGCGACCGAAGCTGTCATCCGCGGACGCTTTCTTCGATGATTTGCGAACCCCAACCCGGCTCATCACTTGCTTCCCATCCACCCTCCCTCCCTCCCTCCCTCTCCTACCAATCCTCTACTCTCGTATTATTCCCCTCCACCAATTCCTGTCCTGCTCCATCTTCTCCCGCGCTGCACCGCGCCGACCGACCGCTTGCATGTCGCTCCCGATCAGACTTCTGAATTACGACCTCAGCACGCTTCGATCAGCGCGCGTATTAGAATCAGCGAAGTTAGCCTGGATCGAGCTGCCGCATCACGGAATCTGCGCGTGCTACTCGCCGGTTCACAATCGATTAAAATATGCGTCAGTCAGTAAGGACGCTTCATCCGCAGATGGACTTAACAGGTTCGACAAACACGAATTATCTTCGGGCAGTTGTCTCTAAGAATAAAGTGAAAATTCAAAGAAATTCAATGGGGTTGTTGCACACTTTTGCATTAAGGTGATACTATGGCAAACTCCCGAAAATTTTAATCCGATAGATGGCGTTATTTGTCGCTGGCTCCGAAAATAGCCGCTTTTTGACGGTTTTCGGCTGTTTTCTCTGAAGAGACGAATAATAGACAAAAAATCGGAATGTCAGCACCTGCTTAATTTTTTGCTTGATTTTTTGAGCCATAAACGGGCCAAATTGGTTCTAAAATGAAGGCGTAACTATGCAAAGAAAAAATCATGTGTAAGGAGTTGTATCAGTAAAGATTACAGGTGAAACAGAAACCTGTAATCTTTACTGATACAACTCCAAATCACACATGATTTTTTCTTTGCATAGTTACGCTTTTGTTTTAGAACCAATTTGGCCCGTTTATGGCTCAAAAAATCAAGCAAAAAATTAAGCAGGTGCTGACATTCCGATTTTTTGTCTATTATTCGTCTGTTCAGAGGAAACAGCCGAAAACCGTCAAAAAGCGGCTATTTTTCGAAGCCAGCGACACGTAACGCCGTCTATCGGATTAAAATTGTCGCGTGGGAGTATGCCATAGAATCACCTTAAGCGATATTAAATGGTCGATTCTGGTGTAAAAACCTCAAAAATAATGTCAAAGGCAGCATTTAAAACTTCCGAAATCCACTCTTACACTAAAAAAACCAATTTTATTTGCCCCAGCAAAACGGTGGCGTAGGACAGTGATAGTGGGAGATATCCATCTGGTAATATACTGTAACTCCTCCAAGAAGTGACCAATAAGAGATGGATTTTCTTTGACACCGGATGGTGCCACCAGATGTTACGATACCATTGATATGACTAGGATCACTTTTCTGGTATCTAATTACTCTGTGAATCCTCTGTGTCAGCGTACAGAGAGTGACGAAATTAAGATCGGGATATCCCATATTATTAGTGCCCAACGGCTCCAGTATGTTTGCGCCTTTAAAAGCATCTTATGAATATTTTGGAGTGGATTTTGTGAGTTTTTAGAGCTACTAACGATATTTTCGAGATTTTTACCCTTGAAACGACTCTTAAATCGCTCATAGCACAAGGGTTCAACAGCTTCAGTTCCTGCAAAGGACATCTGAAAGATAACATATTAAGATCCTAAAAGCTGTCCAAAATTGATGTTCCAGGCTGGAGTGCACCATCAGTGGAAATATATCGAAGCGAAGATTGAGGTGCAGGGAAGCACTCAAAAATTCCTAATCCTTGGAAACACTGTTTATTGGTCTACGATTTCAAATATTTGCTTAAACATGTGTTCTTCCTCGGTCGTTTTCCCGGGAATCTTTTTTATTTCTGGTTCGCTTCTTCCGGTTTGAAAATTCACAAAAATCACAGCATGTAAAATCGTGGATAATCCCACCAAATGTAATCTTATTTTTAATGTTTCCCTGATTCTAAATGTCCCCGCGTTGCATTGTGGGGGTGTGTTTAATGAGTAGGGTTCCGCAAATTTCCAGCGTCGCTGAATCGTTTTTTTTTTTTTTTTTTTTTTTTTTTTTACTTTTTTCTCTTTTTTATCTGCCCGTGACTTTAGGTCGTAGTCGATGCTCAGAAGTGAAGCGCGACAACGTTGTTCTTTCTCCATTTAAACTTACTGAAAAAATCGAATCCTTCGGTCATCGGCGATGACGAGACGCTTCGACCTTTCCAATGTGTCTAAATGGAGAAAAAGAACTTCGCCAAATGGCACTTGTCGCCACTGCCGACACTCTTTTCAGCTCTATTCATAAGTATGCAACAATCAAATGACCTTTTCTCTTTTTCCCATAAAAACGTATGAGTTAGAAAAGGATAGAAGACGGGACGAAAATCACGTGACTGCCCCGAATCTGTCATTAACTAACAAACACATGCTAACGGGAGAAGAGGGAGAAAAAAAATTCCTGGATCTGCTAGTGTCACATCGTCAACGTAAGAGAGCGAGGACAGAAAATTACAATGTCAATCTCTCGACGGAAAAGAGTGGTTACATGACGCGCTTGTACGCCTTCAATTTCGGAGCACGCAAACCGAGAGTAGGAGCGTAGGAATAGATGTATTGCCGAGTTTGTACTAATCTAAGCGCAAGCGTTTGAAGGAACTGTGATGACTGATTAGACTCCGATCTCGCCAAGTTCAAACTGCCGCGCGCCATCGCCCGACACACGCGAAAATTCTTCAATATTTCACTTATAGATTTTTAAACTTTTTTTCATCCAAAACGGTGATATGACTCAATTTCTCGATGCTGTCATTATGTAGCAGACATCTCAGGCTATCATTAGAGACCGAGATATCGAAAAAAAACTCGGTAGGTTTTCTCATAACGTCGCCCGAACGGCGCGCCGCTGCAGCTGTGTACGGCTTGGGTTTATGTTACTCTTTCAGAACCGAAGAAACTGTAATTAATATTTTTTTTTTTTTTTATTTTCACTTTAATAAAATAAAAGTTAATGGATTGATAGATAAATTATAAATTAGATTTGTTAATGTGTATTTCGATGTGTAAAGCACAGGTAGATCACGGAAAAAAATTACGGTGGAAATAACCATACGGATATCTGATTTTGGCACCTGCTAGATGTTATGGTAATGTTAATCAGAAGTACCTATACTATGTTTTGACTAGGTACTAGATGATGTCACCTGATTGCATGTCGAATTTACTCAAAGTATCGGTAAATGTACCATGTTTCTGGTCAAGTTTACCATAACATTTAGCAGGTGCCAAAATCAGGTATCCGTATGGTTATTTTCACTAATCTTTTTTTTTTTCGTTATGAATACATTGATAATGGAACGTTCTTTTGTGAGTGTGTATCAGTACTTCAAGCATCGAAAAATTGATTTTTCCGGACGTGAACATCAATCGTTTTATGCATTCATACTTAAGGAATTAAAACCATTGCGAAAATAATACTTCCACTCCCGTATCAGTCATATACCTAATATTTATTATTTTCATTTTTCAATTTGTAACAATGACCCAGAAATTCTAGGTTTTGATCCTCTGTGAGGCAGCCTATCAATAATATTTCTACCGCGCCTGCAATCCGCCTGCACGCTTCCCCGCTATGTACATGTAAATTTTATCAGTGCCCAACCCCCCCTCTCCCCCTTCCGCCCCCTCTATTCCACCGATCTCCTCATCTGAAGCTTTTAACATCGTCCACCCCCGATTTGATAGTCGCGGTTCACGATTTCCCCGCCTTCCCACCATATCCCCCCCCCCCCCCCGATACCAACCCCCCCTCGTGAAACACCTGTTTTTTCTGATATTTCTCAAAAGTACGTTTCGTAAGGTTTACGAAGAAGGAATAATGACCAAAACGGAATCGTATGAAAGCAACTTACGGCAACTGAATTCTATGTATTTGTGAACAATCGAAAGCTTAATTACCACAATACAACTTCGTAAATCCATAACATTCATGCAACTTAGCACTGTAATTATAATAAAACAACTATATAATTGATGAGACTTCTTCACTTGATTGACTCTTGGAGGCCTCCAACTCGCGACTCTTATTCTAGATGAACTAACCTAAGTCTTCCTTGAAACCATGGCAACCTTGGCGTGAACATACCGGCCACCTTGAAATCTCTGGAGATTTCAAAACAGAACTTTTTGGTTAAAATTGGCGGAACTTAGGAGAACCTTCGGAAGTGTAGCGGTCGCACCCATTTTTTAACAATCCTGAATGATGAATTGATGAAGGGTCTGAAGGGGTTATGGAACATGTTTCCGTCTTGCTTTCGGTAAAGTTGGGCATTCACTTGAGAATCTCGATAAGTCGATAAGTATACAATTATACTGTCCCCATTGGAGCTTTACTGAGTCCATACTTTTTTCCTCACATAGGCACATATAACAAAAGAAAACAATACGGGTGAGAAAAATATAGTTTCTAAGCTGAAACTATTTTATATGTGAGGATAACGTCTGTAACTGATTATTTTATCAAAGTGTCATACTTCAGTCATTTACTTTCGATCGCTGGTTAACAAGTTGATCGAATAAATTGATGAATTTTCTGACTCTATGAGCAAAACAACTGGAGCAACAAGTATTTTTTCCAAAATCGGTTTAACCCTTTACTGCGCGATTTTTTTTTTTTTTTTTTTTTTCGTTCGAAAACATGATTTTTCAATTGATTTTGACTCAAAATGAAAGGGAAAAATAGTGAAAAAATTCCTAGCATTAATTCTTGCGCCAAAGAGATCTGCAAAGTACTCAATTTAACATGGGCCAGTATAGGGAGAAAATCAAGGTCAAACGGTTAAATATGTTTTCTAATGCTCAGATGGCGCCTGACGTGGGGCCTTGCTTTTTCAGGCCTCGGTGAAAAATCGAAACTTTTCCTCGATATGTGCTGGAGGGGTGACGACGTGAAAAAAAATGATATTTTAACTTTAAGAGTTCAAAATGGAGGAAACATATTTTGTGCCTCAGGGGTGCCACGGCGCAGTTAAGGGTTAAGTCAGGTAAAATTTGATAGTTATATTAAAAATCAAATTAATGAATCAGTAAGGTAAACTTGGCCACCAATTGGACTCCATCTGCTTTTGAACTTTTTAGATGCTTTTCCGAATTACTGCCTGTTATCATCTCCTTTGCGGTGATATGGTGCCAAATATTGGTCTCAAATTCACCGTTCTCGAATAAAGATAAGTTCTGTCATAAATATAGGAAGCCAAATAATAATAGTCGAACTGTTAAGACACTGAGCTCGCTATTGAATCACAACGATTTTTAAACATGGAACTTGGCAGGTACTATGTACGTTCATCAAAGATTGCTGATTGAAACCTGCAGGACACAATTTGATTAGCACATAAGCACAAGAAGCGTCTCAACTTCTACCGACACTCAGCATCTTTAAAATTTTTGTCAATCAATTGTGACACATTTAATTTAAAATTGTGGAAACGAAGTTTCATCTAGGTATCTATAAACATTTCAAAAATAACTAGCGTTATGTCTGCGTCACAAATCTGCAGAACAACATTTTCGTAATAAAAGACTAGAAATCCAGTGAAATATTCAGCTCAAATGAAAAAATCTGATATTTATCAGTGTATGGCAGAAGATGCCGACATTAAAAGCTAAGACTTCTTAATAATAAAAAATCACTGCTACTTCAGAAATTATTTCAATTTTATGAAACTTTTGCACCAGTATACAGCACTAAATTTTTTCGATTGACGATTCGGCCTTAAATAGTGTGGTTGGAAGTTAACTTAGTATGATATTATAATGTACTTCATTACTAATAAGTCAAGTACTTAATTACTACATTACTACATTACTAATAAGTCAAGTTACTAATAAGTAACATTATACTTAGTATTAACATTATATTATTCTTTAGTAAATAATGATTGAAATATGGTTGAAACACAGAACTAGAGCACTGCTCTACAATCTCTGAACCTCGCTTCCAGCATGAATCTTGTACGAACTGCACACCTTTCCTTTGATTATCATTCATCAGTTGCTCTTACTTTTATGCAGTGATCAATCAGTCAAACAAATCTGCAATGTTGATTGTACATTGCAATTGCTGCTAAAAACAATCAATTAATGGAAATCGGAAATCGTGGCGATAGAATCCGGGAATTAATTAGCACTTGGTCGATTACGCGATTGTCGACCACTGTGATCTCTCTTGATTTAACAATCAAATTGACAACACACGTACACGGGTATAAGAGGATCATTTACAAGGATCATCACTTAACCGCCTTATCTAGCGATTTTTGAACTGTGAGTGAACTTAAGCTTCCAATGAATGAGCCTTTTCCTCGAAAACAGGAGAACAATCCATCTGTGAAAACATCGTATACTCAATTCTCATGCATGTTGCTACAAAATGTACAACACTAGTCATAGGGTCTTTTTCTAATCAATTGCCACGATTATCTGAGCTTTTTCTACTTTATCAAAATGAACCATAAAGTATTACCATATTTCAATACCACATTTATTTTTACTTTTTGTTTTATTTTATATAAATTCGACAATTCACCTAAAGCCAGAACACGATACAACTAATTTAATGCATCTACCCGAAAAGTGAATCGTTGCAGTTGGAAGAATTGTCGGTTAAACCGTCTGAATTTTTCTCCTCATTTTCTTCAAAGGCTGACATTTTGGAGGCTCACGGCAATATCACCGTATTATACGTTCTGAGAGGGCATCCTTTAAATGAAGTCATGAAACAATCTTATTTCTGCAGCAGATTCGTCACAGAGTGGATCAAAAATTATTAAAATAATCTTATACCTGAATTTAAGTCATCGAGGGTGAGTTTGGGATCATTGGCAAAGGGACAAAATTCGGGGTATCAAAGGCAAACACTCGAGTTTGAAGAATCCTTGGCGAAAGAATGTGTCTGGAGAGTCAAAGACGAGAGAATCGTCCGAGTCATGGCACTAGAAGTTCCCATAGAAATTAGGCTGGAAAACTACAATTTCAGAGGCTCATGTCTTCTTGCCCGATTTGCCCGTAAACGCTCGGAAATAAAAACAGAAATAATAAATAATTATTTAAACGAGTGCCACTTTAATTAGAGGCACCTTCATTGGAGCATTAAGATGCTAAAGTATTGAACTAATCGATGCAAACATCGTAGACTCAAGCGAGTCAGTGTCACAGGCGTGACGACACGATAAGCGTCAAGACAATCCATGCTATCATCGAAGTCACAAGCAAGTTTGTATAACGGGTGACACGGGCGCAACGGCATGATACCGAAGTATTGGAACAACTAAAGAATACCGGATAATACCCAGCAGTAGTTGAGAACATCTTCAAAGAAGTGTCAAGCCAAAAACCATATAATAAAATATTGTAGAATACTGAGAAACGAAAATGGAATTAAATAATCAATACATATGATAAAAATAATAAGTAATCCATACAAGAGCTATCGAAAAATTTCGATGTGGATATAGATCTTCTTAGACGTCGCACTTGTAACAAAAAAGGTCAAATGTATCGAGAAAACATCGTTGCTTATGTCGCATACAAATTCAACAAGTGCAGTTAGACACCCGCGTAATATCGAAAGAATCGATACAAATGTAAGAAGAACGTGGTGTCTTAATGCAGCTATATGTATAATAAAAATATATAAATATAACATTTAAACATATAAACATATGTATATAACATGTAAATAAACATATCGAACAAATCGATACAAAAAGGAACGGTGCCTTTCTAAATAACGAACAATGCGTTACTAAATATCGAAATAATCGATACAAAAAAGGAACGATGCCTTTCTAAATAACGAACAATGCGTTACTAAATATCGAAATAATCGATACAAAAAAGGAACGATGCCTTTCTAAATAACGAACAATGCGTTACTAAATATCGAAATAATCGATACAAAAAAGGAACGATGCCTTTCTAAATAACGAACAATGCGTTACTAAATATCGAAATAATCGATACAAAAAGGAACGATGCCTTTCTAAATAACGAACAATGCGTTACTAAATATCGAAATAATCGATACAAAAAAGGAACGATGCCTTTCTAAATAACGAACAATGCGTTACTAAATATCGAAATAATCGATACAAAAAGGAACGATGCCTTTCTAAATAACGAACAATGCGTTACTAAATATCGAAATAATCGATACAAAAAAGGAACGATGCCTTTCTAAATAACGAACAATGCGTTACTAAATATCGAAATAATCGATACAAAAAAGGAACGATGCCTTTCTAAATAACGAACAATGCGTTACTAAATATCGAAATAATCGATACAAAAAAGGAACGATGCCTTTCTAAATAACGAACAATGCGTTACTAAATATCGAAATAATCGATACAAAAAAGGAACGATGCCTTTCTAAATAACGAACAATGCGTTACTAAATATCGAAATAATCGATACAAAAAAGGAACGATGCCTTTCTAAATAACGAACAATGCGTTACTAATATCGAAATAATCGATACAAAAAGGAACGATGCCTTTCTAAATAACGAACAATGCGTTACTAAATATCGAAATAATCGATACAAAAAAGGAACGATGCCTTTCTAAATAACGAACAATGCGTTACTAAATATCGAAATAATCGATACAAAAAAGGAACGATGCCTTTCTAAATATCGAACGAGTCGATACGGTCACAGTGCAGTTGCGGATACGGAAGAATAACACTGGTAATCAGCGGACATCTGACAACACTGGTACATTGCAGTCGTGGATACTGATGAATAACACTGGTAATCTGCGGACATCTGACAATACTGTGAAATAAGCACTGAACATTTTTGACGACGCGAAGTTATCAAAGAGCGTCCATCAGCTGATGAGCGGTACGAAGCTGATCCGCACGCTTGCACTGAGCGTGGCGCTCGCTAGCCGCGCCGCACCCAGATCTTCCTGCCAACACTGCCAACAGCTGATACGTTCGGCTTTCTTTTATCCGTATTTTGTCTGCTTTCTTCACAAATACTGAAAATATCACTGTCGGCCATTATTCCAAATTATAAAATCTTGAAATACTGTTATTTACATGAAAATACGTAGTAATACCAATTCAATTCATTCATGTAATAATATAACAATGTTGAGACTACCTGCGTTGTGTATATCCTGGTCACGGCACCATGTTTTTTCTGATATTTCTCAAAAGTACGTTTCGTAAGGTTTACGAAGAAGGAATAATGACCAAAACGGAATCGTATGAAAGCAACTTACGGCAACTGAATTCTATGTATTTGTGAACAATCGAAAGCTTAATTACCACAATACAACTTCGCAAATCCATAACATTCATGCAACTTAGCACTGTAATTATAATAAAACAACTATATAATTGATGAGACTTCTTCACTTGATTGACTCTTGGAGGCCTCCAACTCGCGACTCTTATTCTAGATGAACTAACCTAAGTCTTCCTTGAAACCATGGCAACCTTGGCGTGAACAACACCGATCGTCTAATTTCACCCTCAAACGATTCCGGTTTCCTTTGCTCTTCCCTTCGCAGTTTGCACCCTCATTGCGAGCTCTTTGCAATAACAGAGCGATTCTGTAGAGAGCTGTCACATTTCATAACCTAATTATGTTGCTATAAAACGGTTTGTTTCCAACCCGCATTTCCTCCTCTCTCTCTCTCTCTCTCTCTCTCTCTCTCTCTCTCTCCCTCTCTCTCTCTCTCTCCCTCTCTCTCTCCCTCTCTCTCTCTCTCTCTCTCTCTCTCTCTCTCTCTCTCTCTCTCTCTCTCGATCTTTCTTTCTCTTTCTATCTCTGTCTTTCTATCTTTCTCTTCCCCTCTCTTTCTCTCTCTCTCTCACTCCTTCATTCTTTTTGCTTTTATTTCGCTCTTCCTCTCTCTCTCTCTTTCTCAGCTCCTCTACACTGTAAAAAAACAAAAGTAACACTGGAGTGACTTTGAGTGACTTGGAGTCATTTTTTTCGGATTCAAACGCACCCTAAATAAAATTGGAGTTGGTAGCTCCTTTGTGGAATGGTAAGACTAATTATGATTCATTTCAGTTAAACTAGATTAAAAATTCACATTATTGACAGTTGAATTTACCCAAACATTTGACATAGGTATTGATCTTTATGGAGTCAAATAATGTCTTCGAAGTGAATTGGCTCCATGCTTAGTAAAAGGACTAAAAATTTAGAATAGCTCGATTTTTTTCCACTCCAAATGCCTACACATGAAGAGTCAATCCATTTATAAAAGAAGCTGAAAGGAGTTAAACTTGTCGTTAAATCAGCGAGGCTTTGATTCAATTGAATCTTATAGGCTATAGTAAATGAACTGAAGTTAGAGCCTCTTTAAATATATTAGTAGTTAGTTTTTATATCACACGGGAACGTAGTCAAAACACACCGCTCATAAGAATCGCTTCACTTGAAAAAGAAGTTTAAGGAACTTGGATTTAAATCAGCAAAGACTTCGATGTTTTTCGACATTGCCATCTCATTCCACAAAACATATCAACTTAAGTAACTTATAAAGATTTGAATCTTTCGTTTATAGCAGCTAGCATACAATTATTGTTTTATTTTGCAATGTGTGATAAGCCAGTAAAAACCAGACAGCAATTATTGCATGTATTTAGAAGGAAATTCCATCATTTTGTGGTTATATGCTGTAGTTTACGCATACCAGACTCAAGGTGGTTCCGTCTATGTATAGTAGTATGCCGGTGAAAATCAAATATAATGCCTAGTGTAGTGCGGGTTCTTTGAAATTGAAGTGATTTCCTGAGTTAATGCGTGGTTTTTGAACGTTTTTAATGTGCGCATCGTTATTTTCGCCGAATTTTACGCAAGAATCAAGATTCTATATTAGTGTAGCGAAAGTACGCAACAGACCCGTTGGTGTGCTTATAAGTTAAAAACAAAAAAACAAAACAAAAACAAACGAAAACACTTGTTTTATCGGTTTTTTTTTTTTTTTTTTTTTTTTTTTTTTTTTTTTGCGTACAGCGCGGCACCATTGGAGGTCATCTATATCAGTGTTCCAGTGAGGCGGGCGGCATGCATGCATAGTGTTGCGGCTAATATCGAGCGATTTTCCCTTCGTTTCACCTCGCCCATTTTAAAATATGCCTCCATTCGCGGGAATTTCTCCGTCCCGTAAATGACAGGTACTGAATTACGCGCCATGTGAAAGTGGACACACGTCGGTCAAACAAAAATTTCATTTCCCTCCCCCCCCCCCCAAAAAAAAAAAGATAAATCCGCTTTTTTAATCGTCGATCTCTCCGCTGGCCTTTTGAATAATTCAACTCCCAGTTTATTTTGCGTGTTTTGTGTTTCTCTATACCTCCCTCCCTCCCGCTCCCTCTCCCTCCCCTCTGTTTTTGATCCAATAAATGATTTCAACTCGAATTGAATTCGTATACCGCTTTTCTCCGTGCATCATTTTTTAAACGGCAAAAAATGTCAGGTTGCATTCGATGCATGTCAGTACGAATGTTATAATAGTTTTATTCATGCGATATACGTTTTTTCCAAAGCGATTTGTTGTAGATTTTTAATTTTATGCTCCATACATTTTGCGAGGCCCCGAGGGTGAAAAATTTGTTTTAATGCACACGCATAAGCGCAAAGTTTTATGGATACTCGCGTGCTTGTATATTGCATTTGTACAGGGTGGGACGAAAGTTCCTATGCACGTCCCGCACAACTTTTCGACTTCTTTTTTTCTCTAGTTGGAAAGTTGCGGGCTGTCATCCTTTAAAGCTGAAATATTGCAAAGAACAAGATGTATCGGAGTAAAAGAAAAAAATGATAAATAAAATGAAACTAATTATCACTGAAAAAACATAGTTTAAGTACAGCCGAAGCAGCTTTCTAAAATAGCTGTTGCAGTGCAAAAGCTCCAGCTCTACCAGAGCAAGTTGCTTCAGTTGTACCTTGTACCGAAGTCCTACTTTGGTTGAGTAACATCCTTTATTCTAGCTTTTGCTCTATTGGAGTAGAGCTTCAGTACAACCGCAACTTGCTCCAGAAGAGCTAGACTTTTTGCTTAGCGCAGCTATTTTAAAAACCTGCTCCGGCATTACTTAAAGTTCGTTTTCTCAGTGATAGCCAATCTTGTAATAGTAAAATTAGGACAAACAAAAACGCCAAAAGCCTTTCGAATTTCGATCGTTATGATCATCATCAGTGGTAAGTTATAAAAGTGAAAAGTTTTGCACTGAAAAATAAACTGTAGGGAATACCCTACGACAGGGCTACCGTTTTGCGGATCTTTAGTGGCATTTTACAATCCATTAGTGATTTAACCGGTAGGAGAAAAGATTACTAATTGAGTATTTTTATAATCTATTATCATACTTCTTAACTGATAGTTGTAATCTTTGCTTCAACTGGTGAATCACCGATGGATTATAGAATGTCATTAAAGATCCGCAAAACGGCAGCCCAGCCCTACGAACACTTTCTCACGTCAAATTTAATCGGGGGAGAACCCCTGACCCCGCTTAAATATTCTGGGGGAAACCCTCAGACCCCCCCCATAAATATACAGGGGGAAAACACCAGACCCCCTCTCATATTCTGGGGTAGAACCCTAGACCCTCTTTCATATTCTGTGAGAGACCCCCAGACACCCCCTCCTTCAATATTCTGGGATTTGTGTGAGTAAGTACAATTCAAAGCGATAAAAGCAGTAAAAATAAAAAGCAGTGTTGTTATTTTTGCTAGTTTACATTGGATCATCACAGGAATCCAACTAAAACCAAATGATATAGTAATAACTTAATCATCTCACTCAAAAAAGGGGCAAAATAATTTTTTTTTTTTTTGTAAAAAAGAGAGGAAGAGAGTGAGAAATACGAGAGAGAGAGAGAGAGAGAGAGAGAGAGAGAGAGAGAGAGAGAGAGAGAGAGAGAGAGAGAGAGAGAGAGGGAGAGAGTAAGAGGGGGAGAGAGAGAGAGAGGGGAGAGAGAGAGAGAGAGAGAGAGGGGGGGGGAGGGAGAGAGATGGGGAGATAGATAGAGGGGAGAAAAGAGAGAGAGAGAGAGAGAGAGAGAGAGAGAGAGAGAGAGAGAGAGAGAGGACGAATTCCTGGATCCGCTTTTGGTGACCGGTCCAAGCGTTTTTCATCGGTTCGCGCAATCTAGTTTCATATCAGCAAGCGCCCTTCGTAAACGCGAGTACGTGGGTGATGATTTGTGTCAGTGAGGGTGGTGGGATAGAGTGAGCGTTTGTGGGTGTGTATACGACACATGTGTGTGTGTTTGTGAGGGCATGCTAATGTAAATGATGGATAAACAGAGGAATTCTCTCTTGTCGTCTGAGTACATATGTATTCGGAGTGGCTGAGTGTAACGCGGGGTTGCGTCGGTGGAAGAGGGGTGCGGCGGGGAGGCGGGGAGGGGGTCTCTGATGCGATGCTGGGTAGGTAAGTGCAGGGCGCAGGGTATGAGGGCATGCGGCAGATCATGGGGTAAAGTGAAGATAGAGTTGCATGAGGCGAAGAGAGTCCCGCAGACTCAGATGGAGAGAGAGAGAGAGAGGAAGGGGGGAGAGGAAAGGGGATGGGAAAGAGAGAGAGGGAGAGAGAGATAGAAAGCGCGAGTTGCGTCGGAAGGGTGGGACGGGAGGGGGGGGAGAGAAAGAGAAGCTCAAACTGTGTTTTATTTATGTTCATTTAATAGGTTTCAGCGAGGCAAGTGTTGAGAAGTTGCGTTACACCCGATCCCCCGGCGCATTATTGATCTGCACGAAATACAGTTGTATTTATGGCGGGCTGAAACTTCCACAACTCTCGACAGAGAGCGTCCCGTCGTTTTCGAGCTATTAGTCTCCTCCCCCTCCTCGTCCCCCGTATGCTACCCCCCCCCCCCCTTAGTTTCTGCAGTTCCTCCTTTTGCCTCCCTCACCGCACCCCCACTCGCGCGAGCATGCTATCCAGACCGATTCGCTTTTAAATGACGATTTATAGCACTCCAAACGCGATCAAAGAGTTACTCCTCTGTTTCGTATTCTCTCTCCCTCTCCCCTCTCTTTCGCTATCCTCTTCTTCGCCCTCCCCCCCTCCTCCTTCACCTACTTCTCGAGGAGCAAAGAGAGAGAGAAAGAGAGAGAGAAAGAGATACAAATGAGGGATTTCGTATCCCCGCATGCGTACCTTTTTATCCTTTGGCCTTTATTTTCTGAGCAGTTTCCATCTGCCATTACTTTTGTTTTAAACAGTTCATTTTCTCATCATATTCTGTCCGCGTATCTCTTCGCTTCCTCTATCGCCGATTGTCTCCGAAGTTGCCGTTTTGGGCAATGCAAGTTTTGTCACCCTAGCGTGTATACTATGACCTTCAGAAGAAAGTATATCCAGGTCGATATTTTTACTCATTTAAATCTTGGAAATATGCAAAGAATTTTGCGGTTTTCGAGTGTTTAAGGAATAATCGGAGCGCTCTTTTTAAAGTAAGTCACGGAAAGTCGAAAGTTTCATTGAAAATAGAGGACAAATTTAACTGTAAGATTTTCGATCTGATACTTTCTTTTGAAAGTCATATTACCCAAATGACTCGCTAAAACTTCGAGATTTCCTCTCCTTCTAATATCAGCTATATTCGTGGATTAATTTTTTGAGGTCATTTAACCAAATAGAAAAATCATGAGCGCCCGCAGAAAAATTTGAAGGGGGGGGGGTCGAACCCCAATGTGGAAGGTCTAGAAGGACTCCTCCCCCCCCCTCCTGAAGATAAAGGAAACAATAACTTTTTCTTCCAAATGGTGCAACGTTAAGCTATCGTAGGACTGCAGGTGTATAAAATATTAATAATAATTTTGACGTGTTTGATATTATGAATAAAGTGACAACAGATGGCAATGATATAGTAAGAAAAATGTATAAAATGGGAAGGAAAAATGGGAACCAAGTCAAAAGGATATAAAAAACCTGAAACGTTTCGATCTAAATTACAAAATCTTCATCAGTCGGTAGTTTAAACACATAGAAAAACAAAAAACAAAAAAATGTGAGTCTAACTCAAAAATCACATCGGATACCGCAGACTCAAACTGTGATTTTTGGGTCCGACTCACATTTTTTTGTTTTTTCTATGTGTCTTAATGAGCTTGTTGCAAGAAAATTTTTTTTTTATTAAATTATATGTAATCGACTGAAAATTTCACGAGAAGAACGATGATACCATTTTTTCCGCTCAAAAACGAACAGAAAGTACCGAAATTAAAGCTCAAAGTTGAGGGGTCCGAGAAACGATTTTCATTGGTCGGCCGCCGACTACGTCACAGCTAAGTACGGTCGATTTGTTTACATTTCTGCCCATAAGCTACCATGCCGAAAACGTGAAATTTGGACGCTTATTTCTTCTAAAAAGTCGTCATCTTTGGTCATCTGCCGTACTATATCGATTTTTTTGGACAAATAAAGATCCTGACAAGCCACGAAACGCGTCAGAGTTTATTTTTTTAAGCATCAAATGAAAATACGAGGTCGCAAAATTCGTCGGTGCCGCTAGTGAAACCAAGGTTAGGGGACTCTGACAACAAGTTAAATTCAGTCCATTGCATCTCTTTTCGTCCATTAAAGTGAAGCGAATCCGTTTATTTTGTCTTTCCTTTGCCTCTTTGACCTTTAATGAGTAATTCTTCAATAACTTTGAACGTTTTCGGACAGTAAGAGTCAAGGGAAACATAGTGGCTTTCCCCATAACCTATATTGCCTGTAAGCTTATACAAACCAGGGACCCTGATACGACTCAAGCGAATTGCTCTCATGATCACTTCTCAAGAGGAGTCTTAGTAGTCGAGTCTTCTCACCCTCCGATTTGCACGCAAGGGTTGAACTCCAGGTATAAAACCGTTCCGAAAGACCGCAAGACTGAAGTCGCCGCAGTCCTGGACTCATTTGTAGAGAACAGACCATTTTCCCTCTTTCTTCTCCTTCCTTTTAACCGATGACAATTCAGTATGAATTCCTCTCATATTCTTATTTTGAGAAGACTTGCCTTCTGACTCCTTGTTCTCTCATCGGTTTGGAGAGCAATTCGGAAGGCTTGGATAGGAATTCGGATGGCAATTCAGTGCACTCATTTCGCATCCACATTTACATTTCACCTTTGTTTTTTCTCTGCCGTTCCTTGCTGTGTATTTCTCTCTTCTCGCCGTTTTTCCCTTTTGCGTAGATGAATCTCGCCCGCTTCCCCTTTTGCCCTCTCTTTTTTAAAGTACCGTCTATCGGCCTATCTTCCTTCGCCCTCCCCCCACTCACCCTATTGTTTAACTTGTCTTGTCCCCCTTTTACTTTCCCCTTTTCATCTATTGTAACTATGACCACCGCAATCACGCATATGGAATTGTTAATATCTTTTGACCTACTGGACCGATTTTAATGAATTTTTTTGTAATCTTCTCGAAATTTTCTCCACTATCGTTCGAAGGGAGGGGAAAAATAAACCCCCGATATATCAGCGCTATAAATAAATGTCACAAAGTGAGGCGCATCTGCGCAGTTTTCTTGCATTTGATTTTTGATTTGCTTATTGTTTCTCTGAGTATTTTTTAAATCTTTAATTTTGTATTTTGTGTCTCTATCTTAATCGCTCTTATGAGTTTCCCTTATGTCCCTCTGCTCTTGTGCGTTACAGTTTAGTTTCTTATCACCCGAAGGATACTTCAAATGGTGGGTTGATGCACGTGCTAAATCACACCAGCGGCTTTCGATATTTGTATTATCATTATTTGGTGCCTTTAGGACGAACCTAGGTTTTAAATTTTTACGGGGGGGGGGGGGGGGCAAGGTTACAAATTATACAATCTTGCTCATCTGACTTCGCGTCACAAATTTGGTTGCGTGCACCGCGCAGTTCAAAATGTGCAGCCAAGGTGGCCGAAAAAGCAGAAAAACACGTCGACCCGCTCGGGAGACTTCGGCCGATACTCTCGAAATCGCTTGAGTGCTTTTTGTTTTTGCTTTTGTCGGCCACCATGGCTGCACATTTTGAACTGCGTGCCATTGAATTTGTGGCGCGAGGTCAGATGAGTTAACTCGTATAATTGAAACCCGGGGGGGGGGGGGGGGGGGCTTGGTGATAATTTTAAGGGAAAGGGCTAGGAAAGACACTTCCCCCACAGCTCTGTAGAAAATTTACTTTTCTAGTCTTCATTTCAACCTGCTTCTCTTAAACATTTTCTAAGAATTTTTAAATAAAACAAAAAACTGTAATAAAACGTAGAAAATCACGGGTTATTTCTTAAATTTAAAATTTTTCGCAACCATGTTGAGAATGCAACGTGTTATTTATTTACAAAATTCTAGGTTTTCTCTGACCCACTCTGGTAAGATGATGTAGTAAACTCAAAATTGAACGTATGATTTAAGTGCGAAATATTCGTCACATGATCTTTCACAATTCCTTCTTCACACACTTCAAAAGTCAAAGAAGGGGCTCACTGCACTTAATCACTAATGTATCACATACATGTTATCAATGTTATCACATCATATGTGTACGTTTTTTTACTCTCTCACTTCCTCTAGGGTAGAGATATCATGGAAAAGTAAAAAGTGAGTCATATAATAGTTACTCTGCGTCTGGTACGATGCACTCCGCCCCTTCCTCTTCCCCTTCTTTAAATTTTTTTTTTTTTTTTTTTTTTTTTTTTAAATAATATTCAAAGCTCTCTAAAAATTTCTCATTTTCATAGAGCTCATTGTCAGCTAGTCTTCCTTTTCCTTGTTCCCTCCTTTTCTCTCTAATTTTTTTAGGGCTGGGGGGGATTTTAGCTATCTTACCGTGGATGTGCCCTCGTCTGGTCCACTATGATAATGCAGTCCCTCAAAATGAGAGGGATACCATTATGCCTGTCAATCAAGAATTAAGACCACAAAAACTATTTTGTTTACTGTGTCATTTTTTAAAAATTATTCAAACCTTCAACAGAAACAATAAGGATGAACATTTGGTGATAATCTTCAGTTACTTATTACATTAGATTTGAGGCAATTTTATTTATGACAGAATATCTCCTGGAAAGGGCTCGTAGTCAACCTCAATATCGGAGCCTAAAAAATGAAGTCTGTGAGGCTTTCCCTATCCCTAAACATGTTTTAAAGCCTTACATGCTCTCTGATACATTTTTCAAGTCACTTTAACCCTTGATTGTTACGAGTTTTGAATTTTGGGTTGAAAGTCGTATTCTGCTGGATGTAGCGAGGAAACTGATACCAAACTGTCGGGAGAAAATGCATTCGTAAAAGATGCGCGATTCCTCTATAAGTTAATTTCTATCTTGGCTCTACCAGGCGTACATCTGTTAAAAATCAATTTTACTCCCGACAATTTGGTATCAATTTCCGCGACACATCTAGCCGAATGCGAATTTCAAGTCAAAAAAAAAAATTGTAAGCAGAAAAAAATTTCATTTTCTGCCGGGATTCGCTCACTACTGGTGAAAAAGGGTCCTGACACATCCAGCCGGACAAAAGAGCGTCGGCCAAGAAGACAATATACTCTGTTCTCAGGATAAGGATAAGCTAGTCAGGTAGTTCGGACTGTCTTCGGACTCATTGTTTGACACTTCGTCGGCTCGGACCCTTTTTCACTCCTCATTTTGACTACCAACTCAAAATTTAAATTTTTCCGGCATTCGCGATTTTTTCATAACTTACTTTAAATTCAAACTCTGCTCATTGTGCTTAAAAAATTGATACCAAACGGCGGCTCAAGATGTTTTTTGAAAGATTGCGGCATTCCTGATTGAGTGATTTCAGACTGCCGGAATCTTTCAAAAATTACTTATTGAGCCACCGATTGGTATCATTTTTCAAGCATGTCGAGCAGAATTTAAATTTAAAGTCAGTTATTAAAAAATCAAACAATGAGTCCGACGAGTACACAGGAGTGGTGAAGGGGCCCCTGGCCAGGGCCGACCTCAACGTGGTCATTTACGCATTTTAATATTTTCTGCCAACTGCAGTCAAATAGTAAACAGACTATGCTCTAAGTTTCTATGCGTGCAGCGTTGCAAAGTATACTCTGTCCTGGATAAGAAGAAACTTGGCGAGTCAGGTAAAAACGCACTCCTTTGCAACGCGGCAGGCATTGTCGCGCTGAGTCTTTGAGTTCTAGAGCCGTTGCATTCACGGGGGCTTTGTCCAACTGGACCATCTTTTTGGAAGGAGCAATACCGAGAATTGGTGACTATGAATGTTATCTGTGCAAAAGTCAAATTAGTAACGGTTACAGATACGACAAAATGGATGAAATTTATGCCCAAAGGGCCATAATTAGTCAAAATTAGTCGAAATTGACTCCTCATTACCCTCACAAAATTTTTTTTTGAAACATCCATCTATGTGAGTGTACGTTAATTGAATTATTTAAAATAAACGTACCTAGTATTAGGTACTTTTAAAAAATAAGTGTCTGGGGGCCATGAGAACTGAGGAGTCAATTTGCCCAAGTTTTGACGAATTAAGGCTCTTTGGGCAAACATTTTATCTATTTCGTCGTATCTATAACCGTTTCTAATTTGATTTTTCCTCAGATGACATTCACAGCAGGGTTCGCCCTATTTTCCCCAAACCCCAAAAAAAAAACCTTTTAAAAACCCCCCAAATCCCCCCCCCCAAAACCCACCACTTTAATTTCGTTTTTTATGCATTTCAAGCATGTATGCACAACCCCCCCCCCCTCTTTGATTTTCTTTTCGTCTGTTTTGTTGCCCGACCCCTTCCTTCTCGATTAAAAGATACCTTATCTCAGTCTGATTGGCTCATGGAGGTTTTTTTTTTTTTTTTTTTTTTTTTTTTTTTAATTTTAAAGCAAAGCCATTTCAACATATGCCGGATAAGCCTTTACAATAGGGCTGTTGCCAGTGGCGGCTCGTGCAATGTGGTAACAGCGTTTTTTTCCATTTAAAGTTATGTAAAACAATCGATCTTTAGGAGGTTCAATTGCCCCCCCAAGGTTTCGATACCTTTGCATAGGTTTAAATGACAAATAAGCATGGTTGCCTAATTGCACGAGCCGCCCCCGGCTGTTGCAAAAGTTTGCTATAAGCGATTTAATAGTCGATTCTGGTGCAAAAACCTCCACAAATCACGGTTACAGCACTAAAAACTTCCGCAATCCACTCCTAACCTCAATAAACGCTTTTATTAGCGCCAGCGTAATGGTGGCTTGGAGCAGTAATGATGGGAGATTCCCATATAACAATACTGTGACTCCGTGAAGAAGTGACCCAAAAATAGACGAATTTCATTTGGCAACGGTGTCATTAGATGTTACTGTACCATTCTTCGGATGTGGATCACTATCTACTCTGATGTCTAATTACTCTGTAAATCAACCTTATCAGCATAGAGAGTGTGACAAAATTAGAATAGGGATCTCTCATTATTACTGCCCTATGTCACCATTACACTCGCGCAAATAAAATCGTTTATTGAGTTTAGGAGTGGATTTCGGAATATTTAAAACAAATATACTAAAGATACTGCCCGGGGGGGGGGGGGGGGGGGGGGCCCCCCCCCCCAAAAAGGGGGTTTAACACCGCAAAGTAATTCTAACTTCTTACGAGTGCGTATAATAGACCGTGATCGAAACAAGTTATTTTGATCCAAATGAACAATCAATATTTTAAATAATAGTCGTATATTGCTTTGCCATCGCAATGGCGATTTTTTTTTTTTTTTAACGTGAATAAGTTTTGTCGTTTTATAGTTTTGTTAATTGAACGCTCAAAACTTGCTCCATTTGATTCTGTTTTTGACTCTGTGAATCCCAAACGCCAAAATTGCCATGCATCGCAGAGATTCAAAAAATGCCGTTTAAACTATCATGAAGCTCATAACGGTCCAAGAACAGAATCAAAGAGAGCAAATTTTTATAGTGTACGAGCAAAATAAAATGCGTCAAAACATGTTTACGCGAAGAAATAATTGAAATCCTCATCGATATGGCAAAGCTAACAATAAGTACAAAAACATACATACATATTCACTCTTCCATCCGATCCAACCAAACCCATCCAATGGTAGCGTTCTAGAATTCAACCATTTCTGCATCCGTGCAAAAAAGATTACATTATCCTGTGATACTGTATATCTATGTACATTGGAAAGTGCTGCTATTCATAATCTTTTCTGCATCGAGACAATAAAGGGATGAATTCTAGAACGGTACCATCTAGAGACTATCGAAGAAAATATTGAAGGAAGGAGAAGTGGCCATGAAGTGAAAGAGTCAAATATTCCAGCTCGGCGCAGTCGAAGAGGAAAATCTGTAACTCCCAAAATACGGGTATCGCCTTTTCAGAAAAAAGGACAATGAAAACAATAGGAAGAATAGGCCTATTGTCCTCCGATCCTGGGCGAGTTGAGGCGAGCTCGTATCCCGGCTAGTATGCGGCTACCTAGCGGATATGTGGTAGCCAGCAGAGCCCAGCCACGGGCTGTTAGCCACTACGCGAAGTATCCCGGAGCCGAGCCGTTTTGTTTTTGAGATATCGAAGGTCGAAGTTCGATAATGGACCTATTTTCGAAAATTCTTAACTCCTACAAACATAGTCGTAAAACAAAAAACCGCACATGTAAAATGCTCTACTTGAAGAGTACTTTCAAGAAAAAAATACGAATTTACAATCGAATAAACCGAAAGTCGACTTTTAGGCACCTTAACATTTTTGGCGGGAAAACCCCCCTTTTCAAAAATTTTTAAATGGCAACCCCTATTTTTTAAAACCTAATTCGAAAAGGCGTAAAAAGTAGTGCATTTTGGCGCAATCAAGAGTCCAATATCGTTTTTCTAATTCGATAAATCGAAAATCGAAGTTCGATTTAGACAATTTTTCGACACTGTAAAAAACGGATCCTATCGTGTGATACATCATTCAAAAGCACATAAAAAACCAAGAATTTTAGTGCAAACCGGAAGTCAATACCCTTTTTTTGGTCGAGATATCGCAAGTCAAAATTTAAGGTAAGCCCTAACCAGAGACTAAATTTTGACTTGCAATATCTCGACCGCGAAAAAAGGTATTGACTTCCGGTTTGCACTAAAATTCTTGGTTTTTTTTGTGCTTTTGAATGATGTATCACACGATAGGATCCGTTTTTAGCAGGGTCGAAAAATGGTCTAAATCGAACTTCGATTTTCGATATATCGAATTAGAAAAACGATATTTGACTCTTGATTGCGCCAAAATGCACTACTTTTTACGCCTTTTCGAATGAGGTATTAAAAGATATGGGCTGCCTTTTGAAAATTTTTAGAAATGGGGGTTTTCCCGCCAAAAATATTAAGGTGCCTAAAAGTCGACTTTCGGTTTATTCGATTGTAAATTCGTATTTTTTTTTTGAAATTACTCTTCAAGTAGAGCATTTTACATGTGCAGTTTCTTGTTTTACGACTATGTTTGTAGGAGTTAAGAATTTTCGAAAATTGGTCCATTAACGAATTTCGACCTTCGATATCTCGAAAACGAAAAAAAATATCGAACGGGTTTTAAACCAAAATGCTTAGAATTTTTCCCTCTTTCAAATGAGGTATCACAAGATAGGGCTTGCTATTTGAAAATCTCGAGATTAGGGGGGTGCGCCCCCCGAAAACCCCCCAAAAAACCCAAAATTTTTGGGGTTTTGGCAGTATTTTTTAAAAGAAACTTTTAGTCCAAGTTCCTATAAAACCAATTTTTCCAGATTTTTTTACCGTCACCCGTTCATGAAAACCATAGTGAGCAGGTTACGTGAAACACCCTGTATATTTATTTTTAGGTAATGAGGAGCTTTATGGGTTATACAAATCACATTATTGAAAACATAACAGGAAAATACAAATTCGAAAATAAAATTCCGGGTAATTTTTGCGGTGTTTTTCCCCCCTTTGCACAAGTCGGATCTAGTGTTCAATGTGGTAGTTGTTTTCGAATTTGTATTGTTTTAATTAACTGTTGATGGTTAAAATGCACATTAGACTCTCTGACTGAAGAGAAGATGCCGATTTTTTGAGGAACCGAACCCAAAGACTTACAACATTTTTCAGATAATTAATGCGCGAGGTTAAGCCAGTCACCATACAATATGGAGGCGTAAAAAATCATCCTAATTTCATTTTCACATTCATTTTTATCTATACAGAATAAGGTCATCAGAAATCTCGTAAGAACCTCTAAAATGGGGAAAAAATCAAATGATCAAATGCAAGAAAAATGCCCAGATGCCCCACTTTGTGACATTTATTTACAGCGCTGATATCGGGGTTGATTTTTCCCCTCCCTTCGAACGATAGTGGAGAAAATTTCGAGAAGATTACAAAAAAGTTCATTAAAAACGGTCCAGTAGGTCAAGAGATATTAACAAACGAAAATATTTGCGTTTATTCTACTAACGCCGCAGTTTCCATATGCGTGATTGCGGTGGTCATAGTTACAATAGATGAAAGGAGAAAGTAAAACTTGTTGAGGGAGACAAGACAAGTTAAGACAATAGGGGGAGTGGTGGGAGGGCGAAGGAAGATAGGCCGATAGACGGGTACTTAACAAAAAGAGGGCGGTGTATGAGAGGCGAAGCGGCGCGAGATTCATCATACGCAAAGGAAACACGGCGAGAAGAGAGAAATACACAGCAAGGAACGGCAGAGAAAAATCAAAGGTGAAATGTAAATGTGGATGCGAAATGAGTGCACTGAATTGCCATCCGAATTCCTATCCGGATGGCTAAAAGAATTGCCCTCCGAATTGCTCTCCAAACCTGATCTTGGGCGATGAGAGAACAAGGAGTCAGAGGCAAGTCTTCTCACGAAAAGAATATGAGAGGAATTCATACTGAATTGTCATCATGCAAAATGATATAGAAGGAATGAGGGGAAATTTTCCTCATGCTAAAATGCAGCACTAACAAGTCTCCAGGGCAGCATGCGCTCGAAAACGCAGAACAGAAAAAGGTCCGTTTCCCCTCTCTGCGTTTTATTTTTTTCGAGAAGGGGTAGGCCGCTACCTGCACTCCAGTTCGACGAGAATACCCTGATACGGGCTCTTCTCACTTTTCAATTGTCATCGTCTCAGGGTCCCTGATACAAAATATACAAGATCATTTTGAGTGAAAACATTTTTAGTCATGTAAAGTCAGAGTACTCTTCTAAGTATGAAAGAATTTGGGAAAGGAAATTTTTAAAGTATGGCACCCGACTCATCCAATCAAATTTAATATATTAGCGGGGAAATTTTATCGGTCAACTGTTGTTTTAGCACTTTAACCATATTCTTTTTATTGGCATTTCAAGAGGAAACTGCCCCTTTCCCATACTTAAATTAAGTGTGGTAAGCAATTAACTTATAGTAAATAATAAGTTGGCATTTCTCATTAAGCGTTTCATGTGAAGCTTGCATCGACTTAAACGCTAGCCAACGGATAACGCTGATCCACTCACAAATTGACAATCTTTCTAAAATAAGGCAGCATATTCTCATTATATTTCATCAGTATTCATCAAGTGTTTACTAACTTTGATTTGCAATGACTTGATGCAGTCAAAGCTCAATACTCAGTTAATCCATTTTTACAAAAAGAGAAATATTGAACATTGGAACCGCTCCGTCACATGTTAATGGGCTCTTTTTAGGTATCAATTTCCCAGAAATTGTCAAGACATGTTTAGTGCCACATAAAGTACAGCTAAATCTAATGCATACTGCAGTGGGATGTAAATTTTCAATATTTTCCAATCTCCCTTTCAAGAGAATGACACAATAACCACTTAAAATCATTCACTTCCCCCAGAATCATTTTAAAACTTAAAGATTCACAAAACCTGATTTAGAAAATTATATTGTAATCTGTGCTTATATTCAAAGCCAAGTTTTGCTTAGTGAGCATGATTTCAAGTGGATATGATTGAAAAAATGTTTTAGGATGGATGTGTCAAAAATCCATAAATTTGACTAGTGTAAATTTGGAGTTTTTAAAATGATTCTGCGGGTAAGTGAATGATTGTTTAGTGGTTATTGTGTCATTCTCTTGCAAGGAGATTTGGGAAATATTGAAATATTTACATCCCACTGCAGTATGCATCAGATTTTGCTGTACTTTATGTGGCACTAAACATGTCTTGACAATTTCTGGGAAATTGATACCTATAAAAAGCCCCTTAACAGTGACGGAGCGGTTCCAATGTTCAATATTTCTCTTCTTGTCAAAATGGATTAACTGAGTATTGAGCTTTGACTGCATCAAGTCATTTCAAATCAAAGTAGAAAAACTTGATGAATACTGATGAAATATAATGAGAATATGCTGCCCTTATTTAGGAAGATTGTCAATTTGTGAGTGGATCAGCGTTATCCGTTGGCTAGCGTTTAAGTCGATGCAAGCTTCACATGAAACGCTTAATGAGAAAATGCCAACTTATTATTTACTATAAGTTAATTGCTTACCACACTTAAGTTTAAGTATAGGAAGGGCAGATTCCTCTTGAAATGCCAATGAAAAGAATATAGGTTAAAGTGCTACAAACATTACAGTTGACCGATGAAATTCCACCGCTAAGTATATTCAATTGACTTGGATGAGTCAGGTGCCATACATTAAAATTTACCTGTCCAATTCAGTTTCATACTTAGCAAGGAGATACTCTGACTTTACATGACTACAAGATGCTTTCACTCAAATGAAATGATCTTGTATAGTTTGTTTTAAGCTTACAGGCAATATAGGTTATGGGGAAAGCCACTATGTTTCCCTTGACTCTTACTGTCCGAAAACGTTCAAAGTTATTGAAGAATTACTCATTAAAGGTCAAAGAGGCAAAGGAAAGACAAAATAAACGGATTCGCTTCACTTTAATGGACGAAAAGAGATGCAATGGACTGAATTTAACTTGTTGTCAGAGTCCCCTAACCTTGGTTTCACTAGCGGCACCGACGAATTTTGCGACCTCGTATTTTCATTTGATGCTTAAAAAAATAAACTCTGACGCGTTTCGTGGCTTGTCAGGATCTTTATTTGTCCAAAACAATCGATATAGTACGGCAGATGACCAAAGATGACGACTTTTTAGAAGACATAAGCGTCCAAATTTCACGTTTTCGGCATGGTAGCTTATGGGCAGAAATGTAAACAAATCGACCGTACTTACCTGTGACCTAGCTGTGACGTAGTCGGCGGTTTCCCGCCATTTGGAGCCGTTTCAAATCTTATCAAATTTTCGACTTTTCAAATGAATTTTTCTTTGTGTTCCCGGCGTCAAAAAATTCTGAAAAAATTACTGAGTACTCAGCTCACATAGTACTTTCATATTTTGAATTAAAAAAAAAGTGTGCAACAAGCTCATTACTGACTGATGACGATTTTGTAATTTAGGTCGAAACGTTTCGGTTTTTTATATTCTTGTAGCTTAGTTCCAATTTTTCCTTCTCATTTTATAGTTATTTTGGAAAATATATATTCTACCATTCCTTGTAAAAAGTCAGTTGAAATTACAACGTTAACTGATAATAAAAATCGTCAACTATTTTTCTCCTTCAATTAACATTTCATCTTATTTTGCTTCTTTAATTTTTTGTCGTGAAACTTTGACTGTTCTAAATGGGGCTCTTGCAAACTTTTGCTACAAGGAATTTAAGAGTTGATTCTTGTGTAAAAACCTGTAAAAATGACAATGAGTACCTACTCTATAAAAAATCACGAAATTCACTCTCAGAATCGGGCTTAATGGCGGAGGGATGCAGGTATCCGGGGGATTCCTCTCTAAATTGAGACATATCTCTGTGTTTCTGCAGAGAAAGTGACATAATAGACAGGAATCTCCCATGATACCTGCGTTGAGCCGCCATTTCAAACTTGTTGTTATAACAGTTATGCGAGATTATTGCTGAATTTTAGACTTCCTCAGTGTGCTTTTCGTGATTTTCGCTGGTCTCTACATCACGTTGAACTATTTATTTGCTCACAGCAAAAGTTTGCAAAAGCAGCCAATTCCAGGAAGGGGAAAGTACCTACCTCCCCTTGCCGCCTGTTGCGAGCCCCCGTGCGACAAAGAATATTTTCTCGATGCAAAAATGTAAACGGTATTAGCAAAACGATTTTTTCTCTTTAAAAACTTTCTATAATATTCGTAGCTGTATAATGTGATTCAGGGACGGCGCGGTGGCAGGAGTCAAGTCAAGAGAGCAGTTTCCCCTCCCCTTCCCTCCCCACGAAATTTGGAGATTCCCTATTCACTTGCCAATTTTTCCTATAAAGTGAGCTGAAAAAAACGCATGAAGCAACAAAAGTTGAGCCCCCCCCCCCTTAGTTATAAAATTACTTGCCGTCGTTTGTAAAGGTGACTGCTAGGGGTTTCATCATGAGGGGAGGAGTGTTGCATTTTCTTAAAAATTCTGAAAATGGAGGAAGTTCCACTCATGCACACAGAATAAAATATGAATTTTAAAATAGCAAAACATGGCTAAAAATCGGCAATACATTTTATATTTCCAAAATTGGAGTTTATGAGTTGTTTCTCCTCCCGCCCACTCCTTTTAACTGCCAGTCACCACC
>VMOF01000002.1:4388962-4752986 GCA_011764245.1 Trialeurodes vaporariorum | reverse complement strand
AATATCTCGACCGCGAAAAAAGGTATTGACTTCCGGTTTGCACTAAATTCTTGGTTTTTATGTGCTTTTGAATGATGTATCACACGATAGGATCCGTCTTTTAGCAGGGTCGAAAAATGGTCTAAATCGAACTTCGATTTTCGATATATCGAATTAGAAAAACGATATTTGACTCTTGATTGCGCCAAAATGCACTACTTTTTACGCCTTTTCGAATGAGGTATTAAAAGATATGGGCTGCCTTTTGAAAATTTTGAGAAATGGGGGTTTTCCCGCCAAAAATATTAAGGTGCCTAAAAGTCGACTTTCGGTTTATTCGATTGTAAATTCGTATTTTTTTCTTGAAATTACTCTTCAAGTAGAGCATTTTACATGTGCAGTTTCTTGTTTTACGACTATGTTTGTAGGAGTTAAGAATTTTCGAAAATTGGTCCATTAACGAATTTCGACCTTCGATATCTCGAAAACGAAAAAAGATATCGAACAGTTTAAGCCAAAATGCTTAGAATTTTACCCTCTTTCAAATGAGGTATCACAAGATAGGGCTTGCTATTTGAAAATCTCGAGATTAGGGGGGTGCGCCCCCTGAAAACCCCCCAAAAACCAAATTTTGGGTTGTGGCAGTATTTTTAAATGAAACTTTTAGTCCAAGTTCCTATAAAACCAATTTTTCCAGATTTTTTTACCGTCACCCGTTCATGAAAACCATAGTGAGCAGGTTACGTGAAACACCCTGTATATTTATTTTTAGGTAATGAGGAGCTTGATGGGTTATACAAATCACATTATTGAAAACATAACAGGAAAATACAAATTCGAAAATAAAATTCCGGGTAATTTTTGCGGTGTTTTCCACCCTTTGCACAAGTCGGATCTAGTGTTCAATGTGGTAGTTGTTTTCGAATTTGTATTGTTTTAATTAACTGTTGATGGTTAAAATGCACATTAGACTCTCTGACTGAAGAGAAGATGCCGATTTTTTGAGGAACCGAACCCAAAGACTTCCACACATTTTTCAGATAATTAATGCGCGAGGTTAAGCCAGTCACCATACAATATGGAGGCGTAAAAAATCATCCTAATTTCATTTTCACATTCATTTTTATCTATACAGAATAAGGTCATCAGAAATCTCGTAAGAACCTCTAAAATGGGGAAAAAATCAAATGATCAAATGCAAGAAAAATGCCCAGATGCGCCACACTTTGTGACATTTATTTACAGCGCTGATATCGGGGTTGATTTTTCCCCTCTCTTCGAACGATAGTGGAGAAAATTTCGAGAAGATTACAAAAAAGTTCATTAAAATCGGTCCAGTAGGTCAAGAGATATTAACAAACGAAAATATTTGCGTTTATTCTACTAACGCCGCAGTTTCCATATGCGTGATTGCGGTGGTCATAGTTACAATAGATGAAAGGAGAAAGTAAAACTTGTTGAGGGAGACAAGACAAGTTAAGACAATAGGGGTGAGTGGTGGGAGGGCGAAGGAAGATAGGCCGATAGACGGGTACTTAACAAAGAGAGGGCGGTGTATGAGAGGCGAAGCGGCGCGAGATTCATCATACGCAAAGGAAACACGGCGAGAAGAGAGAAATACACAGCAAGGAACGGCAGAGAAAAATCAAAGGTGAAATGTAAATGTGGATGCGAAATGAGTGCACTGAATTGCCATCCGAATTCCTATCCGGATGGCTAAAAGAATTGCCCTCCGAATTGCTCTCCAAACCTGATCTTGGGCGATGAGAGAACAAGGAGTCAGAAGGCAAGTCTTCTCACGAAAAGAATATGAGAGGAATTCATACTGAATTGTCATCATGCAAAATGATATAGAAGGAATGAGGGGAAATTGTCCTCATGCTAAAATGCAGCACTAACAAGTCTCCAGGGCAGCATGCGCTCGAAAACGCAGAACAGAAAATAGGTCCGTTTCCCCTCTCTGCGTTTTATTTTGTTCGAGAAGGGGTAGGCCGCTACCTGCACTCCAGTTCGACGAGAATACCCCTGATACGGGCTCTTCTCACTTTTCAATTGTCATCGTCTCAGGGTCCCTGATACAAACTATACAAGATCATTTCATTTGAGTGAAAGCATCTTGTAGTCATGTAAAGTCAGAGTATCTCCTTGCTAAGTATGAAACTGAATTGGACAGGTAAATTTTAATGTATGGCACCTGACTCATCCAAGTCAATTGAATATACTTAGCGGTGGAATTTCATCGGTCAACTGTAATGTTTGTAGCACTTTAACCTATATTCTTTTCATTGGCATTTCAAGAGGAATCTGCCCTTCCTATACTTAAACTTAAGTGTGGTAAGCAATTAACTTATAGTAAATAATAAGTTGGCATTTTCTCATTAAGCGTTTCATGTGAAGCTTGCATCGACTTAAACGCTAGCCAACGGATAACGCTGATCCACTCACAAATTGACAATCTTTCTAAAATAAGGCAGCATATTCTCATTATATTTCATCAGTATTCATCAAGTGTTTACTAACTTTGATTTGCAATGACTTGATGCAGTCAAAGCTCAATACTCAGTTAATCCATTTTGACAAAGAAGAGAAATATTGAACATTGGAACCGCTCCGTCACATGTTAATGGGCTCTTTATAGGTATCAATTTCCCAGAAATTGTCAAGACATGTTTAGTGCCACATAAAGTACAGCTAAATCTAATGCATACTGCAGTGGGATGTAAATTTTTCAATATTTACCAATCTCCTTGCAAGAGAATGACACAATAACCACTTAACAGTCATTCACTTACCCGCAGAATCATTTTAAAACTTAAATTGATTCACAAAACCTGATTTAGAAAATTATATTTGTAATCTGTGCTTATATTCAAAGCCAAGTTTTGCTTAGTGAGCATGACTTTCAAGTGGATATGATTGAAAAAATGTTTCAGGATGGATGTGTCAAAAATCCATAAATTTGACTAGTGTAAATTTGGAGTTTTTAAAATGATTCTGCGGGTAAGTGAATGATTGTTTAGTGGTTATTGTGTCATTCTCTTGCAAGGAGATTGGTAAATATTGAAATATTTACATCCCACTGCAGTATGCATCAGATTTAGCTGTACTTTATGTGGCACTAAACATGTCTTGACAATTTCTGGGAAATTGATACCTATAAAGAGCCCATTAACATGTGACGGAGCGGTTCCAATGTTCAATATTTCTCTTCTTTGTCAAAATGGATTAACTGAGTATTGAGCTTTGACTGCATCAAGTCATTGCAAATCAAAGTTAGTAAACACTTGATGAATACTGATGAAATATAATGAGAATATGCTGCCTTATTTTAGGAAGATTGTCAATTTGTGAGTGGATCAGCGTTATCCGTTGGCTAGCGTTTAAGTCGATGCAAGCTTCACATGAAACGCTTAATGAGAAAATGCCAACTTATTATTTACTATAAGTTAATTGCTTACCACACTTAAGTTTAAGTATAGGAAGGGCAGATTCCTCTTGAAATGCCAATGAAAAGAATATAGGTTAAAGTGCTACAAACATTACAGTTGACCGATGAAATTCCACCGCTAAGTATATTCAATTGACTTGGATGAGTCAGGTGCCATACATTAAAATTTACCTGTCCAATTCAGTTTCATACTTAGCAAGGAGATACTCTGACTTTACATGACTACAAGATGCTTTCACTCAAATGAAATGATCTTGTATAGTTTGTTTAAGCTTACAGGCAATATAGGTTATGGGGAAAGCCACTATGTTTCCCTTGACTCTTACTGTCCGAAAACGTTCAAAGTTATTGAAGAATTACTCATTAAAGGTCAAAGAGGCAAAGGAAAGACAAAATAAACGGATTCGCTTCACTTTAATGGACGAAAAGAGATGCAATGGACTGAATTTAACTTGTTGTCAGAGTCCCCTAACCTTGGTTTCACTAGCGGCACCGACGAATTTTGCGACCTCGTATTTTCATTTGATGCTTAAAAAAATAAACTCTGACGCGTTTCGTGGCTTGTCAGGATCTTTATTTGTCCAAAACAATCGATATAGTACGGCAGATGACCAAAGATGACGACTTTTTAGAAGACATAAGCGTCCAAATTTCACGTTTTCGGCATGGTAGCTTATGGGCAGAAATGTAAACAAATCGACCGTACTTACCTGTGACCTAGCTGTGACGTAGTCGGCGGTTTCCCGCCATTTGGAGCCGTTTCAAATCTTATCAAATTTTCGACTTTTCAAATGAATTTTTCTTTGTGTTCCCGGCGTCAAAAAATTCTGAAAAATTACTGAGTACTCAGCTCACATAGTACTTTCATATTTTGAATTAAAAAAAAAGTGTGCAACAAGCTCATTACTGACTGATGACGATTTTGTAATTTAGGTCGAAACGTTTCGGTTTTTTATATTCTTGTAGCTTAGTTCCAATTTTTCCTTCTCATTTTATAGTTATTTTGGAAAATATATATTCTACCATTCCTTGTAAAAAGTCAGTTGAAATTACAACGTTAACTGATAATAAAAATCGTCAACTATTTTTCTCCTTCAATTAACATTTCATCTTATTTTGCTTCTTTAATTTTTTGTCGTGAAACTTTGACTGTTCTAAATGGGGCTCTTGCAAACTTTTGCTACAAGGAATTGAAGAGTTGATTCTTGTGTAAAAACCTGTAAAAATGACAATGAGTACCTACTCTATAAAAAATCACGAAATTCACTCTCAGAATCGGGCTTAATGGCGGAGGGATGCAGGTATCCGGGGGATTCCTCTCTAAATTGAGACATATCTCTGTGTTTCTGCAGAGAAAGTGACATAATAGACAGGAATCTCCCATGATACCTGCGTTGAGCCGCCATTTCAAACTTGTTGTTATAACAGTTATGCGAGATTATTGCTGAATTTTAGACTTCCTCAGTGTGCTTTTCGTGATTTTCGCTGGTCTCTACATCACGTTGAACTATTTATTTGCTCACAGCAAAAGTTTGCAAAAGCAGCCAATTCCAGGAAGGGGAAAGTACCTACCTCCCCTTGCCGCCTGTTGCGAGCCCCCGTGCGACAAAGAATATTTTCTCGATGCAAAAATGTAAACGGTATTAGCAAAACGATTTTTTTTCTTTAAAAACTTTCTATAATATTCGTAGCTGTATAATGTGATTCAGGGACGGCGCGGTGGCAGGAGTCAAGTCAAGAGAGCAGTTTCCCCTCCCCTTCCCTCCCCACGAAATTTGGAGATTCCCTATTCACTTGCCAATTTTTCCTATAAAGTGAGCTGAAAAAACGCATGAAGCAACAAAAGTTGAGCCCCCCCCCCTTAGTTATAAAATTACTTGCCGTCGTTTGTAAAGGTGACTGCTAGGGGTTTCATCATGAGGGGAGGAGTGTTGCATTTTCTTAAAAATTCTGAAAATGGAGGAAGTTCCACTCATGCACACAGAATAAAATATGAATTTTAAAATAGCAAAACATGGCTAAAAATCGGCAATACATTTTATATTTCCAAAATTGGAGTTTATGAGTTGTTTCTCCTCCCGCCCACTCCTTTTAACTGCCAGTCACCACCCTCCTTGGGTTCATAAAGGTCGTAAAGTTTTATATATAATATATATATATATATATATATAATATATATATATATATATATATATATATATATATATATATATATATATATATATATATAGTTTTCTGCATCCCCCGATCCTGGTCAAAGAGGATAGATTTTTGACGTGATCCTGGTCGTCTTGGGACCAGGATCGGGTCCGGAATCGGCGTCACAAATAAGGATTGATTCTGGTCCCAGCGCGGAGCACTTATACAGGTCTCTAGCAAACTACGCTTGATTCTGGTCCTCGTCTAAATGACCGCTAACAACGTTGCCGTGTACCGTATTCTCTAAGCGTGGTAGGTATTTGTGTTTTTGAAAGGGTGTTTCTCCTCACGCTTGTTATCCTCAGACTTCCTTCGTTTGTCCTATTTTTCACTCAAGGTCTTTCCCCCTTCCACTCAACTATCCTGCGCGCCAACACATTAATGTTCCTCTCGTTCCTCCCAAAAACTATACCAACAGAGTAAGCCGTTTTCTGTGCCCTTGTTGTGATTGATTTTTGCGGCGGCACCTGAGATTTTTTTAATTAAAATATACTATTCTTGCCGAATTGAAGCTCCAATCGTGATTTCGAAAAGTTCCAAGCTATCACAATTAACTTGCAAGTTTACATTTTGTATATATTAATCATCGTAGTGAACTAATTAGATAGATGCACGCTGCCATATTCCAATTCCCAATTTGCGTCACTATGATGATTCATGCCAGTGGCGGATCTAGAATATTTTTCGGGTGAGGTGGGGGGGGGGGGCACGCCCATGAATGTTGAAATTTTAAGTGTTGTAGTACCTAGTCAACTATTTTCTGATAAAAAATGCAAAATTTAAGAAAGCCTCTCTGTTGAGAAAAGATACAATGAGAAGATGTAAATTTGAAATTAATACAGCACCTAGAGAATCAGTGATGATTGAGGCGTTGGGTGTAAGGGAGTCACATTTAAAACCTTGCTATGAGTAAAGCGCATAAAACTTCAACTTGCATTTTTTACGAAAGGAAAAAATATGCACTTGTTCAAAATTTTGGGTATAATGAGGTGGGAGGTGGTGTGCCTTTTACAATAATTAAGGTCGATTTTAAGGACGCATTAATTCTTTTAACTTTGATTTACTATTCATAACTATGGTGGAAGGTTGGCGAAAGGAGTGCCCTCCCCCTTCTTCCATAGAACTTGGAGTAGCAACGAAAAAGAGTTTAACATTCAGTAAAAAACACTATCACGTGACCTAAAACAAAGATCTAATGGGATAAATACTCGCCTGAACCTATTAAAAAAAACGATTGATTATACATCTGATTGCCGTGGCATTGGTTATCTTAACATTCTATCATTTTTCCAAGGACATTATAGAAAAGACTGGCCCCTGCTCTCTCTTTGCACGGAGGAAAAGTGAAGCCGGTCTTGGCACGGGCTGATGGCCAGGGTACTTCCCCGCGCGGATATGAACCAATTTAACATCAGCTCTTATAGAGCCTCGCTCTTCAAACCTATTTTAGTCAATCATTTTAGCGAATAACAATGTCGAGTCTCACATATGCTATTCTGTGTAGTGTAACATACATTTAAACTGAAAATTTGGATCAATTTAAGGCGCCCGTTCTTTAAAAATCGAAGTTAACGATCGGTCGGTCATTGTTTACTTTAGCACCAGTAACCTATCTGCCGTACTTTCTATCGTAAATATATAGCGGATAATTGACCGAACCTTGCGTTTAAGTTCGTCAATTTCAACTTTGACATAAGCTGACATAAGCTTTGCGCCTGATTTTGCTGTATTTAAATCGTAGATGAGGCAGCGAGGGGTATTGTAGAGACCCCGAATCCCGTCGAATTAAGCTCAAATATAGACACGCAGTACGACAAGATATGTACTTTTCATTTGTCCAAACCGCGGTGTCTTTTCTCGAATAGATCGCGAGAGATCGATTTTCTAAATGTTCGACGTAAGTTAGGAATTTCGAAGAAATGGCCCATGAATGGTCGAGAAATGAATATTTTGTCTATAGTGTGCGAACCCATTGTGACCCCTTTGACATCGAGTATCGACAGAGGTAGTTTTAGAACCTCTGATTTGTCAAAACTAGCAACGGGATTCAGAGAACGCTATAGTAAACTGGAGACCCTGCAATGAGATCAGTGGCGAGGTGTGCAATCTGGCAACGTCGGATTTAATACATTTAAAGTCATAAGAAAGGTCAAAATATTGGAGGTGCACAGAGCACTTCCTCGAATCAATATTTTTCATGGATTTAGATAGACGAAATGCAACGTTGTCAGATTGCACGCGCCGCCACTGAACGAGATGGAGAAGGAGCGTGGCAATTTTCGGGTATCCATTAGTATCAACAATTCAGCCCCTGATTAGCTGGTAAAAGCACAGAATAATACAATCAGAACGAAAACTCTGTGGGATTTTGAAGCAAATTCATTTCGCGTCCGCCATGTTGGGATATAGGATGTTTACATCTGGATTCGCGCGCGAATAGAAAATATATAGGATATGATAAGCGAAATTTTCATTCTGAAATGCCATTAGAATAAAAGTGAGGCCGGAAACTTAAGATTTCTTTCTAGAATTTACAGAAATAAATGAGTTTCAACACAAATCACACTCGTCCGCCATGTTGGGATATAGGACCACAGCGTTGCCTATTGGTGCCGTTAAATTCCAAACTTGCTTCCATTGGCTCTTATGGGAGTTTCCGTTCTGATTGTATTATTCTGTGGTAAAAGCCTGTGCTCAGAATAATTGCTCTAAATTGTCTTTAAATTGCCAATTAGTGTCAGTTCTTGTTTGTAAATCCCTCTTGAAACATCCTCGAGATATCTCAAGGCATTTTGGTTCAATGTGTGTTTCTGCATAGCAAATTGAATCTGGAGGACGAATCAAGTCCAAGCCAAGCCAAAGAGATCTGAAGTGAAGTCTCTGGATTGCATACCCTCCAATTTTATATCGTATAGTAAATAAATATAAATTTTAATATCCAAAAAAATATAAGGACTCGCGTTGTTATCACTAAGCCTGCACGGAAACTTCAAATTGACATTTAAAGATTGTGGATCACAATGATCACAATGATCTTCCTGAAAAGTCCTCTTTTTAGGTAAAACTTAACTTTAAAGGAAACAAAATTCGGCACACAGACGAGCAGCGAACAAATCAAGTCAAGCATTTCAATTCAGAAATCATGGAACAAAAAACGACGGTCAGTGAACGCATCGATTATACAGAGCTGCTGATTAAACGAGCGCGACCGGAAATACCTTTGAATGGCATGAGTCTGAGCGATTGAGGCTCTCTTCACATCGTCCGCCGGAATGTGCCGTTCTCGGACCCCTCAGTTCCGCTCCCGGAGTGAAAATAGCTACAGTGGTGAACGGTAAGAGGTCAGTCTCTGTTTTTCCTAGCGCGCGCGATTTGAATTTACGGGTTGCACCCGCGTTGCGGTCACCAGCAATTTGTCATTTAGAAGTATTAATCATAAACTCAATCGGTTCTTTTTTCTACGTAACACTCTGTCTTTCATATTTGCTTACATTTTCAACTATTTATTTACTATGATCGAGCAATATTTTCTCGACATTAAGACGGTTAGTTGCACGCTTGGTGGATATTAACGCAGTCTCAGCACTGCACTGAAAAAAATTGTTGAATTAACAATTTAACTGTCCAGAATGGAACCCTCAATTGGTTTTGTTAGTTCAACAAAACGAAATGCTGAATCAACAAAATAAGATTGTTAAACTAACAAAATAGATTGTTGAATCATCAAATTGTTTGGGAGTTTGCCTCACATTTTGTTGATTTAATATCTATTATGTCAGATTAACAATCTTATTTTGATGATTCACCATTCTGTTTTGTTGAATTAACAGAACCAATTGAGGGCTCCATTCTGGACGAATTGAATTATTGTTAATTCAAACAATATATATATATTTTTTTTTTCAGTGATGCTCACGCCCGAGGCTTTTACACTCTGAAGCATGCGAGGCTGATTAATCGAGTGTAATCGTTGGACCATGTAACTATATCATTACTTTACATCAGCTCTTGACGTCTTTTGTTCGCAGCTATGGCTCAACAATCTTTGATGGTTTTAATTTTATTTTTGGGTCCCGGAATGATGATTTACATCTGACAATTAATATTCTCCTGCAAAATTCCGGCTACAAGTTATCGATTCATGAACGGGCTGATTTAATGTTAATATATTCTTTATTAGGACCATTTACCCATCAACAAGGGTCGAAAAAAAAATTGAGTAAAGCGAATGCAATTACTTTTCTAGGAACCAGTTGACATTATTATACTCAAATACGTAAGAGTAACACGAATCATTTCAACCAATGTATTATTCACTCTTAAAAAAAGCATGTGTCAAACGCTGCCGTTTTCCCAAAGTATACCAACTACCTACGAGGATGGCACATTTCTGGGTAACGGCGTCGTAATAATTCGCCTCCATGCAATGGGTCTGTTGCATACTTTTGCTACAACAATATAGAACCTTGATTCTTATGTAAAATTCGGCGAAAATAATGATGCGCACATTAAAAACGCTCAAAATCCACTCATTAACTCAGGAAATCACTTCAATTTCAATCAGCCCACGCTACACTAGACACTATTGCACTGGTATGCTACTACATAGACGGAACCACTGTGCATGAGTAAACAACATCGTAACTACAAAATGATGGAATTCCCTTCTAAATACATGAGCTATTGGCTGCATTTGCTGTCTGGTCTTTTCGGTTTATCAAAGATTACAAAATAATATGAGAAATGTACGCATCTAATCGAAACATTCAAATGTGTGTAAGTTCTGTTCATGTTTACGTAAACGAGATGGTTCCATTTATGTAGTTATAAGTCGGTGATATAGTGTCTAGTGAAGCGCGGGTTGTTTGAAATGGAAGGTATTTTCTGAGTTAATGAGTGGATTTTGAAAGTTTTAATGTGCGCATCGTTATTTTCGCCAACTGTTACGTTGGAAACAATGAGTTATATTGATGTAGCAAAAGTACGCAACAGACCCATTTTAAGAATTTCACTTGTTCAGTATCAGCTGTAATCAGCTTGTAGTTTTTTGCCAGTAACGCGCTACTGTTTCGCACAAAACATGTGTAGTCAATTAATTTTTAAAGTTGAGGGGGTCGCACAATGTATTATTGTTTGTTACAGAACCATGAAAATGCAGGAATGTGTTCATTCGACTGAAACAACCCTAGATCGAAACAAAAAATTCTTCGGAAGGTCCGCTCGATCGATCGATCGATTGAAACTTCGAAAATTTTATGACCGACAGTGGCGCCACTTGGGGGAGGGCGGGGGGGGCCATTGCCCCCCCCCTTTAAGGATTTTCAATGTGGCCGAAAGATCAAGTCAGAGAGATTTTTTGAAGATGCACGGGGGGGGGAAAGGTCATCCAAATTTATGGAGGCCCCCCCCCCATTTAAGTCAGAGATAGAGAGATTTTTCAAGATGCACGGCTAAAAAAAAAAAAAAAAAAAAAAAAAAAAAAAAAAAAAAAAAGTCATCCAAATTTTTGGAGGGCCTTGCCCCCCCCCCCCCCAAGGAAAATCTGAAATGGCGCCACTGATGACCGATCAAAATTGTCGACATTTTCAAAGAATTTAGTTTCGATCGTGTAACAGATACGGTCGCATGCACAGCATTAATACCCAATCCTTAGTACATTCACTTAGGCTCTTTTGCAATGACGTTCATGGGCGCCCATTTGTTACAATCCAGGTTGGGAGTCACGGAAAAATTCCAAAAAATCTGTTTGCTTCACAAGGGAGAGGACAATTATAGTGTTCCTTTTCTCTCTCTCTCCCTCTCTCTCTCTCTCTCTCTCTCTTCCCTCTCTCCCTCTCTCTCCCTCTCTCCCTCCCTCTCTCTCTCCCTCTCTCTCTCCCCCTCTCTCTCTCTCTCCCTCTCGAAATGTTTGCTTCCTCGGGAGAGGAGAGGATAACATTGCCCGCCAGTGAGTGCTTACGATGATTTGTGTCAAAACAAAACGTTTATAAAAGGCAGTGTTGTCACGATGAGAGTTAGAAAAAAGAAATTCCCTGATTACAGCGCTGCATAATTTATTCAGATTTTATCTCTCTGGCAACACTGTTTTACACGGAATCGTGAAAGAAAGAAGACAGGCGAGAGAAAGCGAGGGTGAATGGGGTAAGTGTGCGGGCACCCAAACAAACACAGCGGCAGTTAGTAACAACGGGATTCACAATCACACGGTCAATTATTAAGGTTTTATGATATTTCCCCTTCTATTCCTTTGAGAAGAAAGGTTCGGCACGGCGCCGGCGCGGGGGCGGCGCGGGGGCCAGGGAAGAAATGAGTGTTCCTTCACCTCAGGCAAGATTCTTCAAAATACATCCTGTCTCGGCAAAAAAACATCACCGTTTGGATCAGCTGTTTCACCACTGTCGAGTTATAGACGTTTTGTCGGTCAGAGCTAAAAGCTAGCCTGAACGGCGCGCAGCCGAATCCTGGTGAATTTATAGAACCTTTTAGTGATGACGTCACGATCAAAATGGGGATTGCACACGTTTGCTATAAGCGATTTAATAGTCGATTATGGCGTAAAACCTCAAAAATAACGATGGTGGCACTAAAAACTTCCAAAATCCACTCCTAAACTCAATAAACGCAGTTATTTGGGCGAGCGTAATGGTGGCCGAAGGCACTAACAATGGGAGATTCCTATCTTAATTTCGTCACTCTTTCTATGCTGACAAGGATGATTCACAGAGTAATTAGTCATCAGAGTGATAATCCTTATCCGATGAATGGTACCGCAACCCAAGTGACACCGGTGTCAAATGAAAGTAGTCTCTTATCGGTCACTTCTTGATGGAGTTTCAGAATTGTTAGATGGGAATCTCCCATTGTTAGTGCCTTCGGCCACCATTACGCTCCCGCAAATAACTGCGTTTATTGAGTTTATGAGTGGATTTTGGAAGTTTTTAGTGCCGCCATCATTATTTTTTGATGTTTTTACGCCATAATCGACTATTAAATCGATTATAGCAAAAGTGTGCAATAGCCCCATTGGAATCAATTAAATATTCTTCCTCGCTTATTCTCGTAGAGTTACCGAAAAGAAATTGGACACATATTTTCCAATGCAAATTCATGCAAGTAAGCAACCTGTTCTTTAGAATCTTATTGAACCGGCAAAGCCCATACCTTGAAACATGTATTCGCTTCAACCAATTTGTTGAAAAATCTCAAGTTATAATTTACAGTCACAGGGAAACTGTTGCAAACTTTTGCTAAACTTTTGTGAAAACTAGCACACACTGAACCACAACGGTTTCCCAGATTGAGTCCAAATCGAAGCCGGCATTGGCACCGCGCGCCGCACAGTGGTCAAGGTGACCCGGATCTTTGGCGGAAACCTCTAGCATGCTCGCATTTCATTGAAACTTGGTACTAAGGGTTTTTGTTAGGTCCTAGATTTCATTTTTTATATCAGATTTAACATCAGATTTCATTAACTATTTTTTTATTTTTATTTTCGTGAAAATCACTAAGCCCCACCCAAGCCGCAGAGCATTGAACTAGTCAGGGGAAAATAGCTCAAATAAGGGGCTAACCCGGAATAAATTGCGACAGAAGCTTTTATGGACGTAAGTTGCTAATTGGTACTATCTGAAGAGCATATAAAAAGTTCGCCAAAATCCGAGTAGGGGAAAGGGGGCTTTGCCCCCCATTTTACCCCAAATTAGAGGATATTTACGTCTTTTTTCACGGTTGTCCTCAATTTGCGCCAAAACTATCACTCCAAAGCAAAAATTGGACTCTACTAATTTTAAAGAGGGTAAAATTTCCTACAAGATGGTTTAATCAGATCAAAACAGTCACCCGGAGGGCGGGAAGCAGCTGATTTTAATTTCGCGGAAATTCGAGAATTCGCGGAAAAAACGCGTTTTTCGGCGATTGCTCGAGTAATTTGACTTCCGCAGCAACGAATGTGGAATAACCGTATTCTAGGCACCAAATACGTATTATAGGGGCCTATATTGAATATAATGGAGGTGTGGAGGGACCAAGGTCCTCCTTGACCCCCCCCCCCCCGACCCGACTCTCAATACATAATAAATAGAGCACACATTCTCCATGAACTGTGAAGTAATTCTTTTTTGCTCGTCAAATGGCTTGTTCATTTTTTAACTTTGCGTATTTGGCTCAACTAACCCCCCCCCCCCCCCACCCAAGAGGCCTATCATTCGTGAATGCTCAATTTACCACCTTTTTCAGGGGAAAAACGTACGCTTTTTTGACCTAGTAGGAATCAACCGTGGTCCTGGCAACCGCTACAAACGTGGCGTCACGCCAGTACATGGCAAACCAATTTTTTGTGCAGCTGCAATGCATGGTGTCACACAGTTTTCAACCTTTACAGTGGTCGACTAATGAAAGAATTTAAGGAGCAGAAGGGCGAAGGCTTATCCGTGAGTCTAGGTAGATATTTTTTGCACTCGGTGATCCATCCCCATGAGATGGCATCCAGGTCCAGGTCGTTTGTGCCCATCCACTCCTGAATTTGAAAATAAGCTCGCTGCTAAGAGTGATTCTTGATGGCCGGTGAAGTGGGTGGTAATTTTTCCGGTTGGCCGAAAGTCTTGGTTGAGGCGACCTTTCCTTTATAGAGACAAAAACGCAGAAGCTCTATCGTATCATCTTTTTTGCCTCCATAAAATTGAAGAATCGCCAATTTATACCTGCCGTTTCAATATCCGAATGGGTTTTCTTCGGGGATATATTGGGAGATTCCCATCTAAGAATACTGTAACTCCATCAAGAAGTGACCAATAAGAGACGAATTTATGTGACACCGGTGTCTCTAGGTGTCGCGACTAATTACTCTGTGAATCATCCTTGTCAGCATAGAGTAAAGAAAGAATAGGAATCTCCCATCATTACAGCCCTCAGCCATCATTACGTCCTCGCAAATAAAAGCGTTTATTGAGTTTAGGAATGGATTTCGGAAGTTTTTAGTGCTGCCATCGTTAGTTTTGGGGGTTTACACACCAGAATCGACTATTAAATCGCGTATAGCAAAAGTGTGCATCAGCCCAATTGGTGAAGATCCAAATCTTTTTACTTGTGTTAATCCTTAATAGATCCTTAGATAGCAGTTTTCAATTGCACTTAAAAAGTGACATTCAACGCACAAAAAACATAAAAACATGACGTAGATAAGTGCATAAAATTCAAGAGTTAATAGAAGCTGATCTTTACAAGAGCCTCCTTTTTCTCCGTGCTTCATGGGCTGTGACTCAACATCGCAAATTTTTGGAATTGGCAAAATTGCCCCTTATAAATGACTTGTGACAGTTAAAAATGTGCTGATGTATTATTTTGTGCCCCGAAGAAAACCCATTCGGATACTGAAACGGCAGGTATAAATTGGCGATTCTTCAATTTTATGGAGGCAAAAAAGATGATACGATAGAGCTTCTGCGTTTTTGTCTCTATAAAGGAAAGGTCGCCTCAACCAAGACTTTCGGCCAACCGGAAAAATTACCACCCACTTCACCGGCCATCAAGAATCACTCTTAGCAGCGAGCTTATTTTCAAATTCAGGAGTGGATGGGCACAAACGACCTGGACCTGGATGCCATCTCATGGGGATGGATCACCGAGTGCAAAAAATATCTACCTAGACTCACGTATAAGCCTTCGCCCTTCTGCTCCGTAAATTCTTTCATTAGTCGACCACTGTAAAGGTTGAAAACTGTGTGACACCCAAAGATTACTTATACATACAGATATGGCATTAGCCCGAATTTTGTTAAGTTGACTCCGGCCGTGATACAACGGCATACAGAGGGATCATAAAGATTACAGAGAAAAGATTACATTTTCCATGTTGTCTGTTACAAAACTGTTCCGTATTCCACGTTCCACCGTTCACGTTCCGTGTTTGTTCGAGTTCCGCAAACAAACACAGAAAAGTGGAAACGTAATCTTTTCGAACCAGAATTCTGTAATCTTTATGATCCCCTCTGTATGCCCGGTTGTATCACGGCCGGAGTTTTATCCATTTTTCACTTAACATGGGCGAGATGGCTAATGCCATATCTGTATGTATAAGTAATCTTTGGTGACACCATGCATTGCAGCTGCACAAAAAATTGGTTTGCCATGTACTGGCGTGACGCCACGTTTGTAGCGGTTGCCAGGACCACGGTTGATTCCTACTAGGTCAAAAAAGCGTACGTTTTTCCCCTGAAAAGGAGGTAAATTGAGCATTCACGAATGATAGGCCTCTTGGGTGGGGGGGGAGGGGTTAGTTGAGCCAAATACGCAAAGTCAAAAAATGAACAAGCCATTTGACGAGCAAAAAAGGAATTACTTCACAGTTTATGGAGAATGTGTGCTCTATTTATTATGTATTGAGAGTCGGGTCGGGGGGGGGGGGTCAAGGGGGACCTTGGTCCCTCCACACCTCCATTATATTCAATATAGGCCCCTATAATACGTATTTGGTGCCTAGAATACGGTTATTCCACATTCGTTGCTGCGGAAGTCAAATTACTCGAGCAATCGCCGAAAAACGCGTTTTTCTGCGAATTCTCGAATTTCTGCGAAATGAAAATCGGCTGTTTCCCGCCCTCCGGGTGACTGTTTTGATCTGATTAAACCATCTTGTAGGAAATTTTACCCTCTTTAAAATTAGTTGAGTCTACACATGTGTTCTAAATGAAGTACTAAATGAAGTCTAAATTGGACTATGAGACAAAGAGTATTGTTTTTTTACAATCATATGTTAACCCACCCAAGTTGACTCAAAATTCGCGTAAAAACCTGTACTTTCACATGTCTGTGAGGGCAAAATTGGGTCTTCCAAATTCATCAAATATGGCTAAAACGCATGTTCTATACCCTTTAGAAGGGAGGTAAGGCCTTTAAACCCACTTCCGAGCCGATTTCAAATTTGAGGTTTCTGCCACAGATCCGGGTCTCTCCGAACAATGTGCGCCTCCGGCCGTGCCGTCTATCTTTTCAATGATACAGTTGAAAACTATTTTTACAGACAAGCGAACTTTCAGTTTTGGGGTAAAAAGCAGCGAAAGCAAAGACGGTGTGGCCGGTCACTGTGACGGTGTGTCAGTAGGAAAACCTCTTATAATGCAACCTTAATGATAAAGAAAGAGATTGAATTGCACGTATACAGATCAAGTTTCCAAATACCAGTATTTTGATCAGAACCCTACGCCGCACAGAGTGGGATATGGCCAAAATAGCAAGACAAAAGTCGAAAAACAATGTGATCAAAATGAGGTAAAATTGGTCTTAAATTATAGCTGAGAGTATGCTGATCATGCATCGATGTTACGATTTTATGATGAGGCAAATTGTTACAGAGCTTGAAATCTACTCTTGATTGTGGTATTGATGTAAACAGTTGGAAGCCATTGTTAACGCTGAATAGTTTCTGTCAATTTACAGTCTAATAAAGTAAAAAAACGAATCAACTTTTGAATGAATATTGTAGACGAAGGTATGTAGATGCGTTTTGACACATTAATTTTCATTGTAGACCGTATTTAAAGTTTTTTTTCAAGCTGTGAAACAGTGATGGTTTTTAGACGTAATTTTTCCGCGAAAACTCATTTTTATTAGATCGTAACTTTTGTTACCCGCCTTTATACCTTTTGTCTAGCTATTTCGGTCATTTCCCACACTAACTCAATCTCTTTCGCACTCATTGAACATAAGCCCGAAACTGCGTCAATAGATACGACTTTAATATTGAACAGATTTTAATGGTTAATGGGTCGATGGTTCAAAAATTTTCTAAAACTATTACGAAGCCGATGTATAATAATCTTGTTTGTTTCATTTAGATTATCTGAAAGTAATGATATATCTAGGAAAACTGATGCCGTGGTATGGAGTGTTGGTCGAAAGATGAGAAACTCCATCGGTATATGTTCTAGTCCGTAGCGCGTTCTCTGCCTTTAAAGGTCATACAGTTGAAGAGCGTTTATTGAGGGGATTTTAGAGTTTTTCAGCAACATTATGGTCAGTTTCGCTCCTTTTTACCCCAACAATGTACTTCTTTTGTGGCAAAACCTTGCAACAGCCCATTATTCGATAATGATTTATTATGATAGGTGTATAAAACATCTGCCTGCTTAATTCCAATAAGTCCAAACCATAGTCTAATACCTCGTATCGGCCGCAAGTAATAGATTATTCAAGCATCAAATTTTCGACCAATTATTACCAAAATATTTTATATTCACCCGGAGGCTTGAAAAGTTGACTATTAATAATATTTCAAATAAAATGAAGACTTATACGATATCTATAATGAGAGACAGTGGGCGGCAGGAAAGAGAGAACACACGAGAGTGGTATCAATTGTTTCTATGATTGAATGATGTTGCTGTTTTTGTTTTTTTTGTTTTTTGTTTTTCGGACAGTTCATCGACTGGTTCGTCACACTTCTCCACCTCTTAAAATAAATGCGTAGTATGTAAATATGTGATATCTTATGTGTTTGATGCAGGCAAATAAATATGGTGGAGAATATATTCGGTATAAAATTAAATAATACGATTTGATAACTGAAGCGGACGAAGGAAACGGTGGGAAGGGGCGCATTTAAATGAGAACGCGCGGAACCAAAGAAAGCAACGAAAATGTGACAGAATATAGCATGTCTATACCTATAGCACAATGGAAAAAACTCTCAACCAAGACGAGGGCGTGGTGCTTCGAAAGGTTGGAAAAATCGTCGTTTCATTCATGCAACAGCGCATTAGGACTGGAATCTAAGGATGAGACACGCGAACGTATAAAAATCCCAATGGGCTTAGAATCAACCGTTAATTGCTGCGCGTAGGGATTGGAATGAAGGGTGAAATGCTGTACGGTTAAGAAGTGCCGTAAATGATTGGAATTGATTGTTAATGTCACTCGATATATAACGCTTTTGAAGGTCAATTTTTTTTTTTTAATGGATATATATGGAACCAGATTTTTCATCCTAATATGTGTGACAAATCTGAGTTCGCTAAAAAAAATTGCAGCCTTTATAGCATGGGGTTCAAAAGGCTTGGGATTGATTGTAAGTTGCTGCCAGGACCAGGATCGGGGGATCCAGGTGAATATATATAATATATATATATATATATATATATATATATATATATATATATATATATATATATATATATATATATATATATAATTTTCTTTTAATCTTAATAAGTAATGGAGCCGGTCACGAGAAAATGGACTCATTAACCCTTTATGGGCCAAGCCCAAGTTTACTCGTTTTTCTTCTCGACTCTATTTCACATTGTTTTAGTCTCATTCAGGATACTCGCACGGGCGCCTTCAATTCGTCGAATAGGCAATTCCAACTCCACCAAGTACGAACAGTTAACTACCTTCCCTCTAGAAACGGAGTAGTGACGTTCTCTTGAACCAACCTGGCCCTTGAAGGGTTAAACCTAATGCGAGGTGTGATGCTGTTTCCTTTGGATTCCAACATTTTGATGACTCCAGGATTTCATTGAAGGAGCACATCTTTCGATTTACTCTAACGGTCTTGGTCTCTCCTCTAAATATCGCTTCAATTTTTCAAAAAATCACGACTTTTTCTGTAATTTTTTTATAATCGCTTTCTTATTGCGTTTCCTTATCATTTTTAAAGCCGGCAACGCCAATCCTTTTACTCGCGTCTCATTCCTCACTCTTCAGTCCTCGCCCTGTATACGCGGTGGGCGCTTCAGTCATTCAGCTCTTCAGCCCGCGAGACTACCATTGGGGGGGGGGGGGGGGGGGGGGGTTAAAAGGGATGGGGGTGAAGGATAAACTGTTTTCTCTACTCCTCTCTTTCTCTTTCGTAATTTCATTTCATCACTTTATGCTCTTCCGACTCCTCTCTCTCGAGGGGGAGGGAGGGATGGAGATGCTCTCCTTCCTTCCTCCCTCCCTCTCACTCCCTCTCTCTCTCCCTCTCTCTCCCTCTCTCTCGCTGAGATGCAGGCAGAGAGCAGAGCAGAACAGTGACTGGATCAGTCTCCTTTCGCGACCTTTTTTCTCTCCTCCCCGCCCTTCTCGGTCCCTCTCCCTCTCGCCCCTCCCTTCTCTCTATGCATCCCTTCACTCTGGAGCATTATTAATGTTCCTTTTTGTTTTCCCGAACCTGTGTCAGTCAAACTGAAACTGCAGTGAGGCAGCCTGGGAAAAATATAATTAAAATTAACTTCTGTACAAGTTTATACTTTATAGCTCGGCTGTCTCCCTCCCCCCCCCGGATCCTTTCACACCGCCACCCTTCGCACCCTTCGCACCCCCACCGTCCCCATCCTGCAGACTCCGTTTTACGAATGCTGATGCTGCGCTGAGATGAGAGGTTGCCAGATCGACGGTAATACGAGGGGCGTTCAATATAAGTCATTGCACCCCCCTTGCCATTTCTGGAAAAATCGTCCGATTTTCCAAAACTAAAGATATTATTGATCTTTGATTGATGCCCGCATCTCTCCACCACTGACCACTAAGCCTGATTCTGAGAGCGAATTTCGTGCTTTTTTAGTGTACTCATCGACATTTTTACAGGTTTTTACGCAAGAATCGACTCTTCAATCTCCTATAATCAAAGTTTGCTAGAGCCCCTGTGTATTGCTACATCTATCCACAGTTTGAGAAAAAAAGAATACTCAATTCCCGAAGTTTGAAAAATCGCAGCTCAAAGGGAAGTATTTCAAGACCTATGTTGACAAGGGGGGTAGAGAGCGAGAGCGAGAGTGAGTGATAGAGAGAGAGAGGGGAGAGGGAGAGAGAGAAAAAGAGAGAGAGAGGGGTTGGAAGAAGAAGAATTCTGTCCGGGTCTCCAGGATTTATAATTCAGTTTTTGAAAAATGTTAAATTTGTATGTCAAGTCCGTGAGTATAGTTTCAAGTGAAGCGCTTTCATTCTCGGGAGTCCTGAATCATTAATGGGTTCCTTGGAAGCTAGATTGAACGTTCGGTGGCTCAAAACCCGCTGTGCATTCATATTAAACTTTAAAAAAATATTTATGTATACCTATTCGAATCGCTCCTTGCAAATATCAAGCCATCCTAGTGAATCCTTCCATCCACTTGGAGCTCCAAAACGCGTTTACCGTGTCGAAAAGCTTGAAGCGTCTTTCGTCATAATAGCGTTTCAAAATTCTGAGGAAAGTATGTGGCTGAATCTAGGTCATTCTCTAGTCTCTATGTAGTTCTGCCACTTGTAGAATGTAGAGCGTGTTGCGTCATTGCGCCGCAGAATGTCGTTCCAGCGGCGCGGGCGCGGCGCGGCGTAGCGTTCAATTAGGCAACGTTGCAGTTTGTCCATTTAAATCCATGGAATAGATGGAATAATGGGTTTGTTGCATACTTTTGCTATAACAACACAGAACCTTGATTCTTACACGTAAAATGATGACAAAGTATAACAAAAATCAGCACCGCTATGTAGAAATAATTAACTACCCAGTACGGACCCACTGAATTTGAGCTAGTGAACAATGAACATTCGTTTGTCTTCGTAACCTGGCCGTAAAAGGGCTCACATTGATCTAAATCTAACCCATTTATGCCCAGAATTATTTTAAATTTTCTCCTGTTTTTCTATAAAAAATCAAAAAACAAAACACAAAACACACAATCTGAGAACTAAGAACATCAAAGAATGCGATAAAAAACCAGACATTTTTGGTCCAGCTTAATGGTACGTGCTAAAAACTCCAAAAATTGGTTTTTGAGTGATATTGGTCCAAATGGACTAAAGTTTAGCCATAAAATAACACAACAAGTGGGTCAATAACGACCCACTGGGCATGAATGACGCCTATAGAATAAACGATGCAAAAATAAGATCTGTAAGCTCGTATCAGAATTTTTTGTTTAATTTTAATTTTGAGTTACATGCTCTTCTAACTCCGAAAGCTTTCGATGAATTCTGTATTAATCAAAATTCTATGGGTGGTGGAGGGGGGGGGGGGGTAAAAACGATTTACAACTTTATCGTGTCTGCATCAAAGACAGAGAGAAACGAATCAACAATCATTGTTTTCAGTTTCAGTTTTTAGCTGCTACTTTATCCTGTTCACACACACAAAAAAGAACAAAAAAGAAACTTGTACAAAAAACTTGACCGTAGAACCCGTGCGGACTTTTACCTGGTATTCCGGAATTTTTTCCTCCAGACTTTGTGTCACTAATAGAGCATGGCAGGAACGGGCAAATTTTTTTTTTTATTATTGCTATGTGGGTATAATTTAATATTTATTGAATATTAAACAAAAGCAACGGACCTTTTAATGTAATTTAATGTTTTAAATTTAAACAAAATAACTGATCCCTATATAGAATAAACAATACAAAAATGAGATCTGTGTAAGTTCGTATCAGGATTGACAGGATTCTATTTATTTACAACTTTTTAATTTTAATATTTTATAGTTTTTTGTTTGTTTTTGTTTTAGTTTGTTTTGTTTTGTTTTTTTTTGTTTGAATTTTGCGTGGATGCTCCTCTAACTCTGTAAGCTTTTGATGCATTCTGTAGCAATTAAAATTCTATGAGTGGGGGGGGGGGGGGTTAAAACGATTTACAATTTTATCGGTCAGCAGCGCACTTGTGTCTGAATCAATGACAGGGAGTAACGAATTAACAATCAATGCCATTAACAAGTATTGCGAGCTATAAAAAAGAGCTGAAATTGTTAAACGACACGAGAGGGAGCGTTGAGCTTTCTACATTGTATTGAAGATATATTATATCCTGCGTATAAAAGGAAAAACGGGTGGGTGAGTAGGAAAGTAAACTTCGGCCGAGAACGTGAAATGGAGGTGCAGGAGTGATAAAGGGCTTAATTGCCTCGTTAAATTTTCTCAAGTCTCAAATTGCACTTCTCAACGGCGCACAGTGGGTTTGTTTGTGCATTTTTCAGGACTTAAAAATATTCTTTTGCTTTTCGTTATAGAAATGATTTAACGACGATCTTTTCTTGTTGCAAAAATCATGAAAACCGACTATGTGATAATATTCATATTTGAACTCATTTTTTTTAGTTTTGTCTCGCCATTTACCGCTAATTAGTGGCGAAGCTGCGTCAACTGACAAAGTTGTATTTTGTTCATTTTAGTTTATGAAAAATATCGAACCATTGCGGAATCGGCAACCACTTTCGTGTTCGATCTTTTGTATGGGTTTAAATGGACACAATATCTTTTTGCCAGATTGCACTCTTTCCCAGTGTTCTTCATGAAATGATGTCGTGAAAATCTAATTTTTCGATTTACTGTGCTTCGAGACGCCGACAAACGTAAGACGCCATCCTCAAAATTCTGCACCACTCAGTGCTCTCAATGAAGGTATCCGACGATTTCGTCCATTATTTTCTCTGCCCTCAGAGAGAATGTTTACGTTCTATTTGTATTATAACTCGGCAAAAGGGGGACTTTGGAACGTCGCGTCGGGGAGGGTGGTTGAGACTCTCAATGAAGCGCCAACCATTGGAGGTATAACCCCGAAAAATACCCTTTCAACCCAAAAACCCGTACCAGATATAGAAAAAAAAGTTTGATAGGAGCAGCAGCAGGTGCAGGCTGGATTTTGCGAATTACGTGATCCCAAATAATGCTTCTAATTTTGAACGACTGCAAAAATTGATGATTTTCGTATATATAAGATCACGTGGTAGACACGCACAACGCAACGGCATTTGCCTGCACGTGATAGCACGTAGTGCAGTCGGCGAATTGCAGAAATGTCAGTCGACGCTTTAGCTTTTTAGGCTCAGGTAGGCCACCAGCATTGCTTGAATTTGTTGTGATGCGTATTGCAGGTGGCCTAAGTAAGCCAAAATCTAAGGCGTTGACTGACATCCTTTAATTCGCCGACTGTATACCTCCTCTCTACAAACCACTTATTACTTTCTCATACTGTTGTGTCCCTGCTTGGCAACCCTGAAACTGCATAGCGCCACTACCTCCTATTGTCGCTCATGCAGCTACACGGCGCCTAGCCAGCGCACAATACTCCCTTCCAAAAACCCTCATATTCAATACTTCGTCGCATTCCATCTATCTTTCAATATCCATGTCTCTGTCTAGTTCTAAGTATTTTTAAGGCCTTCCAAGCCAAGAGCCCTAACCAGCTCTTGACTCGGAAGGGGCATTCGCGGTTCGACTCCTCTGCGAGCACCTCTTAAACTAAATCAGTCGTCTCAAATAAATCTATAATTTTCCTGTGAATAAAAAGGTGTTAATATAATTTCATCCTAGTTCAAATCACTGGTCTCACAACAATACAACTATAACTTTAGAAATTGAGAAAGTATTGTGATGGCGCAGACAGTGGCGTCGCGTGCCATCTGGCAACAATGCAGCTGCTCCATTTAAACTCATTATATATATCGAATTTTCCTTGTGCACTGTGCACCCCCTGAATTCGATCTTTTACATGAGTTTAAATGGATAGAATACATTGTTGCCAAATTGCACGCGACGCCACTGGGCGCAGATGTCCGTCTGTCTGTATCCTAGCATAACTTTTTGAACCAGTAGACGGTCCATATGCATCCAAATTTCGCAAAAAAAAAGTTGCTTTTAACATTACTTAGAAGGGATTTTTTTTCGTTTTTTTTTTTTTTTGTTTTTTTTTGTTTTGTTTTTCATTTGTTTTGTTTTGTTTGTTTTTTTTTTTGTTTTGTTTTTGTTTTGGAATTTTGCAATTGTGAGCAAGGTATGATGGAGGATGAAAGGTTTCCATTAAAATCAATAGGGAAAAAATGGGTAAACATAGAGAAAAGTTGGAATATTTCAAATACAGCTGTTTGAATTTTGATTATAATATGCAAAAACATATTGCAATCAGCCTACTGTAAAATTAACTTCTTAAGGGGGGGGGGGGGTCTGGGGGTCTCCCTTAGAATAATGCACGGGGGTCTGGGGGTCTCTCCCAGAATATGAAAGGGGGTCTGGGGCCCCCCAGATTAGTATGGTGTGAGGAAGTATTCGTGCGGGGTACTCTCTACACTTCTACAGTTTATTACGTTTCACACGAGCTAATGTAGTTTTCAACTATGTTCTTTTGTTATTAGTCGCACCATACGATGCACACTCGACTTGTAGCATCACAGAATAATACAATCAGAAGGGAAACTCCCATAAGAGCCAATGGAAACAAGATTTGGAATTTGCCAGCACAAACTGGCAACTATGCCTACTCACTTTTCAAGATGGCGGACATGCTTTTTCAGGCTATACAACCAATCACAACTCGGCCAGTTGCCGAAGATCTGCCGAAGATTGCCGAAGATACTCACTTTCGAACATGGCGGCCCGAAGTAAAGAATGTTTCAAAATGAATTAGAGTTTCCGTTCTGATTAGAGTATTCTGTGGTAGCATTACTAACAATAAGTGCCAAGGTAGATAAAAGAAGGTACGCTCGCTCCGCGCCGCCCGAGGCCGCCAGAAGCGCTATCAACTTTTTCAAAAAAATGACATCATGTGGGTGAAATGAGATATCACTCTGATTGGCTGGCCGGTGAGCAAACATATACCCTGATTGGCTGGCCGGTAAGCAAACATATACCCTGATAGGCATGACATATAATCACCAGCCAATCACAGTGATTTCACCCGCATGACGTCATGAAAAAATGTGAACATATACTTTGAAATTTGAAGCAGCTGCCAGCGGCGCGAGCGAGTGTTGTGCATACCTTCTTTAATCTACCTTCACTAAATGCTTCAATAGCAAACTTGGCTGGAGCCGCTATATACGGAGCAGAGGGGGCAATCAAGAAGCACGGGCAAAAGGGGACGAGAGAAGGATCAAAGGAGGGGGAGAAGGGGAATGGGGAGAAGAAGGGGGAGAGAAGTAGGAGAGACAGTGAATTACTGTTGGAATGCGGGAGAGAGAGAGAGAGAGAGAGAGAGAGAGAGAGAGAGAGAGAGAGAGAGAGAGAGAGAGAGAGAGAGAGAGACAATCACTGCGCTGCACGGGGGAAATTTCAGCTCGTCGGACAAACTGTGAATGCAATCAATCCATCGCATTGGCGCAAGGCGTGGGAGTGTGGCGGATTGCAGAGCTGGTGCAAATGCGCGGCGCTCTCAATAAACTACCCCATTACCGGGAGAGTGTTAAACGTTTCGGCGAGAGGTGGCTGAGCGGGGGGGGGGACGGGTGGACCGGTGGAGGGGGGAGGGGGGTAGCGTGGCGGTGGATGACGGGCGGACAGCGGCAATGCTCAATCAATAAACTACATTGACTACGACGACGTCTCTTTTCCTAAGCTCGAGTTCACAATGGTATATCACCCCTCGACTGTCATAGTTGCCACTTTTTACGGAAAAAAATAATCATAATATTTGCAGCTTTTGCTTCTTTAATCCGAAAAGATATACGCACAGTCAAGGAATTAAATATAGTGTCTGTCATTTCCTCAGATTTCGGTTCAGGTAGACAACTTGCAACACTTGGTCACAATAGATTTAAGTGTCACGGGTGGCCTACCTGTATCAAACATTAGCAGTGCTTTAGTAAAGTTGACTCACATTTTTTAATTCGCCGACTGTACCATGACCTGCGAAATAATCAAGTCCTCCCGTCCAAATTTTTCTTCATCATTTTTTGTCTTATTTTCCTACCTGTACCAAACATTAACTTTCAGACCCTTTTATTGAAACAGACAATACCGTGAACTGACCAATTATATTGTCCTTTGAACTCTCACTCGAAAATTAAATTTTTGCGGCATTTGCTAATTTTGAATAACTGACTTTTCCAAAGTCTGCTCGACGTGCACATAAAAATGATACCTAACGGCGGTTCAATGTGTAATTTTTCAAAGATTACGGCTCTCTGAAATCACTCAATCAGGAATGCCAAAATCTTTGAAAAATTACACATTGAACCGCCGCGCCGTTAGGTATCATTTCTATGTGCACGTCGAGCTGAATTTCAATTTAAAGTCAGTTATTCAAAATTCGCAAATGCCTCCCAAAATTTAAAGTTCAAGTGGGCGTTCAAAGGACTCTATAATTGATCAGTTCATGGTATTGTCTGTTTTGATAAAAAGGTAGGTCTGAAAGGCCAGTCTCCGGAACGAGAGCAGCGGTCTAGAATCGACGGACGAAGAATCACTGCGTTGCAATATAGTGCGTTTTTACCTGACTGCCCATCGGACTTGTTATCCCGAACAGAGTATAGTGAATCAAATTGTTAACACTACCAGTCATTCATCTTATAACAGATGAAGAATATGCTGGTAGTGTCAAACTTTGATTTACTTTTTGTCATAGTTTACTGTCATAACATAAGGAACAACATAAGATTAATGCGAATAATTTTAAAGAATGATTTTTGCCGATCACTGGCGCAGTGCTATGACATGACTTGGCAGTAGAGTCCACGAAGTGTTTTTTAAATCACCTCATCGAGTATACATTTCTCTCGATTACTTTTCGTTACAGCGACACTAGCGACATACAGCCACACTTCGTGGACTATACTAGCTCCAGACTCCAGACTCTAAGTTGGTCGAGTGCTGTGATAGGTAGAGTTGCATTATTGGTTTGAGCGGACGGAGAAAAATGGGGTTGAGAGTCGGGAGGGCGGGCGCGAGAGAGGTGGCGGGGGGGGGGGTTAAAGTTAGAGCAAAGGCCGGATATGTCGAAACTACTTCGATTGACCCACAGTTGTCGATCCTCATGAAGCGACGCGACGTTCTCCCATTGCGCTGCGGGCGTAAGCAATGCTGAAACGGTGGAAAAACGTACGTAAGTTGGTGGAGAGAGGGCTGGAGGGAGGGGAAGGACACCGTTGCCAAAAGGAGTTGAAGTTCACACGGAGATTTTTGAAAGTATGACTGCCATGAAATAAATATCTTACCTACTTTTGTATAAAAATCTAAGATTTGGTTGTTCAAAACCTCGGCACTCTCCCATTTCTCCCCAACTCTTCGAATCTTCTGATTCCCCCCCCCCCATTTTCTGGCATTTCTTTGTGTGCCCGGAAGTGCCGTGATTAATTGCCGACGTGGTGACGAGTTTAAAGGGGTGTCGCTCCACCTGCGAATTTAAAAGCGCGAATTGACCGCTTGACCCAATAGGCTTCTTCGATGTCGATACAACGACCTCGAAACTATCGACTTCAAGGCAGCTCATTGGCTCAATCAGTTTATTCGCGCTTTTAAATTCGCTGGTGGAGACACCCCTTAAACTGGTCAATGATGGGCTCTGAGTTCCAACACCCTACCCACTGCCCAGTGAGGCCAGATAGTGAGAGGAAATCATACATTTTACGGTTCCCATAATAATAAAGTATATGTATTTTGCGTTCTACTCCTTTCTATTTAGACTTAGCAATTATTATCCGAATTAACAATCGAAATCTATTTATTTTAACAGCACTGTGTAGTGTGTAGAGTATATCGTATCCGTGCTCACTGTATTCGGTTTGATTTCGTGGGTCAGGTCGATTGCTATGAACATGAAGCTTGTCCCTTCTCTCTTACTTTCATTCTGTTTCTGTGTACGAAGTACACATATTTAGTCATTGCGTTTGAAGCGCACTTCAACACATATGCGTGGATTTTCGGTTGCTACGTCGATGTAGGACTAGTTAACCAGTTGATTAGGTTGTCAAGTCATTGTTCGCGGAAAGTTGCTCTTTTGACGCTGGAACGAGCGGGCTTCACAGTATACATATGTATAGCTGGCAAGGCTGAAGAGAGAGTCAAATTCTCTCATTTCCTTCTTAGAATATACAGGGTGTACCAGACCACCCGGATAGGTACTTTTTCTCGAAAAAGGCTGGGCGTAGAGAGCTGAAACAAAAAAATCAGATAGGGAATTGACCCCAAAAATCCTAAAAACCTAGGTAATATGATAAGAATCTGGGATTATGACTATCGCTATTTTTTCAGTGTATGAAGATGTTTGAACGAGAATCTTATGAACTATGAGACGTATGAGCTGTTATGATAGTCGATACTTGAAATCAATAACGTGTCGCACATCAAACAATCACCATCCGATATTCAATTCAGCAGTTAAAAACGTCGTTCTGCAGACGACTCATTTCTCTGCTTTCTTTGAAATTGAAATAATAGCATGAGCGTAAAAAAAATGTTCAATGGGGGAATAAGTGATTGTAAAAGAGAGAGTAGGTAACGAAGGATCTCTTGAAATAGCCCCGCAAGAACGAAGGGGTCCCGGTCGGGTTGCCGGCAGAGACAATAAATATAAAGTATAAAGAATGCTCTCTCCAAATCAATAGTTGTCAGTTTAACAAGCGCACGTCAAGCTCTTTTACAAATTCTCTTTTTACCGCTCTTCCGTTTCTCTTCAATTCATTCCATTCGCACACGCCATTAATCGTTAACATGAGCCCCTCGTTCAGTTCCTTCCTCGATGGGCAAACGCAAACCGCCTTACCATTTACTCGCACAAACAGCGGTGCAACCTGTCGGATCCAGTCGAAACTCTTGCGTCTTGCTAATTCGTGCCAGAGTGCAGCACAGACAAAATCTTTTACAAATTTAACTTGGCCGAGCTCCTCTCTTCGTGCAATCGCGTTTACACATAGTTTAACATATTTTCAGTAAGGTAACCTCATTGGACGAACTCCTACCTCCTGTGATTTTTTCAAGTGAACATAATTATTAAAATTTGAAAAAAGATTCTCTTCATTAGATAAAAACATTAAAACAAGAAACAATGAATTTAATCATATTTCGTGTGGTCTAAATCCAAGGCGTCACCTGACATTATTATTTTTTTTTTAATCGACTTTATATGACTTTATAGTGCTTACCATACACAGCACGCGCACTACAATTTGATTTGTTTTTTTGGTGATAATTTTGGTTTGAACTTCTCGAAGAATAAGTAACCTGGATTTCTAAGCGGGGCCTTGCTTGCCCAAATTGCGCTTTTTCCATTTCCAATATTTTGTTTTTGTTTTTTTCAAAATTAATCGCTCGAAACAAAGTTATAAGAGTGATTCCAGAAAATCCTAAACAAAGGGGGTAATGAATTTCATAAATTACGGCTTTCATGTTGAACCAACTTTGCTCGTTTTGAGCTCAAAAAATGCATAAAAAAATTACATGCAGGACGTGCTATGACGTTTTTGGATTTTGCCTTTTTTCTTTGTTTCCAATTTTAAATGCAAAAAACACGGCTTCTCCCAAAATCGTCTAATGAGCAACATCCATCGGATTGAACTCTGAAAAAAAAATTCGCCTGGAATCACTTTATTTTAAAGGTTGTGCAACCCAAGGTCACATACCTATTTCAGGTCTGGCACGTAGCGCCAAAGCGGGAAACCCAATGTTTGGGAACCTTATTTCCCGATGACGCCGCCATCTTTAATTTGGCTACCTCGTGAAGTGCATATTGTGGGATCAACAGACATATTGCTAAAACACGTTTGTAATTGGCTATTTTACACTTTTAACTTTTAGAGAAGATTGCGAGGAAAACCTTTAGTGTATTTTTTGTTATCAAGAGAAGATTAGTTGATTTTAACTGAATTAAAAGCGGCGACGCAGGCAGCAGGTCTCTAATGTAAACAAATTCAAAACACGCGGTTCTGATTGAGAGATTGTGATTGGGTATTCCGGGCTAAGGGGTTTCCAAACAATAGACCGTTTTAGTGCGAAGTCAACGGTCAGCCAACAACCACAACAATGCACTCATCGGTCGCAATCGGTTGTGATAAAACTCGCGTAGCGTTCCAAACTATCTCACTCACTCTCCCGTGACCCCCATGTATACCCATCTCTTTCTAGTATCGAAATTCGTATACAGGGCCTTGTTTTACGACATATTATTATCAAAATCGCATTCAAATGCCTCGAGAAATCCATTTCTGCCATTAAATTTCACAAAATAAGTCTGTATACGATTTTTGAAATCAGAGTGAGATGGCAGTACATAGGGGTCACGTGAGAGCGAGAGAGACAAATTGGCTTTGTTTGGAACGCTCATCACCGGCAGTCGCCATTACTAAAACCATCTATAGACCGTCGAAGGGGGCCGAAAGCTATATCGGCCAGATCTGTTAGTGACGTTGGTGTAACCATTTCTAACGCGCGTTCGTGTTTTGAGGGCTGCTTGTTTTTTTTTCTGTCTATTTTGTTTGTATACTCACTCTCGATTTAGAGTTTAACACCACTTTGCTTCTTTTTTTTTCCTGTTGCAGGTCAAAATTTGGTTTCAAAATCGTCGCACGAAATGGAAGAAGTACGACAACAACAATAGCCTGGACAGCTCCGAGCAGCGGAGTCAAACCTCAGAGAAATCGGACTTGGGGAGCGTTAGCAAGAAATCAGTCAGCAGCGTCGAGGATCAGTCTCACTCTAGTCTGGACGGCTCCGAGAGCTGTTTCAGTGTGAGCGAGCCCGACTCTGCCTCAGCGGCCGCTATCTCTGCCACAAGTAAACTAGTCGCGGGTATTCAGCCAGAAACACCGCCTCATCAACAACAACAACAACAACAACAACAACAGCCTCATGCGGGGGGCTTGTCGCAGTCCCAATCCCAATCGCAATCACCCCCGAACAACAACAGTTTGAGATCTCCAGACAACGCTCAAGTCTCGTCCATATCGCCCGCTGGCTCACCCCCTCAATTTGCGTCCTCGGACACCATCCACCAGCCGCAGCCACCCCCCTCAGTCTCGGAGCACCCTCGGGGCATTCCCAACCCTGCCCCCTCCACCCTCCCACCGCCTCTTCCCGCTCCCACCTCGCAACCTGTCAGCTAACCAATGACACCCCCGTCCCGGTCGTCGCCTGAGAAGGACTGAGCAGGAGCCGGAAAAAGATTATATTATCGAAAGGCTTTCACGGAACCGACAATGGATATGTTGCAAACTTGTGTTGCAGCATTCTGGAAGGTGGATGCCTCTGTAAAATCGTGTAAAAATCACATTGAAATCATCACACGAAAAAGAAAAATTGGTAGAACTTACCATCTGCATAGCTGATTTTGGCGTCTGCTAGCAAGTATGGTAAATGCAACGTACCTTGTGGTAAATTAAGGTAAAATGTATAATCTACTGAAATTCGCCATACTTGATAGCAGACTCCAAAATCAGCTATGCGGATGGTCAATTCTACCAATATTTTTTTTTTCCACGCAAAGAGTCTCAAAATCCACTCATAAACCTACACAGAAGGCGTTTTAAGGAAAGCTTAAGATGGCGGTCGATTGGGCGAATCAACCCTGCAGGCATACACCACGAGCACCAAAAAATGGCCGACGACGGCATTCGGAAAATTAGGTTGCCCGGCGTTTTCCTTTCCAGAACTCGAGCAAATCGACACTGAACGTGACATATTCACCTTAATATACATTAACAATAACGAATAAGTAATAACGAGCCTGAGAAAAACACTCAGACAGACACAAAACCTTGAACTATGAACTATGAAGAAGTGTGACGTTTCTTAATAACATTCTAGCCAACAATATAAATTGCCGCCGTCAGCCATCTTTTGATGGTGCTCTCATGGTTCATGCATGCAGGCGCAGGGTTGATTCGCCCATTTGACCTCCATCTTAGGCTTTCCTTACAACGCACGCCGCACTATGGTCCAGAAGTCCGATTTAGGAAGACATTAGTTTGCATTAAAATCGCCCAATATCTTGAAAACGGCTCATCTGACACCAAAACTGGTTATCACAAAAAAGATAGAACGTAAACCGTTTTAACTTTTTTGTAATAACCATTTTTAATGTCAGATGAGCCGTTTTCAAGATATTGGGCGATTTTAATGCAAACTGATGTCTTCCTAAATCGGATTTCTGGACCATAGTGCGCCGTTTGTTGGTTTATGAACGGATTTTAAGCCTTTTTAAATGCTTCCAATGTGATTTTTATGTGATTATAGTATAATCACGTAAAAATCATTATACACAAGAATCAAACTTCCTTGACACTGCAGCAAAAGTTTCCGACAGACCCATTTGTCCGAGAGAGCCAATTTCGACCTTCTATTTTTATTTTTTTTAGTTAGGTATAGATGAAAACCAAAGAGCTTAAAAGAATAGCCGATTTGAAAATCGGTCTTTATTTGATGAAGGCCTCCGTTTAGAAAATAGAAAAAAAAATACGATAAAATGTGAAATTTTGCAATAGTGAAATGTTGCACCTGGCACCACTATGATTTTCTCGAAGTCTAAATAAAATATACACTAAAACCGTGTATATAAACGAAACAAAGATCTTTTGAATTTTTGAGACTGTCTGTAACTGCTATTTAACTTATTTGCAATCACTTTAGCTTGTTATTAATGTACTTACTTTCCCAAAGTTAGGCGGGCAATGTATCATCCTCAAATATTACTTATACTTATTCTTTACTAGTTTTCAATAGTAGAAAAATTGTTGCATTCATATCGTCCTGTGAATCAAAAACACATTTTTGCTACATGCGATTTTAATGGTAGATTAAGAAGTAAAATCCCCCTAAAATAACGATAACAGCATTAAAAACTTGCGAAGTCCACTACTAATTTTTCATAAAATACTTTTAAATTATCCTTCCCAGCATTGAAAGAGTGACAAAATTAAGATGGGAATCTCCCATTTTCAATGCCCAGTGCCGTCATTACAGTCGCGCTTTAAAAGCATTATATGAGTTTAGAAGTGGATTTCGGAAGTATTTAGTGCTACCATCGTTATTTTTTTTTTCTTTTTTTTTTTCTTTTTTTTTTCATCTGAATTGACCCTTGAATCGCCTGTAGCAAAGTGTGCAACAGCCCCGTTTGAATTTGAATGATTGATGCCTGTATAAGGTCAAACCCAAGGATTAACAAAATTATATGTTTCTTTTCTTTAAAAAAAAAATCATGGAATCTTCAAAAGGGATAAAGAAAAAAGTCAGACGACTCCTGGAGGTAGGCCACTCGCAGTACTTGCCTGAATGAATTTAAGCATTGCAGGTGGCCTATCTGAGCGAAAATTTAAGGGGTCTTCGAACAGTCTTTTTGTCCCTGACAGTAACTTTTATGGATTGTTTTCTTACCCTGACTGTCAAACATTTGGCTCATATTGTTTACAAAATTGGACCATTAAAGGGAGTAGAATTCTTACCCTAGTTAGCAGGGGAAAAAATTGAACAAAATTAAAACCCTAGTGATCAAAGTAACATGAACTGGTTTTCATATCATCCGGTGCATATCTCGTTATGAAATGCATACAAAACTTTAGCTTTAAAAGCTGTCATCGATGGTACATTTAATTGGTAAGGGCCAGTATATCAGTCGTTTGTACGGGGTATTCCTTAAAAATCGATCCAAGTTGTCAATCTCAATCACGAATGTGCTTCTAAAAAAAAAATTCGCATAGCTGATTTTGGCCCCTACCAGAGTTAAGATAAACTTGACAAGAGTTATGGAACATTTGACCAGGTATCAAGTGAAATTGACCTGATTCCTGGCCAAATGTTCCATAACTCTGGTCAAGTCTATCTTAACTCTGGTAGGGGCCAAAATCAGTTATGCGAATGGTAAATTACACCATTCTTTTTTTTCCATGTACTTCTTTGCTGTTATTCTATAACTTCTTCCTTATAGTTATCTGGGCTTATTTACTAACATTACATTACGCGTGTTTTCTTTTCAATGAAAAATCATGCTCTTTGACAAGGGTGCAAAAAAATCACTTTGACTCCTAAAAAATTGTAGATGGCCCCTAAAAAGCAAACGTGCCGGTCAAGATGGCTCCCAAAACTGAAAAAGGAAGCAACAGCACTCCTGAAACTCATTTCAAATTTCCAAATTTTCGACTTGCTTTATTCTGCAATGGATCGTTAGCACTGTGCCTTAAATTCCTTAAATTGCTTAAATTCAAATGGGTGAATGGTTCTCGGAGCACACTGTGGTCTGATTGTGAGATCGAGAAAAAGTGACCAAAAATCAGTGAAAGGAAAAGTCATAAAAAATCATCGTTTTGGACCTTTCAAGCATAATTTAAAACTTTTCAGGGACATCTAAGTTTAAATGTCTTGTTAAAAGTATTCCCTGTTATTGAAATTGGTTTTGGAAATTTTATAAATGATAAATTGATGAAAAATTTACTTTCTCATTTTTTGCCCCTTTTTGTCAATCTCGAACTACAGTGGAGCGTTTATTCGAACAGGAAAAATAAACAAACAAATCATATCTAGTAATTTATGCAGTGATGAAAGATTCAATCGCAACCATTGAAATTCTTGGTGCCAATATAAAGTGCGGGCGTATAAACATAGCCCGTTGTCTTTTTGACTTAATTAAAAATGTTTGTCTCTCAGATTTGATTTTGGTCTCACCTTCGAGTCTGGGGAGGAGAATAAACCTCGATGCATCGTATATAGAATCATGAATGAGTATAAATGACCGATATTTTTTTATGCTTAACCTTGAATATATAGTTAATGACATTTTTCAATTCCCCGATGAATCCACCGGTTAAGAAAAGATTACACAGTTCAGTTCAACGTATGACTGTAATGCATGAAAATAATACCCGCATCTGTAATCTTTTCTCAACTGGTAGTCGTGGATGGCTATAAAAAACTTCCGGATGTTTTAATAAATAAACGGCATTTTCACAGTTCGAGAAAAGATTACAGATGCGAGTGAATTCGTCCATTAAAGTCATTCACTAAACTGAACTGTGTAATCTTTTCTCAACCGGTGGAATCATCGGTGTATTGAAAAATTTCATTAATTATACGCAAAACGGCAGCACTAATACATTTAACGTGGGCTTTTATAAGCCCACGTTAAGGCTTATTAAGCTGCTAACACGGAAAAAAAAGATTAGTGAAAATAACCATACGGATACCTGATTTTGGCACCTGCTAGATGTTATGGTAAACTTGACCAGAAGTATGGTACATTTACCGATACTTTGAGTAAATTCGACATGCGATCAGGTAACATCACCTAGTACCTAGTCAAAACATAGTATACTTCTGGTTAACATTACCATAACATCTAGCAGGTGCCAAAATCAGGTATCCGTATGGTTATTTTCACCGTAGTTTTTTTCCGTGAATCAACACATTTTACTGTTAGTACTATTAGGGAAATATTCACAGGGTATGTACTATGACCTTCAAAATGAAGTGAACCCTACGGTCGAAATTTTTACTCCTTTAAGTCTTGGCAGTCTTGAAACAATTTTGCAGTTTTCAAATTTCAAGGACTATTCAGAACGCCCCTTTAAAGTATTTCATGAAAAATCGCAAGTTGTATTGAAAATAAAGAACACATTTAACAGTAATAATTTCGACCAGAGTTCTTTCTTTTGAAAGCCATTGTGCAATAACTTTATATAGTTATCTCAAAAGACTAGTCCAGCGAAAAAATTAAACTTGTACGATTCAGTTGATCAAATCAACCGTCACTTCAGTCTTAGTGATAAATTGTGCAATAAATGCAAAGCGCTGGTGAGAGGTCGTTTCAGAAGTGCAGTAGGCGCACCTAGATCGATAAGCTTTGGAATTTTATTTTTGAACATAATTTCTCATGCTCCGAAATAAAAATCAAGGAAAATTTATTTAAAGCGTTGGCTTTTCATTGAGAAACGCTGTAAAATTAAAAAAATTAAATTCATAGGCAAGTCTTGTTCAACCCTCAACACGATCAAATTATGAGGCTTAAATTGGAAGCGTGGAGTTGAAATGTTAATTATTGATGATCCTTAAATGTCAGCTTCAAATATTGCAAAGATCAAGATGTGTTGGAGTAAAAGAAAAGAAAGAGAAACAACAAAATAGAAACAACGTCATAAAAAATAGGTATAGCCAATCTTGTAATTAAATTAAAACTTACTCAAAGAGCTGCAGTCCTTTCGATCCTTTATATCACCATTAAGTGACATTCTATTTTAAACAAATAAAAGTTTTTTTTAAAAAAAAAAAAAAAAAAACAACAAAAAACAACAAAAACAACAAAAAACAATAAAAACAAATGAAAAAAATCAGTGGCGTCATTAGGTCTTGCCGGCGGGGGATGATGACCTTTCTTTCGCTTCTGATGCATTTTGGTCCATGAAACTCTGGTCTTCGAGGTCTTTGATATGACCCTAATGGGCGTAATCACTTACTATCTGGGCAAATTTTGAGAAAAAATACATTTTGCACCCAATTTTTCAAGAAATTTAAAGCTTTTTTAACTTAATCTCACTAAATTTGACAACTTTTCTTTTTTGCTCCGTCAATTTTCTGTGTGAGCCAAAATTCCTGTATGTGCCCCCCCCCCCCCCCCCTCCCCATGACGCTACTGAAAATAATACAAACTAATAGAGTCAACGTCACTATTGTTAGTGACGTTATTATTGACCAAAAAATACCTACGTGATAATTATCATAATACATCTTAACATGTATTTTTTGGCATCATGCTTTTCTTGTTACTATAAATTGCTTTCATTGCTGTTATTGTTTTTTAACTTTTATTTGTTTAAAATGAAATACCACATACCTATGATGATCTAGGATCGAAAGGCTTAAACAGCTCACTGAGTAAGTTTTAATTAATTAAAACTTATCTTATCTTATGAAATATTATAACTATTCACTATTTTGTTTTCATTTTATTCCGATCTTTTTAATGGGTTTAAATAGACACGTTACAACGTTTCCAAATTGCACGCTACGCCACTGCTGTCCACTGATATTTGAGCCTCACCAATCTACATGTTTATCTACTCTTGATTGATCTGCGTACACGCTCAAATAGTTCGATCAAATGGAGCAATCGGTGAGCCGAAATTCACCTTAAACAACAGGTGACCGACTGTTGCGCACGTTGAAGCCGAAAATGTTCCATCGGAGTTAGTCTAACGAAAGCTGTGTTGTTTGAAAGTCCGTCAAACATAAATCCTTTAAAAAAAAACGTCATCAATCATCAGTACCATCTTCAACAGTGCAAAAACAACTACTTTCGTCTTTATTTTTGAATCTTGAAAGCTTCCTTACCATACCTGTTTGATCAAAATGTTTGAGCGTGCACGATTGCACGGAACCCTGGTGAAGCTTTAGGAGCAGACGTCACTGAATGCTGAATTTAACCATTTTTTAGTTAAAAAGTATGGACACCACTTAACAGTGGCGGCTCGTGCTATTTGGCAACAGTGTCTTCGCTCCATTTGAATCTATGTTTAACAATCGATTGTTGGTAAAGCGCTGCTTCACTTTCGAATCGATTGTTTTACATACAATCAAATGGAGGGATGACATTGTTGCCAAATTTCACGAGCCGCCCCTGCCACTTAAAAACTGTTAGGCCTCCACACCGTGTTAATTTAACTAATTTTAGCAGTCGAACTACCATTTTTTAAGAGGTATTCACACTTTTAACTAAATAGTTAAAGCCAGCACTTTTTTTTTTAGTGTTATTGAAAAATATTTGGTGGAGATCAAATCCAATTTTATCGTGCATAATCCGCGCTTAAATCATGGGTTTATATGCCAAACACAGTTTTCTACAAATTTCCTGTACTTAAGTTTTATTTTTTTTGAGATAAGTGTCCAGGCTGTACCTTTAAAAGTAAATTATGAAAATTGTTTAGATTCCGTAAATGAACTGGGGCAAATTTATTTTTGGCCATAATCTTGCCCCCCCCTTTTCCCCACTACCATTTAATAGCGTATCTCTAAATATTGTTTGTGATGCCCCAGGGGAAAGCGTACCCAGACTTGCCAAAGAGAACTTAAAGAAAAAGCCGAAGCTGTGTTTTAGGGTCAATTTTGTCTAAGTGTGAATTTTCTTTGCTGCGGATTCTATACAAAACCTGTGAAGCTTATAGCATGCGCTAAAAAGCTGTCTCTACAGGGTGTCCCAAAACTCATAGTAAATATTTTTACCACGTATTTTTGGGGTCAAAATAAGACTTTTTTTTTCCATAAACATGGGTCCGAAATTGTAGTCTTTCCGAGTTACAGTGTTGCAAAGTTTCCGAAAAACAAATTGAAAAATTGTCATAACTCCCTCGTGAATTGTTCTGAATGCTCGTAAATCGGTACTCTGGTGTAATTTTAGGCGCTCTTGCCGATTTGGCCATGAAAATGCTGTATGCAAAAATTTGAGGGGGGTTTCGGGGGTTTTTCTTGATTTTTCTCACTTTTTTTGGCCAAATTATGTGAAAACATGCTTTCGGTTTCATTAAAGCCAAAAATGATTAGTATTTTTCAAAAGTTCGTAAAAAATATGCATTTTTGGTCTTAAGAAGTTTTTCCATTGCGCAAACCATTTCCGAGAAAATCGTCCCTGAAGTCGGATAAGTAGGCCGATAAACGCCTTTTCTGTGATTTTGTCAATTCTTGGCCGACCTCTGCAACTTCAGGGACGATTTTCTCGGCAATGGTTTGCGTAATGGAAAAACTTCTAAGGACCGAAAATGCATATTTTTTAAGAACTTTTGAAAAATATTAATCGTTTTTGGGTTTAATGAAACCGAAAGCATGTTTTCACATAATTTGGCCAAAAAAAGTGAGAAAAATCAAGAAAAACCCCCGAAACCCCCCTCAAATTTTTGCATACAGCATTTTCATGGCCAAATCGGCAAAAGCGCCTAAAATTACATCAGAGTACCTATTTACGAGCATTAAGAACAATTCACGAGGGAGTTATGACAATTTTTCAATTTGTTTTTCGGAAACTTTGCAACACTGGAACTCGAAAAGACTACAATTTCGGATCCATGTTTATAGGAAAAAAAAGTCTTATTTTGACCCCAAAAATACGTGGTAAAAATATTTACTATGAATTTTGGGACACCCTGTATAGACAGCGTTAACTCTCGTTAAGAAAAGTAAGAATGTGCGAAGGGCGACTCAAGAGGGGTCTGTTTCCGGCTTGAAATTACTTAAAAACTTCAAATGCGATTTTCTCAAAATTGACTTTTTCTATATCGCCCAATTATTACACTAGTCAGAATTGTGTCCGTTTTGGGTTTTTTGGGCTCATTTTACAAGTCACAACAACCTTTTCTACACGGAAATTTTAATCTCAAGTTTGGTCTGTATTGATATAATAATGTGCGTTCTCCCAAGGGACATCACGTTTGTTTTCTCCTTCGTGCTATCTCTCTCTTCAAAGAGAAGTGTTTCAACTTCTCTCTTTGTTTATTGAATCGATTTTTTTTGTTTCTTTGATGCTTTTTTGAGTGCATCTTATAGAAAAAAGGGAGCTTGGCATAATCTAATTGAGGCCATTTCCGGAGAAAGGGTTCATAAAACAACGGGTGTCCTCTTTCTGAGAAATACGCATTGTAATTGCACAGATACCTTGTCTGATGAGCTTACCCCTTCCTTCTTTTATGGAACCGTTTTTCCAAAAATGGCCTCAATTTTGTTGATTGGCAGTAGCTTCTATAGTTTACAGTCTAGCAACGTTGTTTTTCGTTCATTTTAAATCAATTAAAAAGACGAACTAGTTGATGAGTGTCAATGAATACCCTCCCTGAATGGTCCACACAAGTCCATAAGGTCCATCACCGCAATTCCCTATAGACTGTTTTAGTAGAGCGATATATCGTATCGATTGCCGTCCGAGGGCCTCTGGTTCCAAACAAACTCTGGTTCAATGTAATTTCCCCATAAGCGGATTTTTGAACGGAAATTTAGGGTATTAAATCAAACAATTTATGCGACCTTTTTGCGATTATGAATTCTACGTCCTCGAAAATGCTTAATATTGCCTGGTTCCACCCGTAAAGCTGCCGGAATCAACAAGATATTACAGATTAAACGATGCGTTTGGAGGTTGGAATCACCCAAATGTTGTTATTGTTGTTGTGGAATTGGCGGGATTTCGGGCTATTCTAACCTACAAATGCAACATTTAATCCGTAATATCTTATTGATTTCGGCAGTTTTAGTCAAGGAACCAGGCATACTCAAACATTTTCGAGGACGTAGAATTCATAATCGCAAAAAGGTCGCATTAATTGTTTGATTTATTACCCTAAATTTCCGTTCAAAAGTTCGCTTATGGGGAAAATACATTGAACCAGAGTTTGTTTGGAACCAGAGGCCCTCGGACGGCAATCGATACGATATATCGCTCTACTAAAACAGTCTATACAGAGTATTGATATGTACGGATCCATATGGATTTATATCGATATTGGTATTCGGTGTTGATATCCTTAGACATCCATACCGTATGGATCCGTACTTATCCATACTCAGTATAAGGAATTGGAATGGGTCTGCTGTTCTGTTGCACACTTCGGCTAGAGCGTTTTAACCCTTCACTGCATGGGGTTCCACCGGTGGAACAAATTCTTCAAACGCTCATATAAAATACAGGTTTTTAGATATGCCTTCGGCGCATGGTGTGTCAACGCGGGAGAAGGTATATTTTGAGCTCACACAAAAAAAAGAAAATTGGCTGAAAGAAAACATCATGCAGTGAAGGGTTCGTGATCGAAATCATGTCAGGGGGAAAATTTGCCCCCGTATCCAAACTGACCACATTTTTATTATTTTTATAAAGTTTCCGGCATTGGCTTTTTTAAAAATCCAATTAAAGTAAAAAATTTTTTTTTGAAAATTTAAAAAAAAAAAAATAAATAAAAAAAATTCCCGCTATTTTTTATGGTGTTATGTCACATTAAAAAACGAGTGAAAAATAGAAAAAAGAGAATTTTGACCGAAAAACCGTCAAATTATTTTTTTCACTATTTTTCCCATGTATTTGACCACCTAATACATTGAAAAATCCTCATTTGCTTGAGAAAAAAAAAATCATGCAGTGAAGGGTTAAAGCATCAATTCATTTGTAAAAAACGGTAAAAATGACAATGGCAGCATCAGAAAACACCAAAATTCATTTATAAACTCACAAATTGCGAAAAACACGAGACACTATTCACCCCTATATCTTTCCACCACGTGCACGATATTTCGCAAATTAGCGCGGCACATTCAAATGAACACGGCTCACTTTCATCACATCTGACTTCATAAACAAATAAACAGTAAACACGGACGGCGTCTGTTTGAATTCTTTTGTCTCAATATCCTCAATTCCTCACAAAAGATTAAAAAGGTACGGTAACCGACATTTGTGTCGAAAACTTATCAAAATGAAACATTAACACACAGGAGTTTAAATTTCCCAAAAATGATGATTGAAGTTGGAATCATCTCCTGGGGCTATTGTTTCATTTTGATAAGTTTTCGACACAAATGTCGGTTTCCGTACCTTTTTAATCTTTTGTGAGGAATTGAGGATATTGAGACGTAAGAATTCAAACAGACGCCGTCAGTGTTTACTGTTTATTTATGTTTATGAAGTCAGCTGTGATGAAATACGGCCGTGATTATTTGAATGTGCCGCACAAATTTTCGCGAAATATCGTGCAAGTGGTAGAAAGATACAAGGGTAAATATAGTGTCCAGTGTTTTTCGCAATTTGTGAGTTTAATACTAAATTTTAGTGTTTTCTGATGCTGCCATTGTTATTTACTCGGCTTTTTACATAGGAATTGATACTTTAAAACGCTGCAGCCGAAGTGTGCAACAGACCCATTGGACCTTATGGACCTGTACAGACCATTTATGCCAGGGGTGAAATTCGATATTTTTCTTTTGCGCCAAATACTAATTGGCAAAATGCAACATTGCCGGAATGCTGCCCGCGCCACCAGGGTTAAAAGTGATGGGATGTTTATAATTCATTTGAAATATACAGTTGGTGCTCCAAGATTTATATTTTACAAGAAAACTAAAACATAATTTCTTCCATCGATATCTATCAATTTTCTTGATGAAAATATTTTTTGCGACTTTACTTTAATGCATGCTTACCTAATTGTGTATAAAATCAATGTATAGATTATTTTTTATGTCTGATTATATTCTGATATAGACAGATGCTCTGTATATATTTTGCTTCAAAAAAAAAAAAAATGTTCTTCGATTCTAGCGAGTAAATCAAAGAGTTTGATGGCAGATTTCTTTTCTCCTGTTTCTATTTTTTATTCGATCAAAACAGTCGATAACGTGTAAAATATTTGAAAATATTCTTTTTTTCTCAACTTCTTAGGTTGTATTTATATTGTGTTCAGATTTGTTATATTTCTTTGCTGCTAAAAAAAAAAAAAAAAAAAAAAAAAAAAAAACAATAAAGAATTGAAAGAAAGAAAAAACATATTTTAATAAAATGCAAAGATTGAGTTTTTTTCTTTTTTCACCTCACGTAGTTTTGAATGGAAAAGCCCTATACTGGGGATTGAAAAATTGACGCTTCCAATAAAGTTATTATTTTACAAGCGGGTATTTCGGTTTTTCCCGGCATCAAATCTTGCAAACGATACTGCGGCCAAGGATGAAGGTGGGAAAGGAAAGAAAAGGAAAGAAAAGGACCTGATTTAGGTGCGTTTGCACACTAATAGAGGCAGCCTGTGAAATATTCCAGGAGGAAAAAAACGGGCTTTATAAAAAATATAATAAAGTGGAATTTCCCGTGCGTGCTCTCCTGACTCCTATAGTGATCCTTTCACAATTTGGAATTCCAACCCAACAGGTGAGGTGGTGGGAAGTCCGAGAGAGATCAATCAAGAATCAGTGGGTGAGGTACTCTCGGCGCACAGGGATAGCGAGTCAATGGGAGAGAGGCCAGTTACATAGCGTGATAAATGTAAATGCATTTCATTTCATATTTATATTAATACTCAACGTAGTCGTTTGACAGTTATTTCATTGGTTTTATTATAGTATTTCCTACAAGAATCACCCTACATAGTTTATTTTCTGACTGTGAAAACATTCAATTAGCATTTTTAGCCGCATTTATTTTACATTCGACCCCTACCATTGACTCGCCTTACTGTGCGGTGTGCGCCGAGAGACCGTGCCATGTTGCGTATTACGTTACACTGTTGCAGCGTTCATTTGTCAGTGTGAATTTAAACTTATTAAGTCTGAAGCGTGAATCACTTTGAACTTGATCTCGTTTGGCCTCAAGGCAGGAGATGAAAAGTTAAGTGTCCTTGCATGGTTGCCAGTTTTCGAGGAAAACTCGTTGAATTTTACATTGATTTAAATGCAAGATGTGACACTTTATCGCTTTCATCTGACAATATCCTCTTTTTCCGTGTTGCCAAGTCTGACGAAACGTATAATTATACAGGGTGTAAAAAAACTATATACAGGGTGTTTCAGACCACCTGGCCAGCTTTTATTATGGCCAAACTAAGGCAAATATGAAAAATCGGTAAAACCGTGTAACGTATATCGACCCCAAAGAATTCGGGGAAAATATTTTCAGCCCCCCAAAACCACCCCTTGGGGGTTATTTAGGGGGGTGGGTACCCGTATCTCGAAAAAATCAAATGGAAAGGGTATGTTTTGACATTGGAATGTAATGCGGCATAAAAAAAAACTTTTTCATCCCTAAGTTTTTTTTCTAAAAACCCCCCTTTTTTTGAGTTAGGGGTGGTTTTCAAAAAATTTAGGGGTAATCTTTGATTGACCGCTGTGACCCTCCAAATCATTGGATTTCAAAAAACTAAGAAGTTTCTGAAAGGGCAGACCAAGGGCTTTCTTTTGATGTATCACATGCCTATTTTTTATGAAAAAGGGTACAAGGCCCCCTCACCCCAAAATGTTGGGGCTTCGGGGGGCCCTACGTAAAAATTTTCAAATGTAAAGGTATGGCTTGTGATACATCATTTGAAAGGTCTTTCAGAGACGAAAAAAGTGATGCCCCCCAAAAGTCGTAAAAACAACCCCCTTCCAAAATGGCGGCCGTTTTAAGGTTAGGAGGCTCACGCCTCACGGGGGGGGGACCTCCAGAAAAATGATCCAAAATTGAACGATACATGACTAAAAGGGTCTTAAAAAGAAAAATATAATGATTCAAACCGCGAGTCAAACTGACTTTTCAATCCAAAGTTACGGCCGATTGAAATTTAGGGGTAGTTGGGTTACCCAAAAAGGCACCCAGGTCGGCCAATAATCGCCTTCTCTTTGATTTTGTCAATTCTTGGCCGACCTCTGCAAACTTCAGGGACGAGTTTCTCGGAAATGGTTTGCGAGTTAGAAAAACTTGTAAGGACCAAAAACGCATATTTTTTTACGAACTTTTAAATAATGCTAATCGTTTTTCGGTTTCATGAATCCGAAAGCACGTTTTAACATTATCTGGCCAAAAAAAAGTGAGAAAAATCAAGAAAAAACCCCCAAAACCCCCCTCAAAGTAGTCCATACAGCATATTCACGGCCAAAATCGGCAAGAACGCTTAAAATTACATCAGAAGACCTATTTACGAGCATTCAGAAAAATTCACGAGGGAGTTATTACAATTTTTCAATTTGTTTTTCCGAAACTTTGCAACACTGTAACTCGAAAAGACTACAGTTTCGGACCCATATTTATATGGAAAAAAAAAATCTTCTTTTTACCTCTAAAACACGCCCTGAAAATTACTGTTTATAGTTTTGTTACACCCTGTATAATGTGAAACACACTTATACTCATTTACTCAAGGTCTTTAATAGACTGTGTCATGTTGTTGATGTGTAACATGACGTATGGCAACGTCACATTGCGCCCATTTAAATGCATTTACATGGTCGAATTCGAGGATGCACACCCAAAATCGATCTTTTGCGTTGATTCTTATCGGATACGATGCGGCGCAAAGTGAAACAAGTCAATGAGAGAGGCCGAACGAGGTGTGGCGACTTTAAATGCGTGCGTAAGTATATCTTTGTTATTATGCAACTTAGAAGTTTGAAAATAAGGGTTTCATGGGTTTTCTCGTCAATTTTCCCGTAAGAATCTCATTGTATATAGGTAGTTTGTTTTTTGACGTTGAAAACATTCACATTTTCATTTTTCGTCATATATTCCATGTCCGGCCCCGCCCAATTAAAGGACTCGCTCCACTGTGCGCTGTTTCCAGACTGCACGCTACGCACTGAATCACTGATACACGTTTGATATATATGTACAGCTATCTATGCACGTTGACTACTTTAGACCAGTGGCGGCGCGGCGCGGCGGCTCGTGCAATGTGAAAACAACGTATTCTCCATTTAACCCTTCGTCAAATTGTCGATTTTCAGAAGACTCTTTAAATCCTTGAGAAATCGATACTTTTGCATGGATTCAAACGGCAAAAAACATGGTTGACAAATAGTACCTGCACGCTTTTTCATTTCGATAAATCATGGGTCTGCTTGTTGGTTTCAGGTATACCTGAATTTCCCATAATATATTATGGGAAATTCTGTGAACCAAAAACTAACTAGCAGACCCGTTGCTCATCGAAATGAGTTACGAGATTTTCAGTGGCGGCTCGTGCAATGTGGCAGCAATGGACTCCCTCCATTGAAACCTATGTAAAATAATCGATTCTTTGGTGAGGCGCTGTGCCTCACCTAGAATCGATCTTTTAGCACAGATTTAAATGGCAAAATAGCACTGTTGCCGGATTGCACGAGCCGCCACTGGAGATTTTCAGTTTGAACATGATAAGTATAACACTAGAGTACCTATTCATAATGACTGTTGACTGTTGTCTAGAGGCCACCATGGAGGAGCTCTCATATTCAGTAGTGAGACTGTTGCAAACTACCGCTGCAGCGCAGCGTTATGAAAGGTCGATTCTCGTGTAAAATCCTCTGAAAATAGCACATTGGTAGAGCATGAAAAAGTCTCAAAATTCACTCACAAACCCATATATAAGGCGTTTAAAAGGAAGTCTAAGATGTCAGTCGAATGCAGTGGCGGCTCGTGCAATGTGGCAACAACGTATTTTCTCCATTTAAACCTATAGAAAACAATCGATCTTCAGGAGGCGCGCAATTGCACCCCCAAGGTATCGATACTTTTGCATAGTTTTAAATGGAAAATAAGCATGATTGCCAAATTGCACGAACCGCCACTGGTCGAATATGGGTGAATTATCCCAGCGCATGCGTGCACCACCATCAGCAAAGATGGCCGACGACGATCGCCGGATTCGGCAACGTTATCACTTAACTAGCGTTTCCTTTTCAGAATTTAGGCAAATTGACATCAAACGTGACTTATTCACCATGATAATCGGGATAAAGACCGAGGGAGTAAAATTTACACACAAAAAAAAAAAAAAAATCACGCAGAATGTCACAAAATGTATGGGTACCATGAGGAAGTGAAACATTCGTTTACATTTTAACCAGGAAATGTATAAATTACAACTTTGAACCTTTTTTTCCCTTCTAAAAAATTGCGTGTTTTGGCCCAAGGTTAGGTATGCTCATCTGACTTCGCGCCACAAATTCAGTGGCGCGCAGTTCAAAATCACTGCAGGCAAGATGGCCGACAAAAGCAGAAAACCTATACTCTTTGCAGAAAACATTGGGTTGTTTCTGCTTTCCTGCAGAAGGCGCAGCCCAATGTTTTCTGCAAAGAGTATACGTTTTTTGCTTTTGTCGGCCATCTTGCCTGCAGTGATTTTGAACTGCGCGCCACTGACTTTGTGGCGCGAAGTCAGATGAGCATACCTCTTTTAATCTATGACCTTGGTTTTGGCCTTGGTCTTGATGTTTTTCATTGTGATCAAGAAAACAGCTCATAGAGTGTCCAAAAAAGCCCCATAAATCGAAGAAAATGTACTACATACGGTTGTAGGTTTTGCCACAACGACTCTCTCGAGAGGCATATAGGCGTCAAAGCAACAATTCTTCAATATCTGACTCGGATGCCGATGTCGACCATCTTTTGTTGCTCGTAGTGCATGCAGGCAAGGTTGATTCGCTCATTCTATTGCTTTCTTAGGCTTTGCTTAAAACGCCCTATATGTGGGTTTGTAAGTAGATTTTGACACTTTTTGATGCTTTCGCTGTGATTTTTACGCGATTACTAATGTGATTAAGAATCAATACATTCCTATTTCTACTCTCTCACACTAAGCGAACTTGTTAATTGAGAAAGTATTCCGATGACGCAGCTGTTTGTCTGTCTGTCTATATCCGAGCATAACTTTTGAACAGTAGCGCACCGAGAGTTTCTTCATCTCTCTCTTTTCTCCATTAAGAAACGTATGTTAGACAAGGATGGACAAGGGGATAAAACCCCCTCCTTCTGTCCTTTTCCTACTCATACATTCAAATGGGAAATGAGAGAGATGGAAGATATCCTGGTTGCGCCAGTGCTTTTGAACCAATGCTTCATATGCATCCAAAATTTGATGAGAAGATCCTTTCAACACTCCTCAGAGGAGCTTTTTTTTGGTTTTCGACATTTTAAATTATAAGCAAGTCACGGAGAATAGGAAAATGGGTAAACTTATGGGGAAAAATTGGAACATTTCAAATGAAACTGTTTGAATTTTGATGAAAATTCGCAAAAAAAAAAGTATGCAACCAGCCAACTGTAGTAAAATTAATTCCTTAAGGGGGAAAGTCTATGAATCTCCCCTAAAATATTAACCCTTTACTGCATGATTTTTTTTTCAATAAAATAATTTTTTTTTCAGTACAATTTTGATCCTTGAGACAGGGAAAAATAGTGAAAAAATTCTTTCCATTATATTTCTATGGTAAAGAGCCTGAATATTAATTTTTCCAAATATGGCTTTACCCGCATTTAGGTATCCATGCAACTGAAAATAAAGTTTTCATGCTAAAAAAAAAAAAAAATTAAAGTAGTAAAAAATAAGTTAGTAAGTTTCAATAGTTGTTTTTTTGTATATGGGTCATTCCATTTTAAATCAACCGGAGCCTGTGCTGCCTAGTCACGGATTTTGGAAATATTTTGTGGGGTGATTGTAACTACTTTTAGTAGCTCAAAACGTATTTTTTCATATTTTTTTAGCTTACGGCCCCTGAGATATAGGCAACCGGAAATTCAAAAATTGCGATTTTAGGCTTATCTTTGAACGCGTGCCACAGCCTTAATTCTCAACGGAAAGATATGGTTGAGGTCTCATTTTGATGCATTTTGCGTCCTCTTTTCATTGTTTTAGGTCGTTTTTCATTAATTGAAGGTTTTGCAGGTTGCATACCTATTTGAACTTTGGTGACCCTATTGCAATTTTTCCGATCTTTGATAATTTTTTTAAATAGGATAGCGTTGGTAGAAAAAATTCATACTTTCCAAGCTTTAAGTACACTACTAAGAGTACCTGCTCAAAAAAAATTGGATCTCCTGAGCAATTTTTTCTAGTCGAAAAAATTGCTTAAAGTCGGCTGAAATTAAGAAAGACCCAACTTTGAGGTTAAAAAAGTCGATGTGGGGATTCATGAAAAAATCATAAAAAATAACTAAAATCACCTCTTTTATGTCTACTTTCAATATCTGAAGTCGAAAGTTTGTGTATTCGATCGCTACAGTCGATTTTTTTTTTTTTTTCAAAATTGGTAAAAATTTAATTTGCTCGAACACACGCGATCGAAGCGAATAGAAGAGCCAACTCTTTGAGCTTAAAAAATCTCGCAAAATCTCTAAAATGATCGGTTTTATGTTCTTTTTCAACGCCTGAAGTCGAACATTTGATTACTGAAGCGCTTCAGTTGAAAAACAAGTTCGTAAAATCGGTTAAAAACACCATTAGCGCGGCCACAATCTGTGCTCAGTTCAGGGCATAGGGGCGTCGCGTGAAATTTTACCAATTTTACAAGCTTGTATTTCAACTGAAGCGCTTCAATAATCAAATGTTCGACTTCAGGCGTTGAAAAAGAACATAAAACCGATCATTTTAGAGATTTTGCGAGATTTTTTAAGCTCAAAGAGTTGGCTCTTCTATTCGCTTCGATCGCGTGTGTTCGAGCAAATTAAATTTTTACCAATTTTGAAAAAAAAAAAAAATCGACTGTAGCGATCGAATACACAAACTTTCGACTTCAGATATTGAAAGTAGACATAAAAGAGGTGATTTTAGTTATTTTTTATGATTTTTTCATGAATCCCCACATCGACTTTTTTAACCTCAAAGTTGGGTCTTTCTTAATTTCAGCCGACTTTAAGCAATTTTTTCGACTAGAAAAAATTGCTCAGGAGATCCAATTTTTTTTGAGCAGGTACTCTTAGTAGTGTACTTAAAGCTTGGAAAGTATGAATTTTTTCTACCAACGCTATCCTATTTAAAAAAATTATCAAAGATCGGAAAAATTGCAATAGGGTCACCAAAGTTCAAATAGGTATGCAACCTGCAAAACCTTCAATTAATGAAAAACGACCTAAAACAATGAAAAGAGGACGCAAAATGCATCAAAATGAGACCTCAACCATATCTTTCCGTTGAGAATTAAGGCTGTGGCACGCGTTCAAAGATAAGCCTAAAATCGCAATTTTTGAATTTCCGGTTGCCTATATCTCAGGGGCCGTAAGCTAAAAAAATATGAAAAAATACGTTTTGAGCTACTAAAAGTAGTTACAATCACCCCACAAAATATTTCCAAAATCCATGACTAGGCAGCAACATATTTCATTAATTTTGTTTGATTTAAAATGGAATGACCCATATGGTACCCGTGCGTTACTCCCAAACATAACAATGAAAATCGGAAAATCTCTATCAGATTTTCAGTAAGCTATTTTCAACCACTCTGCACGTTCTCTATCCTGTGCTGCTCGCTCTAGGACAAAATCGACAATTCTTACTCGTTTAGTATCTGTTCCACATGTGACCCACCATGCAGCGACAGTACAACTCAAGTCTCCTACTTTTAGATAAGGCTTCAAAGTAATTGTTCCAGATCTGAGCTCATCTGCAGTTAAGGGTTAAAGGGGGGTCTAGGGATCTCCCCTGGAGTAACAAAGGAGAGTCTGAGGGTTTCCCGCAGAAAATATAAGGGGGTCTGAGGGTTCCCCCAGATTTAGACGTATTCCCTGCAGTTTATTACATCCATGGAGAGTTTTGACTTTTAAAGCGAACCAATTAACCCGGCAACTCTGTGTATCTGATCTAAGAATAAATGAGTGGGTATCTTCATTCTTGCCCCCTCTCCCTTTCCCCTACCCAGCCCCCCAACACGTCTCCCGAGTGGGAAAGTTGCCTGAGCCCCCGATGGTCGAGTCTGGACGCTGAGCTGATTTATTTAAATCACTGGACCAAAGGAGTTTTGCGTGCAGTCGACATTTCACATTTCTCGACGACTTATAGTAAAATGAGCTCCCCTTAGTTTTTTGTTCTTTTTCAGGGTAAAAATTGTCCAAAAGAAATTCTGAATTTTTACTAAGTTTTGATTTTTGATCCCGTCAAGTTCGTTCTATTTTTATAAATCAGTGCAGAACTGGTTTCATTCATACGCAAAATTAGTGGAGTGTTTCTTTTTACTATCGGAGCTTGTTTATTTCTTGTTTTTATTTTGTCTGTCTCCACAAAAGAGAAATCATCTTCAGGCGTATTGCCACTGAACATGCGTATTTGAAGTTATTTCCGAATGGTTGTAAAAAATTATAACGATTAGTTTACCGATTCAAGGCTCGTGTTGCAATTAAATCGCTCTCCATTATAGTTTTTAGTCATCAAGCAGTACTTTGTTGTTGTGATCTGCGATATATTCTTGCCGCGCCGAAGACCGGTTTTCGTTCGAGATTAAGTGATACGGTTTCTTATCAAGCACCGATCATAGCAAAACAATTCAATCTTCATACAAAATGCATTACTATACAAGTAAGTGACAGTGCAATTATTGTTAATCTTCAAAAGTTTACATTGTTGACTTAAAAACAATCTGTGAGAAGAAAATGTCCAATTTTCTTCTGTTCACAATGAGTCTGTTGCAAACGTTTGCTATTTAAGCACTTTAATTGTTGACTGTGGTGGTTAAACCTCCAAGAATACAATGGCAGAATAATACATTTCTAGAATCCACTCCTGAACTCAATGAACGTTTTTATTTTCGCGAGCGTCAGTGGCGCATCGAAGGGGGTGGTTTTAGGGTCAAAACCCCCCCTAAGCATCAATATTTTGCCCTAAAGAAGGTCATCTTCGACCAAAATTGCTTTCAAAACCCCCAGTTCTCGGTGCGCCACTGGCGAGCGTAATGGTAGCGTAGGGCAGTATTAATGAAAGATTTATACCTTAATTTCCCCTAGTAAAAATTTTTTGTTGGTCACCAGCAGAATCCTGCTGGTCCACCATTAAAATTGTATGTACCTATCACAAACAAGGCAGTTGGCTGTATCATATGTTAATTTCATTTTTTTAAAATTTGCTTGTTTTTGAGGTTTTTTTTTTTGCGTTTGAAAAAAAGTAGAGTTTTGACATGGCGCAAAACATGCACCTAAGGTGGCCACCCATAATATTTTTGATGCGCCTAAAGGTGGACACGTAGACACCCCCTTTTAAATTTCATTAATTAGTATTCAAATGCTATTTTATCGTTCAAAAACGGAATCTAGACCCTAGTTACACCAGGAATTATAATGAATATTTGAAAGTCAAAGGTAAAATCAATTTAACCCTTGTGAGCCTAAGGGGGGGTACATTTGTACCCCAGGCCAGTTTTTTTGACGCAATTTTGTCAAAACTGCTCAAAATTTTTTGGGACTTCATGACATTTTAAGTTAGGATACTTAGAACACGTCCACCAAATTTCATTAATTTTTATGAATTTTTGTCGATATTATAGAAATTTAAAGTGTTGGGGAACAAATATTCCCCCCCTTCGTCATGCCAGTTTTAAGTTTGGAACCATCTTTTACAGTGAATTTTACGGAAATTTTATGCAGGTTAAGAATATTAAGTCAGATCATTGAAAAAAAATTGGAAATTTATCAAAAAAGGAAAATTACATGGTACCTCATTTCATTTTTTCCATTTTTTTTATTTTGACATTTTTTTTAAAAGTAGGAGTAAATTTGGCAACATAGCAAAAAATTACTCAAATTTCACATAAATTACTCTCTTAGGGTACTAAGTACATAATCCATCCATTAAAGTTTCAAAATTATTGATACTGACTGTGCTGCATGAAAATATCCTTGGGGTACAAAAATACCCCCCCTTAGCCCTTTGTGTTACCGAAATACCTTAGGCTCACAAGGGTTAAGTGCTTAGCTTTCACGATTGTTTACTTCCGTGAAAATTAGCTGAAGGCCTGCGAAAATGGTCGTTGCTTGCACTGTTCCGCACCGACTGAATATCCCGATTAGCCTTGATTTTTGAAGTGGGGGAAGCGATATCATCCTGTTACTCAGCACTAACGCCATATCTCGTCAATGGGTCTGTTGCGAACTTTTGCTACAACGATAAAAAGTTATTATTCCAATATAAAATCGCCTGAAAAGTCCATTGGTGGCATCATTAAGTCATGAAATACAATAATAAACTCACAAGAGGCGTTTATTGAAATCCAAGATGGCGGCAAAATATCGAGGAATCTGAATGTATGCACCGTGATCATCCAAGGATTGCCAACGTTTACAACCTCATTGGAGGTAGAGGTTATGTGTTTGTTTACGTTGTGATTGGTTGTGATCGATGTTGTGAGGTTGGCTATCCTTGGATGTTCGTGGTGCATGCATACAAATTGCTCGATATTTCACCGCCATCTTGGATTTCATTAAACGCCTCTTGTCAGTTTATTATTGCATTTTATGGCTTTCTGATGCCACCAATTGCCTTTTCAGGCGATTTATTTTACATTAGATTAGACACTCTGAATTGTTGTAGCGAAAGTTTGCAACAGACCCGTTTTTTTATCAGAAATGCTGATCATGTTGGAGGAGTGCGGTGCATATGGAACCGAGCTCATAGAACTAGAATTTCCTAAAAAATTTCAAGAACTATCGCACAAACACTAGAATTCCGGTAATAGGTCTGTTGCAAACTTTTGCTACAGCGCTATAGAGTGTTCAAAATATCTCATGTAAAATCGCGTGAAAAGTCCATTGGTGGCATCAGAACGTCATAAAATGCAGTAATAAACTCACAAGAGACGTTTAATGAAATCCAAGATGGCGGTAAAATATTGAGCAACATGTATGCATGCACCACGAACAATGAACATCCAAGGATAGCCAACCTCACAATATCGATCACACCCAATCACAACGTAAATAAACACATAACCGCTGAAGCTACGAGGTTGTCAACGTTGGCAATCCTTGGATGTTAAAGGTGCATGCATACGGATTGCTCGATATTTTGCCGCCATCTTGGATTTCATTAAACGCTTCTTGTGAGTTTATTATCTCATTTCGTGGCTTTCTGATGCCACCATTGGACTTTTCAGGCGATTTTACATTAGATTAAACACTCTCAATCGTTGTAGCAAAAGTTTGCAACAGACCCATTCGTGTTATTAACCTTAAATAAGCGGGGGTGGGCCACCTTAAGAGCCGGGCCACCTTTGGGTCTCCTACCTTATTATGGAAATTAATCATTTAAATTTTACAAGGTAAGTACTAGCGGGTACAAAGATTTACGGCCAAGGTATACAATACGCAATGCACAGTATGACATTTAACACATGTATATATTAGGGGTGTGTTACGTATTGCATGCTTATCGTGGCCTGCAGGTATATCTTTGTCCCCGCTATAGTACAATCCCTATCTATAATATACTTGGGTGTATTATTTATGCGTCATAAATAAACTGGACGTAGTTTCTGCAATATCTACACATCTGATTAAAAACATTAAAGATAACTAAGATTATCATTTATTTAGTATTTTATTATTTTCCAGTACGTGTTGTGTAAACACTATATTTCTATTTCTTTGTCTTTGAAAAGTCAGGAGGCTGATTATGAACGATCGTATCGTAGTACTATCGATTCGATGATCGAGTGCGTGTTATCTTATGAGTGGTGCCATTTCGAAAGGTTTCATTCTGATGGAAACCCTCCCATTTATCTGAATAGAATGAAACCTTTCGGAATGGCACTACCCATAAGATAACACGCACTCGAAAATCGACTCGATAGCATTACGATACGACCGTTCATAGTCAGCCTACAGTTTTGAGCTCTAAATGGGGGTAAAAAATGTGTAAACATCCTCTGCTCTAAACCGTCAACATAGCCATGTTTTAGGTAAAACTTGAGAAAGTCAAAATCTAGACTGTAAGTTAAGGCATTGCAACTAGGTATATGTTTCACATCATTTTATTGGCCAGTTAACAAAAAGTTTACCGGCGGTCAGCTCTAAAAATTCATTGGCCGACAAAATTCCTTTCACCCGTAAAATATTTACTGGTCATCGCAACAAAAGTTTCGTCGGCGCCAACAAAACTTTATTGGCCACCATCAAAAATTCTGTTGGCTGCCAGCAAATTTTTACTGGTCGGTCACGAGAAGTATTGGCACCTACAAAATTCTATTGGCGGCCGACAGAATTTTACTGGCACCAACAGAATTTTACCTACTGGCAGCCAACAAAAAATGTTTATTAGGGATTTTTACTGACCTACGTCATCATTATACGCTCGCGTAAATAAATAAAACATTTATTGGGTTTAAGGGTGGATTTCAGAAGTTTTAAGAGCAGGCATCGTTATTTTTAGAGGTTTTAACATCAGCATTAATTATTAAATCACTTATAGCAAACGTGTGCAACAGCCCCATTGCAATCTGCAGCCGTACCGCAGAAAGTATATTTTGGCTTATTAATCATAAGAGAACAATTTTCCTGTTATTTCAATCTAAATTTCGTTTAGGAAAGAATTAAACGGAAACTTCTTAATGAGTAACCGGAATTATTGTTGAAGAAGATAACCAGACGTCCGGTGATTGGAACCAGAATTTCAGTTACAGCAACCGGGATTTCCAGTCAAATTGGTTTTAATCGAAAGTATTGTTAAGGCATTAGGAAATTTTTTCTCATAGTATTCAATTCTGGTATGGATCAGCGATCTCGATCTGATGAAAATTATTCCTCACCAAACGGAACGTGGTCAAGTGGTCAAAAGTTACGAGGTTTTGTACATCTCGCCCATTGACTCAAAGCACTGTGCACCGCGCCAGGGACCAATAAATGTACGGTCACACGGTCCTCGGCCCCAAATCACCCCCAAGTCCGCCCTAAGTACTTCAACAAGCATCGGCCACCAGCCAACGGATCGCATCGGACCGTTTTAAAATGGCGCAAACACAAAACTAACCTCCAAATAGCACTTAGGGTGGGTTAGAGATAATCTATAGACCCGCCCCAAGTAACGTAAAGTTGGGAGTGGACCCAACATTCCGATGTGCCGTTAAAGAAATGTGAGGTTAGAATCGCCATTTTAGGTACGACCTAAAGCCCGTGTGTACCGTAAATTTATTGGTCCCAGGTCGCTATCCAGTGGTGGCTCGTACAATTTGACAACAATTTTTTTCCTCAATTTGACTCAGTGTAAAAAATGGAATGCTGGTGAAGCGCTGCTGCACTATTGAACCGATTGCTTAACATAGAACCAAATGGAGGAAAAGCATTGTTGCCAAAATGCACTTAAGTCGACCAAACGACTCTGATACTAATTGTTAGCTCAAACGAGGCGACTTCTCTAATCGCGTCGCCTTAGCGCGTATCACAAAATGGCGCGGAGGTCTTTTTGTTTTGTTTTTATTTTGATGATCTTTTGAATAAAGTGGATGAATTCATCGAAAATGAAGAGGCAAATAATCGGACCCATCAAAATATACGGCTAATTGGTCACAATCAGAAAATATTTGACTCGCGAGTTTGCATATTCGATTCGGTAGCCTCTAAAGTTCAACTCTTTCTGATAAGAGGCAACTAAAAAAAGAGATTTATAATCTGGGTTAAGAGGCTCCCTAAATGTCGTTTAAAAAATGGCTGAACTGCGTCACGAGGATAATAGAATGTACATTCCACATCACCACGACGTATATAAGCGTCCTTTTCAATCGGATTTGACTTTCTTATTCCAAATCCAAGAAATCCAGTCAAATCCAAGATGGCGGAGTGGAAGTGAAAGCGCAACTCGAGGACGGTTTAGCAGAGAATGGATTGCAAATGGCCGACTTGGAAAGTGCTCTTGAGCACATTCCACCCTCCAGTTCCAATATTATTGCGTCATATCCGGAAACGGGCCAAGTGGATTTGGACTACTCGAGGACGAATATTGCAAATCCGCCGTGGAAAGTGGAATTATTCCGAGTCAAATCCGATTGAAAAGGACGCTTTATGTATCTATGCCATTATTTGTATATTGCCATGACTTGCCATGGCTTGCCATATGCATCTACCCATTGGTAGGGTTCCTATATAGGATGATAGTTGCGATATGTCATGTATGAAACGGTTCTCGGAGCTGTCAAGAGGCAAATTGCAAAAGGTGGGTGGCCATTTGCCTCTGAGCTATTGCCGCTATTTCGCTATATCTAATAGGTTAGGTTTCGATTCTTGACAATACAGGTCGTTATTGAGAGAGATAATGTTCCCCAGAATAACATTTGAGCAGAGGAAATATACCAACAATAAATACCCCGGTCACTGCAAGTGCTGTAAATGTGTAATGTAAGCGAGTGGGCGAAAAGTAAACAAACCCTCCGTCATTTTGCATTTGCCTCTGGGGCTTCCGTGTGAGCCTACATATGAGAGTCAATCAGAAACTGATTCCGATATAGCGCAACTCTTATATTATGTAGAGACTCTACCAGAGCTGCCGTTTTGCATATAATTAATGACATTTTTCAATTCACCGATGATTCCACAGGTTGAGAAAAGATTACGCAGTTAACTTCAGTGTATGACTGTAATCCACGCAAATACTCTGATCTGTGATATTTGCTCAACAGGTCGAATCATTAAATCATTAATATATCCGCAAGTTTTTTAAAGTCATCGACGACTCCACCGGTTGAGAAAACATTACAGATGAGAGTACCTTTTTTTTGCATTACAGTCATACTTTGAACTGAACTCTGTAATATTTTCTCAACCGGTGAAATCATCGTTGAATTGATAATTCGGACTCTATTCACTGAACTATCGTTTGTCCATTTTGTTTGATCGAGCGGTATGACCTTTGACTATTGTATTTCAAAGCTTTCTCCACCGTTCCTCTGTTCTACCGAGAAAACTCTATTCACTGAACTATCGTTTGTCCATTTTGTCTGATCGAGCGGTATAGGTATATAACCTTTGACTATTGTATTTTGTATTTCAAAGCTTTCTACGCCGTCCCTCTGTTCTACCGAGAAATGCTCTAATGATTTTTTTGTCTCTCTCTCTCTCTTTCTCTGTTTTCGAACAGTTTTGACTTCATCGCTCCTCATCCTAATCGGAGTTGAAGAAGCACGGAGTGGGGTCCCTTCGAGAGAACGCAGCGGTTTGCCTTGGCATCATCACCCATGCATGGATCCTGGTCAGAATCCCGCAGGAACTGCTCGATGGGAATCGGGATCCAATCCAAGAAATTTTAATCGTCCTCCTCTCCCCTTGTTCGTCCCAAATCTTCCACCTTGTGACGACATCCACAAAGATGACAACTTTGGAGGAGACCACTATTTCAACCAACCTACTATCTCTCGACCGAGACCTGATCGACCTCCAGGAGACGAAATTTTCGGCGGCAACAGCAATTTCAACGGACGACCTTCTCTATCACGACCTATCCGGCCTGGAACCGAAGACAAAGATCTCTCTGGGAATGGCAATTCCAACCGACCCCCTCAATCCAGACCAAATCGACCAGACAGCAATTTCGACGAATTTACGAATTACAATCGACCCAGCTTCCCGTCAAGACCTAGTCGACCCGGAGTAAATAACAACGACTTTAACTTTAACGGAGACACCGACTTTGATAGACCCAACTCTCAGTCAAGGCCCAGTCGACCTGAAAATGACAACGCTGACTTTGGGGGGAATGCCGATTTTGATCGACCTACCTCACAATCGAGACCTAACTATGAGAGCAGTGACTCGAACAGTAACAGTGATTTCGATCGACCTACCGCACAATCGAGACCTAATCGAACCGATAGCAACAACAATGACTTTGGCGAAAACAGCGATTTCAATCGACCATCTTCCTTCCGGCCTAGACCTGACTGGTCCGGAAATGATGACGGAGATTTTGGCATTCCCGATTGGGTTTTCGGTAACGAAGAATCGTCGAACAAGCCTCCTGAGAGTCCCGAGTCAGACGTAGATGATGTCGATTTGGATCTCGATCGCCAGAAACCTTTGAAGCCTAAACCATCGACGAAAAAACCCGGTGCAACTAGGCGACCCACAACAAGCAGACCCGCAACGAGAAGGACGACTACAACTCCGATCCCTGCAACTGGAGTTGCAACACCACCTTGCACTTGCTTCACATCTCCAGAGTACAACCCTATTTGCGGTACAAATAACATCACGTACAATAACCCAAAGGCGTTGGAGTGCGAGAGGAATTGCAATCGTATTCCTGGTAAGTCCAAAATTTTTATTTTCAAGATGATTATTTCAAATACTTACATAAATATAAAATAAACTGTAGGGAACACCCTACGAACACTTTCTCTCTCCATTTTTATCTGGGGGGGACCCCCAGACCCCCTTAAGAATTCTGGGGGAGACCCCCAGACCCCCCTTTAGTATTCTAGGGGAGACCCCCAGACCCCCCTTCCGAATTCTGGGGGAGACCCCCAGGCCCCCCTTCCGAATTCTGGGGGAGACCCCCAGACCCCCCTTTAGAATTCTGGGGGAGACCCCCAGACCCCCCTTTAGTATTCTGGGGAAGACCCTCACGCCCTAAATTGATTTTTTAAACGGTCTGAAGGGTTATTTTGTGAACCATAAGGGGTTTTACTGTGGGCTGGTTGTAGAATGTTTTTACAAATTTTCTTCCAAATCCAAAGATCCAATACTGAAATATTAAAATTTTTCTCTTTTTTGACCCATTTTCCCATTAATTTTAATGAAAACCATTTTTCATCCATAACTAACCTAAAAATTAAAATTTAAACAAAAAACAAAAAAATGTCCCTCTGGGGAATGTTAAAAGCAACATCTCTGCAAATTTTGGATGCATATGGATCAATAGTTCAAAAGTTATGCTGGGTTTCACATTTTTGACTACAGACAGACAGACAGACGACACAGAAATTGTGTGCATTTACTCCTCTCTACCGCATATGGTTAATAAATATTGAAATATCATGGATGGATGTTTTTTAGGTTAGTATTAGGCATAATAAGAGCTTATTATTTTATAATTATCATGATTGATTTAGTCACAGCGGGCCAAGTATCGAAACAAAATGCATCAAAAATCTCTGCGCCATTGCAATACTTTCTCAATTTTTCTAATTTCATTAGAGTGAGGAAGTAAAAAGAAAAATACAAATAATACACATTCATAAACCAACAAGCCAGCAGGCTGAATATGAACGATCGCTGATCGTACCGTAATTCCGCGCCGTCGAGTCGATGATCGAGTACGTGCTTTCCTTATGGGTGTTGTCATTTCGATAGGTTCCATTCCAATAGGAACCCTTGAATCTCTATGATGTGTGCATGATAGCAGGAGGTAAATGTCCGGAGAGATGGGAGGGTATCTATATCGGAAAAGAACCTATCCAAATGACACCACCCATAAGAATAACACGTGTTCGATCATCAACTCGTCGAAATCACGATACGATCTTTCGTAATCAGCCTGCAGATCGAGAACGGTTAAAATGATAAGCGATCGAATGAGACTTGTTGCAAGGGTGCATACAGAAATAATTCGGGGGGGGGGCAAAATTTCAATTCACGCCAATTTTTCGCCACTCTTAGGCAGTTCATCGCCCCCCTCTAATTAAGGCGTTTTTCAGCGACTATGGCGGAGTTCAGCGGTCCTAACTGCCCCCCCCCCCCCATATACGACCTTAGCATTTAGCAAGTTTCTGTTCAAGGGCTCGCATCGGTATTTTTGCATCAATTTTACATTGTATTCATAGCTCCGAAAATTCTCTGTAGTGCTAGTTCGCCACAGACCCATCGTTAATCGTGTAATCGAAATCGAACCAGTGGGCCGATCATTTACTTCATCGTTAAAGCGATCGTTAAGATTGTCTATGAGTGATTCTATTGCTCGGAAATTGCAAAACTTGACCGTTGCTATGGTAACCATCGTTAAAGTGCCCGCTTTTTAAAGGTTACTCATGAATCACCTTTATAGAACGGACACTTTAACGATGGTTACCATCGCAACGGCCAAGTTTTGCAATTTCCGACCAATAGAATCACTCATAGACAATCTTAACTCACGATCGCTTTAACGATGAAGTAAATGATCGGCCCGCAGAATTGAAATCAATGCCGTGGAAATGAATTCTCTATAGCGAGAGTTTGCAACAGATCCATCGGGTAACCGTGCTGGAAGCAAATAATGGAAAGTTTGCAGGAACTTTAATTTTTCAGCTCTGTGCACGGTCACCTCGGGTTTAAAAATAAGTACTGCATCTTTGTTCTTTGAGCCATTGATTATTTCTCATCGATGAGGATCGATGATATGTCGCGTTATTTTTATTTCGAGACAACAGCATGATGAGAAAGCACTGAAACTTGAGAACAAACAGCTCGAAAATATAACTGGTGGTAGTTATGTTTAATAGGTGCGGAATTTAACTGGACTAGGTTTATTTGTTATACGTAATCTGCGCTATACACATGGGCGCCCGCAGGTGGGGGGAATTCAAAATAGTCAAAATTTCACGAAGAAAAATAAAAGGACCAAAAGAAAATGAAATGTGAATCTAAGGAGTAATATAGTTGACGAACTTTAATATTAGTTTATGTTGTAATTTTAACTCACTTTTCTCAAGGAATAGTAGAATTGTACATTTACTTACCATTATTATCATCTATTGTCCGTTTTTCATAACATCAAAGAGGTCAAAATTATTATTATTATTTGGATACACCTAAAATGGCTTAATAATTGTACACTATTTGCATAAAAAAAAAAAAAAAAGTATTCCCTTTTTCCTCGGGGGTCCCCCAGACCTTCCATTGGGGTTCAACAATTTTGCCCTCCCTTGGAAATTTTTCTGCGGGCGCCCATGGCTATACATCTCTTTACGACTGCGAGTGAAGAGTCTAACAATATCGTCCTTTGATGCAGGACTAATGAGGCTGGCACGTACCACACAGACAGAATAATCAATCAACTGTCTCGACTGCGGAGAGAGGTTAAAAACGCCAATTTTAATGACAGCAAACTTGCTAGAATTAACAAAGAGTTTGTTCTTTCTCTTCACTTTGCATCCTTCTCATAGTATCTGCGTGACCTGCGTGTACTATCGAAGTCCACCGGATCGATTAATGCTATGTTTATTATAATTGAGGCCATTTCCAGAAGAATGGCCCCATAAAATAATGGATGTGCTCCTCCTGAAAGTTCTTCATTGTGAACCAATGGAGTTTTTTAGCTGAAGAGCGCACCTCTTTTTTTGCGGGCCCCTCTTCCAGAAATGTCCTCAATGGGGCTGTTGCACGCTTTCGTTCTAAGCGATTTATTAATCGATTCTGGTATAGAAAAAAAACTCAAAAAATTACGATGACAGCACTAAATACTTCCAAAATACACTCCTGAACTCAAAAAACACGTTTCTTTGGGTGAGCGTAATGGTGGCGTAGGGCATAGTATTAATGGTGGATTCCTATCTTAACTTCGTCTATCTCTCTATGCTGACAAGGATGATTCACAGAGTAATTACACACCAGAGTGTAGTGATCCACATCCGATTAATGGCGCCGCCCGTGAAACCTGGTCACACCGGTGTCAAAGGAAAGTCGTCTTTTATTGGTCACTTCTCGATGAAGTTACAGTATTATTAGATGGGAATCTCCCATTATTACTACTAATGTATTACTAATATTACTAAATAAAAGCGTTTATTGAGTTTAGGAGTGGATTTCGGATTTTTTTTGTGCTGTCATCGTTGTTTTTGGAGGTTTTTATACCAGAATCGACTGTTAAATTGACTTATACAACGATTAAAGATTTATGAAAACCTGCACTACAACTTATTAGTTAAAGTTATTGCATGTAGAGCAAGGGTTCTCTCTTCCTTCATATATTTACTGCAGATTTTTACCGATCCATAATTTTAAAGCTCATTGAATTGAATTTTGTTATAGGTGGTGTTACAATTGATTACCATGCAGCTTGCATCGAGCGACCAAAAGTAGGATTCTAGATCCCAGGACCGTGTCCAAGTCCAATAAGCCCGGGAGTTGTAATGATTCATACAAAGACCAGTGCGCAATGTTTCAATTTTCCCATTGAAACTCGTAGCAAAGATCGAATTGATGGGTGAGCTTTGAACAAACTTGAATTTGACCCTTTTCGTGGGTTTAAATGGGCGAAAATGAAGCTTTGCCAAATTGCACACTGAGCTTACGCCCGCGCCGCTGTCAAAAACACCAACTTCAAGTATCTTGAAATCTTCTGAAGCTTCTTCATTCACCATAATTACTTCTTGCCATACAATGTTGCGTTAAGTTTACGCTCTTCTGAGATTTTTTTTTTTTTTGCCTCAAACATGAAAGTTCCTACTTCTATATAGTGGACGAAATTATTTCGTCCGAAGTTCGCATTCAATTTCTTATGCCTACTTTTTTTATTGTTTCAAAATAATAATGATTTCTGTTGATCTCAGTCAGTCTAAAGACATTTATTCTACATTTTCTTTATTTAGAAATTTAATTTATTTTCATTTGTTATGATATTGAGTGTCTTTGTAAAATTTTTTCTATGTACTCTGTTCCAATTTTCCACGTAGACATGGAAATTACTGTGATTTCCATGTAAATATACTCGGAAATCAATGTGATTTACGTGCGATTTTCATGTCCACGTATGATTTTCTGGAACAGAGCTCATGGAATATTTTCACCATTAGGGATGCGTTTGGCGAAGGATAAATTTTATTCTTTCAAGGCTAAAAAAATATTATTTTCTGTTTTCGTCTTGTGAAAACTAGTGAAAATTGATACATATCATGTTCCATCCTTTAGGTTATAATAAAGTTTTATAAATTACTTTGATTCGAGCAATTTTGTTTTTTTATTTTTTCAAAAAAAATTTTACTTTGTTTTCCGGCTTCCTATCACGAGTACCTACACATAATTAAACATTTTCAACAGAAATGGGGCTCTTGCAAACTTTTGCTGCAGGGGATAGAAGAGTTGATTTTTGCATTACAACTTGTCAAAATGACAATGAGTTCACAATAAACAATCTAGAAATTCACTCTCAAAATCGGGCGCAATGGCTGAGAGACGCTGCACTATGGTCTGGAAACCCGTATTTCTGGCATAAAATGGGAAAAATGACTTTCGGAAAACATGTTTCCGGTTGTTTGTATCGTAATCTACATCATCTGATGTATCTAGAATGGCCATAGTATAATTTTTTCAGTGGCGCTCGTCGGCGATTCCGTCGCCGCAAAGGTGCGCACCTCGCAGGTAAGTAACTGAACGCGTCAACGTCGGTTATGTGTCATTTATTTTGAAAGTGTCACAGCAGCTGATTGAAGCATGTTAGAATAATTATTGGACATGTATCTTGAAGCTAAAAGAAGGGACGTTCCATTTTACTTAGTCCCAATTATCAATTTTGATTTTTTACTCTTGATTTTAAGCTCCGAATGGACTACCTTCAGTAATTAATGAAACGATTACTTCTAAAAGTTCAAGTAAAGTTTTAAAAAAAGCTACACTACACTACACGCTCTACATGACGTCAAAATGTTTCTTAGATCTTCCTCTTTCCAGGCCTTATATTGCTTTTTGCCACATCTTGCCACATTTCAATATTTTTTTACTTTTTAAGAGGTATGTCGTATTGATTTTGAGCTCCGAATGGACTACCTTCAGTAGTAAATAAAACAATTACTTCTAAAAGTCCGAGTAAAGTTTTAAAAAATAAACGACAAGCTCTAAATGGCATCAAATTGTTCCTCAGATCTTCCTCTTTCCAGGCCTTTTATTGCCTTTTGCCCTAATCTTGTCACATTTCAAAAAAATTCACTTTTTCAGAGGTATGCCATGTTGATTTTGAGCTCCAAATAGCCTACCTTCAGTGGTGAATAAAACAATCCTTCTAAAAGTTCAAGTTAAGTTTAAAAAAAAAAAAAACTACAGTACACTGCACGCTCTAAATGGCGTCAAAATGCCAGTGGCGTAGATATAGGCCCCGCTGACCCCGCCGGGCGAGAGGGCGCAACGTTTCGTGGGGGGGCGCAAAAATTTTGAGAAGAGGAAGAGGAAGAGCGAAAAGTAGAAAAGGAAAGGAAAATGGAAAAAAAAGGAAAGGAAAAGGAGAACAGAAATGAAAATAGAAGAGATTGAGAAAAAAAGAAGCTATACTCCTTGAAGAATCGAACATTTCTTCACGACGATTCTTTTACGAGTCGATATATCATGACAGTCGGACCTCAGTTACGGTGCCTCAAACGCGATTTTTTGGGTGCAATTTTAAGGCAATTCGCGCTTGATCTTTAATTACTCCAATTAGTGATATATTCTTTAAGTTTTATCATTGTGAATAAATAAACCAAACTTTCTACATTAATTTACAATAATTTTTCAAGAAAGGTATTTTTCCGACAGAGGCTCCAACTTGTGCGGATTTGAGGTGGGAGGGGGAGCTCCACGGAAGCGGTCGATTATTCCTTAAAAAAGAGGGGCGCAGCATTCGAATTGGCGGGGAAGGGAGCACACGCTCAGCTAGCTATACTACAGTCTGCTCGTAAGTCTGTTTCCCACTATAAAATAACATTGGCGGTGCCCCGGAAGAGCAGAGGGAACGATCTGATGGGCCCTGCGCCTAGTCAACGATTAAAAACCCAACAAAAAGACATGTCTGCTCGTAAATCTGTTTTCCCATTTAAAATAACATTGGTGGTGCCCGGAAGAGCGGAGGGGACGTTTTGATGAGCCCTGCGCCTAGTCAACTATTAAAAGCCCACCGAAACGACAGGTCTGCTCGTAAGTCTGTTTTCCCATTTAAAATAACATTGGCGGTGCCCGGGAAGAGCAGAGGGGACGTTTTGATGAGCCCTGCGCCCTGTCAACGATTAAAAGCCCACCAAAATGACAGGTCTGCTCGTAAGTCTGTTTTCCCTTTTAAAATAACATTGGCGGTGCCCGGGAAGAGCAGAGGGGACGTTTTGATGAGCCCTGCGCCCTGTCAACGATTAAAAGCCCACCAAAATGTCAAGTCTGCTCGTAAGTCTGTTTTCCCATTTAAAATAACATTGAAGGTGCCCCGGAAGAGCAGAGGGGACCTTTTGATGAGCCCTGCGACTAGTCAACGGTTAAAAGCCCACCAAAACGACAGGTCTGCTCGTAAGTCTGTTTTCCCATTTAAAATAACATTGAAGGTGCCCGGAAAGAGCAGAGGGGACGTTTTGATGAGCCCTGCGCCCTGTCAACGATTAAAAGTCCACCAACATGTCAAGTCTGCTCGTAAGTCTGTTTTCCCATTTAAAATAACATTGAAGGTGCCCCGGAAGAGCAGAGGGGACGTTTTGATGAGCCCTGCGCCCTGTCAACAATTACAAGCCCACCAAAATGACAGGTCTGCTTTAAGTCTGTTTTCCCATTTAAAATAACATTGGCGGTGCCCGGGAAGAGCAGAGGGGACGTTTTGATGAGCCCTGCGCCCTGTCAACGATTAAAAGCCCACCAAAATGTCAAGTCTGCTCGTAAGTCTGTTTTCCCATTTAAATTAACATTGGCGGTGCCCGGTAAGAGCAGAGGGGACGTTTTGATGAGCCCTGCGCCCTGTCAACGATTAGAAGCCCACCAAAATGTCAAGTCTGCTCGTAAGTCTGTTTTCCCATTTAAAATAACATTGGCGGTGCCCCGGAAGAGCAGAGGTGACGGTTTGATGAGCCCTGCGCCTAGTCAACGGTTAAAAGCCCACCAAAACGACAGGTCTGCTCGTAAGTCTCTTTTCCCATATAAAATAACATTGGCGGTGCCCGGGACGAGCAGAGGGGACGTTTTTGTGAGCCCTGCGCCTTGTCAACGGTTAAAAGCCCACCAAAACGACAGGTCTGCCCGTAAGTCTATGTTTTCCCATTTAAAATAACATTGGCGGTGCCCCGGAAGAGCAGAGGGGACGTTTTGATGAGCCCTGCGCATTGTCAACGGTTAAAAAGCCCACCAATCATATTAGTTTTACAAAATTCCCAAATCCAAGATGGCCGCCAATAAGTATGACTTCAGAGAGTCACATCTAGTGAAATTTGGCAACAACGCATTTTTCCATTCAGACCAATGTAAAATAATCGATTTATTTTAAGCAAGAGAGGATTCCTTGACCAAGAATCGAATTTCAAATCAAATAAATGGCAAAAAAACATAGTCATCAGATTTCACGAGCCACCTCTGGCTGTCGCCATCTTGGATTTGCAATTTTTTTAAAAAATTCCTCCAAATTCGTGTTCAGCCACCCGAAAAACATAAGTCCCCTAAGTTTTAAGAAGATCTGGTCATTCCCTGATTTAAGGCCACAAATTTGGGTTCTCAGATCATAGTGCGCTGGTATCATGGGATTTTCCTATCTAATGTGAGATACAGAGAAAGTGACAATTTCGACAGGAATCTCCGATGATACCTGTGTGGCCCTGCCATTACGATCTTGTCGTTACAGCTGTTTTCTGAGTTTGTTACTGAAATTTTTACTTTTCCAGTGTGATTTTCTTGAATTTTGCTGGTTTTTACATCAGATCTAAGTATTCATTTGCTCATTAGCAAAAGTTTGCAAGAGCGTCATGCATCATTGAAACGGCTGATACTCTCAAATGAACACGAATTTCTATTGATTACATTTCTTCCGACAAGTTTAACACTAATAGCCCATAAGATTGAATGATTCGTTGAAATCACACAGCTTTTTAAGGGTTAAACATGGTCCTATGAGCCATGGTCTATTAAACCATGGCCATTAATTCTGTAAAAGAGTCATTTAGACCCTTTGACTAAAAAATAAACATTGTAAAAGTATCATAGTTCCGATCAATCCAGATTTTTGATTTAACTAATCGGATTGTTCATTTACGTGCAGTGGCGTAGCCAGGAAGTTTTCTGGGGGGGGGGGGGGGGGGGCCGGGGTCCGAAAATTGTCATGGGGGGGATCCAAGGATAGTAATTTGGTAAAATTTGTCTGAAAACGCAAAAAATGACTTTTTTTTTTAGGACAAATTTTGGTGTCAGGGGGGGGGGGGGTCCAGACCGCCTGGACACCCCCCCCCCCCTGGCTACGCCACTGATTACCTTTTTGGATTGTTGACTTACCTTTTTAGAATTGTTGATTAGTCAAATTGGAATGTAAAGCAACAAAATGGTCAGTTAAATCAACAAATGAGTTTGTACTCTCCATTTTTTAAAAGTAGACTATCAAATTGCCTAGTTTTTGTTTTTTTTTTTTCTCAGTGATCTTATTCGCTGAACTGCTTCGTATAATGAAAAAGGAGGAAAAATAATAAACACTCCCCATCACTTTCAATAGAACAAAGTTTTAAAACTAATATATAAGAGGGAAAACGCAAGATATTAATAGTGCAAGGAATAATGCATCGAGTACAGATTAAAGGATTAGAAACTTTTCAGCTGGGAATTTATTTGGCATCGGTAGCAAGTATACCTATGCATACAGGGTGGTCGGGCACGTACGCTTATCGCTGAGATTGCAGTGTCGCTTCTGGATCGGGAGCTCGACCGAACACAATTGGACGCTGTGAATCAAACATCAGATAACAACCAATTGATTTCATAACACAGAGGCGCGCTAAACATTTAAAAACGACTGATTTTCATGTTTTCTCAGTTTTTGTAGGTGTTAACCCATAAATGCCCAACTTTATTTAAACATGTTGGGTGTTTTTTTGGGGTTTTTCTCAAAAAAAAACCATCTTAGAGTTAAAAAAAAAACAAGCAGCCAGCAGATTTTGTATCGCAGTCTAGCGATACAAAGATAACATGCAGTCAATCAGTGTATGCTGCTTTGACTGCGTTGTTATTCTTGTAATACCGCTTTTCATTAAGTTTCATAGCATATAGGGTGTCAATTAAAAAAGGAGCTAGGCCAAATATCTCGAGAACGGCTCCGGATTTTGAAAAACACTGAAACACGTGTTCAAATGCTTGAGGGGGGCATCTTTAAAAGGGGTTTCCGATTTGGGGGCCATCTCCGGGGGGCCCGCAGGGCGGATACCACGTCCCTAAATTAAATACTTCAAACAGGGACCCCCATATTTTATTCATTAATCAAAAAGAGGGTGAAATTATCAGACTTTTGGTGCGAATCGAAGTTCAAAATCGGTTTTCGTTTTTGATACATCAAAGGTCAAATTTCGATTTGGACTAATTTTAAAAAAATCATTACCCCTCTTTGAAGAGTGGGAAATTTAAAAATCAAGGACAAAAAATACTCTAATAAGTAACCCCTTTTCAAAAAAAAATTTAAATTATGACAAACATTTAGTAAAATTTTTGGGTTTTTGAAGCTCCCAAAATTTTTAGACGTTTTTGGCCCCCAAGGAGGGCCATCTGAAAAATTCCGAGGTACAACCCCTATTGATTGATACATAAATAAAAAGGCGTAAAAAACTGAGCATTTCGGTGAAAACCAAGTTAAATATCGTTTTTCACAATCGAGATATCGCAATCTGTAAATTGACATTCGATATCTCAAATGTAAAAACGATATCCCCCCCCGGGTTTGCGCCGAAATGCTCAGTTTGTTACGTCTTTTCGACTGATGTATATCACTCAATGGGGGTCGTACCTCGGAATTTTTCAGATGGCCCCCCTTTGGGGCCCCAAAAAACGTCAAAAATTTTTTTTGAGCTTAAAAACCAAAAATTTGACGAAATGTTTGTTGAAATTGATTTTTTTTTTCTGAAAAGGGCTTGCTTTTCAAAGTTTTTTTGTGTCCTTGAGTTGTGAATTCCGACTCTTAAAAGAGGAGTAAGTAATGCTTCTTAAAAATGGGCCCAAATCGAACTTGGCCCTTCGAATAATCGAAAACAAAAAACGATGTCGACGTTTAACTTGTACCAAGTCTTAAAATTTTACCCTATTTTTGATTAAAAAAAAAAAAAATTGGGGCCCCATTAAGTATTGAATTTAGGGAGGTGGTAGCCTCCTTGGGGACCCCCCAGAAGAGACCCCAAATCGGCGTCCCCCTAAAAAGATGTCCTGCTCAAAAAAATTTAACACGTGTTTCAGCGTTTTTCGGAATCCGGACCCGTTCTCGAGATTTTCGGCCTGGCCCCTTTTTTTAATTGACACCCTGTATACATGGTGATCCAGAGCACCTGTACCAGGCATTTTTCTTGAGAATGGTGATTAAAATGTTTTGAAACATGGAAGTCGCATAGGGAATCAACCCAAAATTTTTTCATTTATCATATTATCAATAGCTTCCAATACTTACCCCTTTTGGGGCATTTTGAAAGGGGAGGCTAAATCACATCTATACCCAATTTTTTTAAAAAAAAGCTCTTTTAAAGTTATGAGAAAAGCTGGTGTCCTTGAAGTTCAGGAAATTTCCTTATTTTTGCCCCAAATGGACATTTACCAAAAAACCTCATTTTTTTGAGTTATGGCGGTTTTTTGGAAAAAAATTTGAATTGGTTTTTGTGGCCACCCTGTTGAGAATTCTTCAAATACATAACAGATTCTGATCAAATGGTTGGAACCTTTTTGATTGATGTGCCATATTTTGGTACCTTAAAGTAAAAAAATTGGGTTTATTTCGTTAAATTAAAATTTTGGGCAGTCTAGTCTCAGCCCATGGAATCGATCCATTCTGCCATTGAAGTCCCAAATTTTTGATTTAAAAAAATACACCTTATTTTTTCTCCTAAAGGTAACATGTTGCACATCGATCAGAAGGTTTCGATATATTTTTTCAGAATCTGTCAAGATTTGTGAGAAATTCTCAACTGGATAAGAAAAAGGGTCGATTCAAAAATTTTCCCAAAGTCCCTATAGCTAAAAAAAATCGGGTTTTTGGTAAATGTCTATGGGAGCAAAAATGTTGGCAATTGCCTCTGCTATGGGGATATGAACTTTTTTCGTACTTTCAGAAGATGCTTTTTTGAAAAAAACTTGAAAAAAGTGTGTGAACTTCTCCTAATATAACGAGGAGCTGATGGGGGCTTTTGAAAATATAAAAAATAAAAAAATTTTGTGTCCATTCCGTAACCGTTTTTTTTTATTAAAAACATTTCGATCTCGTTCTCGAAAAAATCCTGGGGGTATGGTTCCTCTCATCTTGAACTCTGGGCCCCTGCTCTTATTTCGTCATTTGTGAGTGTCTATGTTGAAAGTTCTCTTTCTTTTGGGTTTTTTCTCTTAAAACTTGTGCTGTGCTGGTTCCTCTTATCTATAGTTATCATCGCTGCATTATGTTCTGTATAATTTCAATGGGTATGCAGAGTTAGTGAGAGTGGTGGAGTGAGAATTTACTTTCTACGTGAAACTTCTGAGAGCAAGTGTTTTTGTTCTTTTTCTTTTTTAATTTCTTTTAAATTTCATGTCACAAATTATTTCACCAAAACTTTCAGCTAACCTCAAGTGATTGCGGCCAAGATCTAAAATCTTTCCCCCAAACCAGCTCCATTTTACTTCACCTGCCCCAAACACTTCTTCGTGAAAACTTGCTCGTAAAAACTTTTCTTTCAAATATCTTCCTATTTTTATTTCCCTACCCCCGGGGGACGTGTCGTTCTGATTAAACTTGCAATCTGTGATATCGGGCGACCAAGTCTTAAGTTTCCTCGATTAGGTGGCTTCAGAGCTCCTTCAAATAATTTGATACTTCTCCTGATCACATTGTCTATTTTTCGTATAAAGCGCCTTAAATAATTTGATACTTCTCCTGGTAACAGACAGAGACATTATAATAGAGACCACGCACTATCTATCTTGCCCATGTTTGCGCGCGGTGGCAATTTTTTTTTTCGGGGTCTCAACAGAACCCCGCTAACATGGTCCATACGTTGACTGATGAGAAACATCGTTGAGATTTTTGCCTAGTGAAGCCAGAAGCACCGAAATTGCATCAGTCAACGTATGGACCGGTTGGATGGTGCACTCTCTGCTCCCTGTGTTAATTCCGTTGAGTCCCGAAAAATAAGTCAGCCACCGCGCGCACGGCTAGTGCGTGGTCTCTATTATATTGTCTCTGGTAACAGATCTTCGTATGAAACTCCTTCAAATATTTTATACTTCTCCTGTAAAAGCTTTCGTCTGAATGCCGCATACAACCAAAAGACATGGTAGCTCTGATTCAACTTGCAATTCATCTGATATAAGAGCGACCAAGCCCAGTAGCTCAACTCCTATTTTGTTCAAATAAAATGGCAATTTTATTTTGAAATGTTATTATATTTCAAAGAAATTTTACTTGAACAAATCTCAGATAAATCTTAGTTAGGTTGACATTTTCTTATATTTTTTTTGAATAAATGGCAATTTATTTTTAATAAATTTCAATTTTGTTTGAATAAAGTGCAGTTTTAATTAAATAAATTGCAATTTACTCCGTTAAATTGAAATTTTTTTTGAATAAAAAAGTAATTTTTTTTTAAACAAACTTGAACTGTACATAGAATTTTGTACTCTTGTGAGGTGCTTTGCTTCATGAGAACTGTGACTGTTAGTGTAATTTGCCTTAACGTTTTAAAGTTCAGATCCCAGGTAATCTCGGTAAAACTTGAACTTGTCTTTAGGTTCCTCTATTTTCCATTTTTCTGGGTGAGTATAGTTGGTACAGAAGTGCATCAAAAAACAGAGACTAGGGGAAAATAAAAATTTAACCACAAAAACACACCTGAGGGCACACCTACCTGCGGTTCAAATTAATCTGCGCGTTGACTGGTTGTTGAGTTCCATCGTTTATTGTACTTTGAACTGACTTTAGCAAATTTTAATAATGTATTTGAAATTAAAAATTTTCAGCAAAACTGATTTCAAAGTTGAACTTCATCTTTGGACATGAAGAAGCAAATAAAAGGATGACTGACTCATTCGTGGTTCTGAAGTTTTCACGGACCGAACGGAAACTTTTATTTCATTGAGAAATTAAGAGTATTCTTCAATAAGAGAGCGTTTATATTGAATTGAAAGACTACAGTACCCCCTTAGCAGAAATAAGAAACTACTGTCATCATTATGGCAATAATGGTGCAAGAAACAAACACAAACGACTTAGAATTACCAGTATTAGGTTTAAGGTTAGGTACTCCGTAGAACTCTGAAATGACCAAAATACAGTAATTCACAGACACCTTTTTATGAAAAAAAAACCAAACCCAACTTTCTTTAAAAGTGAAGACAACACCCCGTCGTGCGATGCACGAAAAGGGTACCAATTCATTATAATCAAAAGTTATGTTTTTTTACCAAGGATATAGGTGTGGGCAAGAAGGCTGTAAAACGGTGCCATACTAAAATTTTGCTGTGAGGTTTATCGGAGAGCATCCATCTTGCTCCACTCATCTATTTTGCCCAAGTCAATTCGATTCATCCTAGTCAATTGAGCCCTCGAGTGAATGTTAGCATGAGATTCGAGTGAAGTTCAGTCACAAATTTTGTAAACCCCTTTTTTATCGACTGCTTCCAAACAAAAGAGGAAAGTTACTTTATCCTACTTAAGAATCTTAGGTGGGTATACCGCTAAAGTAGTCGACAATTTTATCGCAACCGATTGGCCCAAGGATTCATGATTTACTCACAACATTTTAGAAAAGCTGTTTGATTGGGCCAGGTCAAGATTTGTTTCGACTTGGGTTTCATCGGTAGTATTTGACAAATCGAGTTGGCTTTCCCCGTTAGATCTAATGTGTCCAAATTAACACCATCATTTGTACTTGGCTTCTAGGTTTCTCTCTTCAGACTTTGTAAGATTATTGACAAGATTATGACCATTTTCCCTCATGCCCGAGCCAAAGCCTGGCATCATAAACTGTGCTGTTCAGTGTCGAACACACTTCTTGCACTTTTTCAGTGTAGCTTCAGATAGCTTCATAAAGAAGCTTTTTTTTATCCTCGCAAAACATCCGTTTGCAAGTAAAACAGTCGAATCATCTTCAGCTTTCAATGAAAAAGAGTAGTCACTGTAACCATTCTATTAGAGGGGGACCATTTAAGTATAGGGTTCTGACAAACAATGGTGCCTGTTTCCAAACCGCATCAAAGCGCATTGATAAGCGCTTCATTAGAAACGAGTTGAAACTCTGCGCAAACCAACCACTCTCCCATGCCCTCTGATGCAGTTCAGAAGCGAAAACTGTCTTGTCGGACAGTTGTACTTAGGTAAATAAAACTTAAAAAAATTGTTACCAAACTCCAACCAAAATCGTAGTAAAATTTACTTCACGAGTGGCTCAATCAACTTGGTGTTGGTGTTGCCATTTAAATGTTCTGCTCTCCATGACTGTCATCAAGCATAGGTACAATTGGTCTGAAAAGTAAAGGTCCACCCTTTGCTTTTTTTTCATTTTGGTATAACTTTACCCTCTAGACCACGCTCATTGGGTTTAAAGAAGTTAACTCCTTCAGATCACTCAAATTGAGGATAAAGATGAGTAAATCTTCTCAGGAAGAGAGAGTTTGCTGAGAGAGGTCAAATTACAAAATTTTTGAATAAATCCCACAAACATACCACTTTCACTCGTCAAAATGCCAAGAAAAGGGAATGAGTTACGGCATTACGACAATAACACGCACTGTAGAATCTGGCAAATTAATGAAAGCTATGAAGAACTTGAGTGTTTCAATTAGTAGAAACTGAAATTAAGGCTTTGATTGACAGAAAACACGCACAGTTCATAAAGAAATTCAGATTTTAAAGTCTCGATAGACTTCGAAAACACGCGAAAATACATTGCGGAGGGAACTTCGGTTTGTTTTCACAACAAAATCTCTAACCTTAAAATCTCCGAGGCAAATTACGCATGTTTACCAAAGTCTCCGAACTAGATATAGCTCGTTGGTAATCACAGACAAAATAATGAAACTACCGAATTTATTCATAACGGAGACAAATCCTTATGAAAAACTTGGGTCAATACTCAGTCAAAACCTAACTCAAACTAATTCGAACATTTCAAACGGCGCACTATGGATCCAAAACGAGTCCTAAGTGGTCAAAAATACAAATACATGAGATATCACAAGAATTTTCGATCCATCAAATGATATTCTCCGATAAGTATGGGACAAGCGAATAATAAACGGAGCCAAATAAACCCCTTGAAATCAACAATAGTACCCAGCTAAAATACTAATTTTCCAACTTTGAAAGGATCGAATTTGGACCGCCAAAGATTTGATTTCTGTCCATTGTGCGGCGGACCGAAGAATATCGCGGATTCGATATGGCGCGCGATTCGTTTAGTGACTGCTTAAAGGATAGGGAGACTTTTCGCGTTGCCGCTCCGCAATATATCGAACGAAAGGAATCCACCGAAAAGCAGTACGCGATCATTACGCGCGGAAATCTGACAACGCACGTTTGCGACCAAGCCGAAAATTGTCGATTTTTATGCAGGAAGTTTATGGCCAAAATCGATACAAAACCATAACAAAAACATGCAGTACTTACTGCATGTTAATTAAATTTAAAAATTATGAAATTTCTGGCCCAGCTAAATTAGATGCTAAAAGATCACAACATTGATTTTTTAGTAAAATTCGCCTAAACTTACTGTAATTTGGTCCAAAAAAACCATATTAGTGGGTTGTTAACGACCGCCCAATGGGCATATATGGGTTAAAAGGCAATTTTACCCCCTATTAAAACCACTTTACAGAAAAACAAAAATACCTAAAAATAAAATGAGGATACCCACAACAGCCTCTTTTCCTCATAATTGTCCTTAAACATGCCAAATTTAAACAGTTCACCAAAACAGGCGAAAACCGGGGATTCTCAAAAAACTTCTAATGTAATCACATGGAAAATGGCGTCACCCTAATAGTTAATGCCAAGCCGGCAAGATCGATTTGAAGAAGCATGCCCTATTTTGGCACGCTTAAAACTATGGGTCCAAAATACTCTAATAAGCAAGTCCTTTTCAGATAACGAAATGGTTTTGACATAAAATTAGTCCAAATTTGATTTTAGAGCCCCCGAATTTGTTTAAAAATGTTGCCACTAAAAGGGGCTATCTCGAAAATTCCCTTCCGCGACCCTTATTGAATGATACGTCGGTCAAAAGAACGTAAAAAACTGAGCATTTTGGCGCAATCCGGATATCGATATTATATCGTTTTTCGTATTCGAGATATCGAATATTGAAAGTTCAATTTTTGCCTATCTTCAAAATTCGATATCTCGAGTAGAAAAAACGATATCGATATACGGGTTGCGCCAAAATGCTCAGTTTCTATGTGCTTTTGACCAACGTATCTTTCAATAAGGTTCGCGGAAGGGAATTTTCGAGATTAGGGGCAAAATGTTTATAAAAATTGGGGGCTTTAAAATCAAATGTGGACTAATTTCATATCAAAACCATTTCGTTATCTGAAAAGGACTTGCTTTTAAGAGTATTTTGGACTCAAAGTTTTTTTAATTCCGACTTTCCAAAGTGGAGTAATGATTTTTTGAAAATGGGTCCAAATCGAACTTTGAAAGTCGATTTATCGAAAACGAAAAACGATATCAACTTCCGGTTTGCCAAAAGTTTTAGAATTTCACGCCCTTTCAAACGATGTATCACAAGATAGGGGTTGCCATTCAAAATTTTTGAGATAGCCCCCCGGGGTCCTCCTAGGGGGGCTGGGGGGGGGGGGGGTTGACCCCAAAAAAAGAAAATTCATAATGATGAAGAATGGTCCAAACCGTAACTTTTTATCTCAAATAGCAAGAAAAAAAAACCAAGAAAAGCAAGGAGCAAAGCAAGAAAAGAAAGGAGGGGGGGGGGATAAAAAAAACACCCTGTATGTATGTATATCCCAGAGGCGGGAAACCCAGCCAGGCAGTCAAGCCTCGACTGACGCTCGTCGGCGTTGTGGTATATTGCTCAGTGGGCCGGGCCCAACTTCTTTACTTCTTTGTCACATTGATCGTAACCAAGGTTATAGATTAAAGAGGTATGCTCATCTGACTTCGCGCCTCAAAGCCAGTAGCGCGAAGTTCAAAATCCAGAATCAAGATGGCCGACAAAAGCAGAAAACATTGTACACTCTTTCCAGAAAACATTGGGCTCCTTCTCCAGAAAAGCAGAAAATAGCCCGATGTTTTCTGGACTTTGAGGCGCGAAGTCAGATGAGCATACCTCTTTAATCTATAATCTTGGATCGTAACAATATTTTGACGTTCCCATCGCGTTCTCACTACATCAGTCTAGTACTAACCAAATAAATTAAGGACATTTTGCTGAAAGGGATCAAATTGACATCCGCTGTTCCAGCCCCCCCCCCCCCCCCCCCCCCCCCGTAAAATCATAGATCAAAATACCGATGTGCTCCGTCACTCCTTAATTTCGTCACTCTTTCTATGCTGACAAGGATGATTCACAGAGTAATTAGTCATCAGAGTGATGATCCACATCCGATGAATGGTGCCGCAACATGTTACGTGCACGTAGTGACACCGGTGTCAAATGAAAGTAGTCTCTTATTGGTCACTTCTTGATGGAGTTTCAGAATTGTTAGATGGGAATCTCCCATTGTTAGTGCCTTCGGCCACCATTTCGCTCGCGCAAATAACTGCGTTTATTGAGTTTAGGAGTGGATTTTGGAAGTTTTTAGTGCCGCCATCGTTATTTTTTTTTGAGGTTTTTACGCCATTATCGACTATTAAATAGCTTATAGCAAAAGTGTGCAATAGCCCCATTGCACGCTCGCCATTTAACATGTGATTTTTGCTTTCGTTAAGATTTATAAATATACATGAAAAACAGTGGCGTCGACAGAGATTTTTCGAGGGGGGGGGGGGAGGGAACGACCTCATGCACTCCCCCTTCCCCCTTGCCTAAGCCGCGCCGATCCGCACTGAAGAAAAGCAAGAGCAATGTCTCTAAAAGTCTCCCCTCCCCTTTTTATCTTCATTATTTTGGTTCTACGTGAGGTTAGAAGACGACCCAGTGTGCGATGGGAAGGAATCCTCTCCAGCAGCGAACTATTTATTTATTATTTTTTGTCCAACTCCATTGCGTCGCGTCGCTACGATCACCGCACAAACATAAACATTCAAAACAATCGCCATTATGAGTCATAACTATGAACTATAACTACCTAATTCGACTTGATCTTGTCTCGGCCGGAGGCAACGCACGCACAGTGGTTGGGGGATTAGAACATTTCCGGATTCACGAGAATTTGTCTATGGCTCTCTCTCTCTCCTTCCATTTGAACACATGAGTTAGAAAAAGATAGGAAAGGGGCCAAATGGTGCCGTTAGGTTCTATCTCTGTTCTTTTCTAACACACGCGTTCAAATGGAAGAAGAGAGAGGGAATACAAAAGCCTGTTTACACCAATGATCAAAAGGAGCAACAGTTGAACCGTTTTGGTGACACTTTTGACGTTTTAAAAAAGTGCCTAAATAACGCATTATTTGTTGCTGCTCTAGATGAAGCTCTAAAATCCTTATACACAGTTTAAATGGGAAAATCTAGAGGAATTTTCAAGCCAAAGGCCTTCGCAAGGAGATTTTTTGTCGGTTCTCTGAATTGCACCCTACCTATATGACCTGAACATTAACTGCAAGATTGTAAAGATTACCGAATAGTCTCGCATCCAACGAGCTCTAGCGATAGAGAGGATTTATGCAGGGGCGTGGTATTGAAACTTGCCATGATCGAAATCTCTTATGGAAATTTTTCACACAGGCTCGGTTTTTTTGCCTCAAATTTTTTAAAGTTCGAACTTAAAAAAAAAAAAAAATTGACAAGTATGTACATTTGAAATTGGGTATAAACGAAAGTTCAAGTGTTATAGAGTGGCTATCTGGGCACAGAAATTAATATAATTATTTCTTCTCGAAGGATTTGCACGATAAAGAAACTGGCACATGACAGAAAAAAGCAACATTTTCTTACTTGGTTATAGTTGTATTGGAATTTTGTGTCCAGATATATCTCTAGATTAATTACAAGTTTTCATCGAACCCTTTCACGGGAAATGGTACACATGTACATGTGCACCAGTTTATGTAACATATGGAAAATGGGATTTAAATGGACATTTTGCGAAAAATTGGTACGACCCATCAAAATTCTTAGATAATATTTTTCTTTTGAACGGTCGAAACAAATCTCAGAAAAATTCAACTTTCCAAAATGCGTGCATGAAAGGGTTAGGGTTAAAAATCTAAGGCAAACCAAACTAGAATCAGATCGTCCATGCTGTTACATTTTGGGATATACACTGGAATATTTTTTTAATTTTTAGGGAACACCCCCCCCCCCTCCCATCCGAAAAGAGAAATTCGATTTAGCCAAGATAGAAAAAGTTCAGACAGTTACAAAGGACCAATAAGGAAGGACCAAGGATATGTGATAGATCACTCTGACGTTAGTTCACCTCAATACGGCTGATCCCTGGGTAAAAGTAATCAGCTTGCTGACAATTAGCATGATGACATTTAGCTGATTATTTTTACCAGGGATGTGAGAGATCAGGCTGATAAAGAGGACCAGCCAGACCTCGGGATGATCTTACAATTAGTTTAATAAGACCAGGCTGATGTGATAGATAAGGGTGATCTATTGGATTAGTCTGAGGTCAGCCTGATCTCAGTTTAGGTGATCACTGATCTGGCATATCTGCGAGATCAGACTGATCTCAGTCTGATGTCAGCCTGATCCGTCGTATCAGGCTGATGTCAGCCCGATGTCAGCCTGATCTAAGCCGGGTCATTTTTAGAAGGGTAGGACTTTATGACATGTATCAGCCTCTCTGCTGCTATATAGTTCGTTGAGCTCAACGCTCAAGCTTCGATTGAAGCTAATTGTTGTGCTCATCGGTTGAATTAGGTTGATTTCCATCTTGATCAGGCCACTGTGCGGCGAGGCAGCCGGCGCGATAAAGTTAGAGCTGTGTAGGATTCAAATAGTTGGAATAAAATTATCATCTCGCGCGTGCGTCTGACGGAAACCTGCCCCCCGAGCTTGACCTTTTTCTTTTTCACGCAAGCCGCGGCCCGAGAGAGCAGCAGAGCAAAAAGCAAGTTCAAGGACTGTCTAAAGACACAATCAGCTGCTCGGCGCGGTCAGTTTAGTCGCTGTTTTTCTCGCCATCAGCGTCCCCGACGCGTTTTGCGGTTTCATCCTCGTCCGAGTGTAGTGCAGTGTCTAATATAATATACTTGCTTTGTCATTGTGTTTTTGTGGTGATCCCATTATTATTTTGACCGATCTAATTATACGTCAATATTGTTTTATTACCTGTTGTTAATTTCTAATTCCATTGATACAAAGAGAACTGTGGAGTGACGGCCAAAAAATGAAGCTACATGCCGGTAGGTGCAAGGAAAAGTTGTTTCCATAGGTTGTGCGAGCCTCCATTGTCGGAGGGTCTCATATTCTGTGCATCAAGGAGAATGGGTTTATTTTTGCACGAAGCATAATGAAAGCTGGATTATCATAGCAGGTTTTTTTAACAGACGTTCCAGTTACAAATTCGGACCCCCCCACCCCTTTAAAATTCGCCAAATACGGGTAGCGTTTTAGAATTCATCAGTTTACTGCATCCGTGCAAAAAAGGTTACATTATCCTGTGATGTAGTGTATGCAAGTGTATTGAAAAGTTCTGCTACTCATAATCTTTTCTGCATTGAGAGTCGAGACAATAAAGGGGTGGATTTTAGAACGCTACCCAAGTGTTTCTTGGTTTATTTTTTTATTACTTTTTCTAAAGGTTATATTTTCATAATAATGATTATCTTTCGAAATTACTTTAAGGTGATTCCAGGCGAAACTTTTCCAGACTTCAATCCGATGGATTGCACTAGCTACTAGTCGCTTTTTGGACAAAGTCGCGTTCTAGGCATTTTAAATTGTAAACGAAGGAAAACCGCAAAATCTAAGTACCTCAGCAGTCAGCACCCACGCGTAATTTCTTTAAGGAATTTTTTAAGCCCAAAACGAGCAAAATTGGTTGAGAATGAAATGAGTAAATTATGAAATTCATTCCCTGAAGCTAAGTGAGTATGATCGCGAGTGCAAGTGATAATATAATTATGTCTGCTGACTCACGCACTCATTGAGTCTCATGGGAATTTTTGTTTTTTATCATTTCCGGCTTTTTTTTGTTTTTTGTTTCGGCTTAAAAATTTTACGTTATCTTCTTGCGAAGTATGCTTGCAGGTGCGCTGACGTTCCTCTTTGTACTTTAAGCGTAAATTCATCAATTATTGCCAAAAGCTGTTGACTTTTTGAGATGTCCACGATTTCGAACTAATCGACCCTGAAAATATCTTAATGGACTGAGACACAATCAATTTCTGTCAAAATGACTTGAGATCAGGTTTCTACTGTTAACGTAGCCTACATCAAAGTGGTGCTCCCATTATCAAAGTACTTAATTTCAGGGGGTAGACCACTGAAAATGAAAAACACCTTTCCTGATGATTAGGAGGCTCAATTTTTTTTTTTTTTTTTTTTTTTTTTTTTAAGACGGTACCGATGTAAATTTGAAATTTCCAAATTTTTGTGATGCGGGTTGCCTACCTGCCCCTTAGATTGAAGATATTCCAAAGAAAGGTAGCAGACTTCGAAACAATGTTTCTTGAGCATGGGTTGCCCAATCAACTTGTTTTTTGGCTTAACAGAAAGATCATTACGTCCTCTAGGTCCGCTAGTATCCCTTTTTTTCCACGAATCATTTTAAAATTTTACTTTCAAAAAATTGTTTTTTTTTTTTTTTTTTTTAGATAAATTTTTGGTTTGAGAATTCATAGTTGATCGAGTTATTCAATTCAAGCCAAACCGGATACTAACGGACCTAGAGTATGAAATTCTGAACATTTTGAAAAAAAAAACAAGTCTCTAGGTGCCATAGAACCCAAAAAAAGTTGTTTTCAAGTTGGAAAAACAAGCAAAAATATCAAAATATCAATAATACCAGCTAATCAAATACAAATAATACAAACATATCAAAAAAAAAAAAAAAAAAAAAAAAAAATCAGGGTTTTTTCTTTTTTTTTCACAAAACCAGGTTCCATGAAAAAAATTCTGAGGGACACTAAGCCCTATGGAATATTATGAAAATACTTGGAATTCCATTCAAATGTGAAACCACGCATTAAAAGTCTTCCACAGAATTTTTTTTGGCATTTACGTCAACAGAACTTTGGTCATCGTACACTCATGGGATTTTATTTTTATTTTTTAGGGAAATATTATCAAAAAGTATTAAAGCAAATTCAAAAATTTTCAGACATTTTGCTGGATACCAAGTCGATTCTCAACTCTCTCCTCTAGAGGTTGAGTAACCTACACAAAGCTCCATGAGTTGTTGCATTGCTCCAATTTTCAATCGAGCCAACTGACAATTTTTTCCCAGATTCTTTTAAAATTTCGGTTATAAGGACCAATGATATGTGATAGATCACTCTGACGTTAGTTCAGCTCAAAACGGCTGATGTGAGAGAGCAGGCTGATAAAGAGGACCAGCCTGACCTCGGGCTGATCTCAGTTTAACCCCTTATGGACTAAGCCCGAGTATTTTCGTTTTTCTTCTCAAGTTTATTTCATATTGTTCGGGTCTTCATTCCGGATAAAAGCGATTATACCGATGAAAACACTTACAAGATAAGGTCTTGTCGGGCGCCTTCAATTCGTCGTATAGGCAATTCCATCTCCTCCGAGTACGAACAATTAACTATCTTCCCTAAATAAATTATATAATAATATTGTTGTGCTCATCGGTTGAATTAGGTTGATTTCCATCTTGATCAGGCCACTGTGCGGCGAGGCAGCTGGCGCGATAAAGTTAGAGCTGTGTAGGATTCAAATAGTTGGAATAAAATTATCATCTCGCGCGTGCGTCTGACGGAAACCTGCCCCCCGAGCTTGACCTTTTTCTTTTTCACGCAAGCCGAGGCCCGAGAGAGCAGCAGAGCAAAAAGCAAGTTCAAGGACTGTCTAAAGACACAATCAGCTGCTCGGCGCGGTCAGTTTAGTCGCTGTTTTTCTCGCCATCAGCGTCCCCGACGCGTTTTGCGGTTTCATCCTCGTCCGAGTGTAGTGCAGTGTCTAATATAATATACTTGCTTTGCCATTGTGTTTTTGTGGTGATCCCATTATTATTTTGACCGATCTAATTATACGTCAATATTGTTTTATTACCTGTTGTTAATTTCTAATTCCATTAATACAAAGAGAACTGTGGAGTGACTGCCAAAAAATGAAGCTGCATGCCGGTAAGTGCAAGGAAAAGTTGTTTCCATAGGTTGTGTGAGCCTCCATTGTCGGAGGGTCTCATATTCTGTGCATCAAGGAAAATGGGTTTATTTTTACACGAAGCATAACGAAAGCTGGATTATCATCGCAGGTTTTTTTTTAACAGACGTTCCAGTTACAAATTCGGACCCTCCCCCCCCCCCCTTTAAGGTGATTCCAGGCGAAACTTTTCCAGATTTCAATCGGATGGATAGCGCCACTAGTCGCTTTTTGGAAAAGTCGTGTTTTCGGAGTTTTAAACTGAAACCATAGATAAAACGCAAAATCCAATAACGTCAGCACCTGCAAAATTTTTTTATGGATTTTTTGAGCCTTAAATTAGCAAAATTGGTTTAAAATTAAAGCCGTAAATTATAAAATTCGTTTCGCCATAAGCTTAGTGAGTGAGAGTGAGTGCGAGTGATAATACGTCTATCTGCCTCACTCGCACTCATTGCGGCTTACGGGAAGTTTCGTTTTTCATAATTTCCGGCTTTATTTTTGAGTGTTTCAGTCTGAAACTTTCAGGGTATCTTCCTGAAGTATGCTTGCAGGTGCTGACGTTTCTCAAATTTGTGTTTTTAGCGTGAATTCGTCAAATTTAACAAAAAACTGTTGACTTTTTGAGCAGCGCGACGCGACGTGGTGTCCACGGTCGGAACTTATCAACCCTGGAATCATCTTAAAATACGCCAAATATGGGTAGCGCTCTAGAATTCATCCGTTTACTGCATCCGTGCAAAAAAGATTACATTATCCTGTGATGTAGTGTATGCAAGTGTATTGAAAAGTTCTGCTACTCATAATCTTTTCTGCATTGAGAGTCGAGACAATAAAGGGATGGATTTTAGAACGCTACCCAAGTGTTTCTTGGTTTATTTTTTTACTTTTTCTAAAGGTTATATTTTCATAATAATGATTATCTTTTGAAATTACTTTAAGGTGATTCCAGGCGAAACTTTTCCAGACTTCAATCCGATGGATTGCACTAGCTACTAGTCGCTTTTTGGACAAAGTCGCGTTTTAGGCATTTTAAATTGTAAACGAAGGAAACCGTAAAATCTAAGTACCTCAGCACCCACGCGCAATTTCTTTAAGGAATTTTTTAAGCCCAAAACGAGCAAAATTGGTTGAGAATGAAATGAGTAAGTTATGAAATTCATTCCCTGAAGCTTAGTGAGTATGATCGCGAGTGCAAGTGATAATATAATTATGTCTGCTGACTCACGCACTCATTGAGTCTTATGGGAATTTTTGTTTTTTATCATTTCCGGCTTTTTTGTTTTTTTTGTTTCGGCTTATAAATTTTACGTTATCTTCTTGCGAAGTATGCTTGCAGGTGCGCTGACGTTCCTCTTTGTACTTTAAGCGTAAATTCATCAATTATTGCCAAAAGCTGTTGACTTTTTGAGGTGTCCACGATTTCGAACTAATCGACCCTGGAAATATCTTAATGGACTGAGACAAAATCAATTTCTGTAAAAGTGACTTGAGATCAGATTTCTACTGTTAACGTAGCCTACATCAAAGTGGTGCTCCCATTATCAAAGTACTTAATTTCAGGGGGTAGACCACTCAAAAATGAAAAACACCATTCCTGATGATTAGGAGGCTCAATTTTTTTTTTTTTTTTTTTTTTTTTTTGAAGATGGTACCGATGTAAATTTGAAATTTCCAAATTTTTGTGATGCGGGTTGCCTTCCTGCCCCTTAGATTGAAGATATTCCAAAAAAAGGTAGCAGACTTCGAAATAACTTTTCTTGGGCATGGGTTGCCCAATCAACTTGTTTTTTGGCTTAACAGAAAGATCATTACGTCCTCTAGGTCCGCTATAGTATCCCTTTTTTTCCACGAATCATTTTAAAATTTTACTTTCAAAAAATTGTTTTTTTTTTTAGATAAATTTTTGGTTTGAGAATTCATAGTTGATCGAGTTATTCAATTCAAGCCAAACCGGATACTAACGGACCTAGAGTATGAAATTCTGAACATTTTGAAAAAAAGAGCAAGTCTCTAGGTGCCATCGAACTCAAAAAAAGTTGTTTTCAAGTTGGAAAAACAAGCAAAAATATCAATAATACCAGCAAATCAAATACAAATAATACAAAAATATCAACAACAACAAAAAAATCAGGGTTTTTTCTTTTTTTTTTCACAAAACCAGGTTCCATGAAAAAAATTCTGAGGGACACGAAGCCCTATGGAATATTATGAAAATACCTGGAATTCCATTCAAATGTGAAACCACGCATTAAAAGTCTTTCACAGAATTTTTTTTGGCATTTACGTCAACAGAACTTTGGTCATCGTACACTCGTGGGATTTTATTTTTATTTTTAGGGAAATATTATCAAAAAGCATTATAGCAAATTCAAAAATTTTCAGACATTTTGCTGGATACCAATTTGATTCTCAATTCTCTCCTCTAGAGGTTGAGTAACCTACACAAAGCCCCATGAGTTGTTTGCATTGCTCCAATTTTCTATCGAGCCAACTGACAATTTTTCCTAGATTCTTTTAAAATTTCGGTTGGGTGCAAATGCAACCTTTTGAAAATTGACGGTGAACAAGAGTGTGTGAAAATTTACTTGAAAATTATATTGTTTCCGGAGGACCTTATTCTTTAAGTGGGTTCTCTCAGATTGACGAATTGGCTAGGGGGCCGCGCATGCTTTTCATCACTGAGATCCCTGAGAGAATTTATTTAGAAGAATTTTTACTATTTTAAGATATTTAATTTGAACTAATCTCTTCGTAAAGAGAGAGAGAAAACAAGTTACACTTTTCCCAGAATTTTTCCTCTTAATAAGAGGATCAGCCTCAATATGGCGTGACAGGAGTGATTCAGCCTCAATATGGCGTGACAGGAGTGATTCAGCCTCAATACGGCGTGAACCTAAGGATATTGGTAGCTTCACTACAGCGTACCAATGGAATTTTAGGGTAAATTGGAGTGAAAATTCTGAGGAAGTGTAAAAGTTGCTGGTTAGAAAGTTTAATATTTTGATTTTAATTAACTTGAATTTTGAGAGAAAAAGAGGAAATATTTTTGAATAGATTAAATTAATATGTTTTTTATTTTAATTTGATAGACTTTAAATATATTGTGGCAAGAAGCCGGACGGTAAAGAACTGAAAAATACGGCAAGAAGCCAAAAAACCTGTCAAAAATATAGGACGGCAAGAAGCCAAGCACAAAAATAACGGAAAAAGAGGAAAGAAGCCAACACTTTCAAAATATAAAAAAGGCAAGAAGCCTAAGAACGCTCAAAATATAGGACGGAAGCCTAGACTTTCAAAATATAAAGAGGCAAGAAGCCAAAAACGCTCAAAAGAAACTTGAAGGACGTAGCCTCAATACGGCGCGGCGCCCCGGAAGAGCAGAGGGGACGTTTTGAGAGCCCTGCGCATTGTCAGCGATTAAAGGCCCACCAAAACTACAGGTCTGCTCGTAAGTCTATTTTCCCATTTAAAATAACATTAGCGGCGCCCCGGAAGAGCAAAGGGGACGTTTTGAGAGCCCTACGCCTTGTCAGCTATTAAAGGCCCACCAAAACGACAGGTCTGCTCGTAAGTCTATTTTCCCATTTAAAATAACATTAGCGGCGCCCCGGAAGAGCAGAGGGGACGTTTTGAGAGCCCTACGCCTTGTCAGCGATTAAAGGCCCACCAAAACGACAGGTCTGCTCGTAAGTCTATTTTCCCATTTAAAATAACATTAGCGGCGCCCCGGAAGAGCAGAGGGGACGTTTTGAGAGCCCTGCGCCTTGTCAGCGATTAAAGGCCCACCAAAACGACAGGTCTGCTCGTAAGTCTATTTTCTCATTTAAAATAACATTAACGGCGCTCCGGAAGAGCAGAGGGGACGTTTGAGAGCCCTACGCCTTGTCAGCGATTAAAAGCCCACCAAAACGACAGGTCTGCTCGTAAGTCTATTTTCCCATTTAAAATGACATTAGCGGCGCCCCGGAAGAGCAGAGGGGACGTTTTGAAAGCCCTACCCCTTGTCAGCGATTAAAAGCCCACCAAAACGACAGGTCTGCTCGTAAGTCTTTTCCCATTTAAAATAACATTAGCGGCGCCCCGGAAGAGCAGAGGGGACGTTTTGAGAGCCCTACGCATTGTCAGCGATTAAAGGCCCACCAAAACGACAGGTCTGCTCGTAAGTCTATTTTCACATTTAAAATAACATTAGCGGCGCCCCGGAAGAGCAAAGGGGACGTTTTGAGAGCCCTGCGCCTTGTCAGCGATTAAAGGCCCACCAAAACGACCGGTCTGCTCGTAAGTCCATTTTCCCTTTTAAAATAACATTAGCGGCGCCCCGGAAGAGCAAAGGGGACGTTTTGAGAGCCCTGCGCCTAGTCAGCGATTAAAGGCCCACCAAAACGACCGGTCTGCTCGTAAGTCCATTTTCCCATTTAAAATAACATTAGCGGCGCCCCGGAAGAGCAGAGGGGACGTTTTGAGAGCCCTACGCCTTGTCGGCGATTAAAAGCCCACCAAAACGACAGGTCTGCTCGTAAGTCTATTTTCCCATTTAAAATAACATTAGCGGCGCCCCGGAAGAGCAGAGGGGACGTTTTGAGAGCCCCACGCCTTGTCAGCGATTAAGGGTCCACCAAAACTACAGGTCTGCTCGTAAGTCTATTTTCCCATTTAAAATAACATTAGCGGCGCCCCGGAAGAGCAGATGGGACGTTTTGAGAGTCCTACCCCTTGTCAGCGATTAAAAGCCCACCAAAACGATAGGTCTGCTCGTAAGTCTATTTTCCCATTTAAAATAACATTAGCGGCGCCCCGGAAGAGCAGAGGGGACGTTTTGAGAGCCCTACGCCTTGTCAGCGATTAAAGGCCCACCAAAACGACAGGTCTGCTCGTAAGTCTATTTTCCCATTTAAAATAACATTAGCGGCGCCCCGGAAGAGCAGAGGGGACTTTTTGAGAGCCCTGCGCCTTGTCAGCGATTAAAGGCCCACCAAAACGACAGGTCTGCTCGTAAGTCTATTTTCACATTTAAAATAACATTAGCGGCGCCCCGGAAGAGCAGAGGGGACGATTTGAGAGCCCTACCCCTTGTCAGCGATTAAAAGCCCACCAAAACGACAGGTCTGCTCGTAAGTCCATTTTCCCATTTAAAATAACATTAGCGGCGCCCCGGAAGAGCAGAGGGGACGTTTTGAGAGCCCTACGCCTTGTCGGCGATTAAAAGCCCACCAAAACGACAGGTCTGCTCGTAAGTCTATTTTCCCATTTAAAATAACATTAGCGGCGCCCCGGAAGAGCAGAGGGGACGTTTTGAGAGCCCTACGCCTTGTCAGCGATTAAGGGTCCACCAAAACTACAGGTCTGCTCGTAAGTCTATTTTCCCAGTTAAAATAACATTAGCGGCGCCCCGGAAGAGCAGATGGGACGTTTTGAGAGTCCTACCCCTTGTCAGCGATTAAAAGCCCACCAAAACGATAGGTCTGCTCGTAAGTCTATTTTCCCATTTAAAATAACATTAGCGGCGCCCCGGAAGAGCAGAGGGGACGTTTTGAGAGCCCTACCCCTTGTCAGCGATTAAAAGCCCACCAAAACGACAGGTCTGCTCGTAAGTCTATTTTCCCATTTATAATAACATTAGCGGCGCCCCGGAAGAGCAGAGGGGACGTTTTGAGAGCCCTACGCCTTGTCAGCGATTAAGAGCCCACCAAAACGACAGGTCTGCTCGTAAGTCTATTTTCCCATTTAAAATAACATTAGCGGCGCCCCGGAAGAGCAGAGGGGACGTTTTGAGAGCCCTACGCCTTGTCAGCGATTAAAAGCCCACCAAAACTACAGGTCTGCTCGTAAGTCTATTTTTCAATTTAAAATAACATTAGCGGCGCCCCGGAAGAGCAGAGGGGACGTTTTGAGAGCCCTGCGCCTTGTCAGCGATTAAAGGCCCACCAAAACGATAGGTCTGCTCGTAAGTCCATTTTCCCATTTAAAATAACATTAGTGGCGCCCCGGAAGAGCAGAGGGGACGTTTTGAGAGCCCTACGCCTTGTCAGCGATTAAAAGCCCACCAAAACGACAGGTCTGCTCGTAAGTCTATTTTCCCATTTAAAATAACATTAGCGGCGCCCCGGAAGAGCAGAGGGGACGTTTTGAAAGCCCTACCCCTTGTCAGCGATTAAAAGCCCAACAAAACGACAGGTCTGCTCGTAAGTCTTTTCCCATTTTAAATAACATTAGCGGCGCCCCGGAAGAGCAAAGGGGACGTGTTGAGAGCCCTGCGCCTTGTCAGCGATCCAAGATGGCTGCCGGCCGATTAGCCGAAAAAATTATCGGCAGCCATCTTGGATTTTCGAATTTTGAAAAACTGATGCAAAATTTGAATTCAGCGTTAAAAAGTACCCATCAATATCAAATTTCAAGTTATTAGGACTGTAAAAACAGTTTTTGCCAACTTTTCCGGTCAAATACCACATAGTGCGGCGTACGAACTCAAGCTTCAAAACCTGAAAAATAAAGATGATTAAAAATGAATGAGATTTTTGAGAAATGAAGGGTTGTTTCAGCCTCAATTCGGCGTGAAACGGGATAATATGGAAACAGGAGCAAGTAGCCTCAATACGGCGTACTCGAGGATCATGCAGAGGATGAATGGGGTGCTGAGTCAACGGAGATCATCTTATTTATTGTCATCAATAATCTTATTAGCGCATGCGCGAGAGGGTCTGATTAAGAGGTTGCATAGCTAAAAAATTCTTATGTAACTGATTGCATAATATTTAAAACCTCTTACTAGATGGTTGCATAACCTCTAATCTGATTATATAACCTCTAAACTGATTTCGTTGGTTGCGTAACCTGTTATTCGTAGGTTGCAGGTGTTTTCCTCTTACGTAATTTGTTTTCCTCTTACGTAATTTTTTGACGGCTCTTCTTACGTAACCTTTACCTTTCGAAGTATCGAACAGACGGATTGTTTGTTGTATATAAAAAGAATGAGTTTTTACGCATAGGTACCACAGCGGATTTTGATTGATTGACTGAAATTTGATGTGAAGATATTTTCCCCGATTAAATAACATTGAGATTGCGCCAGGAGAGCAGATGTAACGTTTTAAGAGCCCTCTGTCATGTTAGTGTTGGGAATCCCTGAGATGACCAGGTCTGCTTGTAAATCTGTTTTCCCATTTAACATAACATTAGCTTTGTCCCGAAAGAGCATAGGGCGTTTTGAGATCCCTTTGCGTTGTTGGCGCTAGGAAGCCCTTATGATGAAAACGTCTGCTCTTAAGTCTATTATCCCATTTAAAATAACATCGAGTATGCCCCGGAGGAGTATAGAGGGGGCGTTTTGAGAACCCTCTGCCATGTATGTACGCGTTAGGAAGCCCTGAGATGACCATGTCTGCTCGTAAGTCAAATTTCCTATTCGAAAAAAACATTGATGATGCCCTGGAAGAGTAGAGAAGAAGTTTTGAAAGTCCATTTCATGTTTACGTTAGGAAACCCTGAGATGAACAGGTCTGTTCAGAAGTCTACTACTACAATTAAAATAACACTGACGTTGCTCGACTGGAAGAGCAGAGAGGACGTTTTGACAGCTCTTTTCATGTTTGCGTTAGGAAACCCTGAGATGAACAGGTCTGTTCAGAAGTCTATTACTACATTTAAAATAACATTGACGTTGCCCCAGAAGAGCAGATGCACCCTTTTGAGAGCGATTTGCGTTGTTGGCGTTAGGAAGTCCTCGTCTTCGTGATGAAAAGGTCTGCTCGTAAGTTTATTTTCCCATTCAAAGTAAAATGGGCGTTGCTCTGGAAGAGCCGAGGAGACGTTTTAAAAAACCCTTGCCATGTTAGGGTGAAGAAGCCCTGAGATTACCGCTGACCAGGTCTGCTCCCAAGTCTGTCTTCCCATTGCAAATAGGTAACATTGTTGATGCCGCGGGAGAGCTGAGGGGAAGTTTTTACAGCCCATTGCAGGGCTTTAACAACCTTAGGGCATCCAGGCCATGCTGAGATAAGCGATTCATCAGCATAGAAAGTAGCAATTAGTTAGAACTCCCCCATTGTTACTTGCTCGTGCGACCGTCATCTTGTAATTTTGTTAAACGCATTCATTGAGTTTGTGAGTGGATTTTGAAACTTTCTGATGCGCTTAACGTTGTCTTCAACTGATTTCACACAGTGTAGTTATTGGCCCTCTGTAATACTGTAGCAAAATGGTATGGATTTATCGTTTCAATCAACTGCTACGGTCACATCAAATATCCAGTAGATAATTACTTTGTACAAAATCAAGAATGTGGCTGTTTGCCTACCCATAAACTTGAAGGCGCGCATTACAACCATGGAAGTATAGTGTGCCAATTGATTTCAATTATGACTCAGCGAGGGCCAGTGCCAAAGAACTTACAGTAGTATACGTATAATAGCTCTACTGGGCAAACCCATGTTAATGTAACGGCGCGGTGCATCAAAACGCCGGCAAAAAAGAGTATAGGCCAAAACACTTACCGTTGAGTTGGAATGTAATAAAGTAGTGTTCAGGGACCAAATAATGTTCGGTCCCGAGCGTAATTTACGCACGGTCATGTGACCGTGCGTAAGCTCTCTGATTGGTCGAAACCGCACGCAATTCAATACTCGGGACCTAACATTATTTGGTCCCTGAGCAAGACGCACTCTGAAGTTCAGAGTCTGAACAGAGTACTCTGATGCTTCTGAACTGGCCCTGGCCACACGTAAAAGTATATTTTGGAAAGATTGAGTGCGTTATTTCTTGCGTTTTTATTTTATTTTTTTAAATAAATTCATCTACCCCCCCCCCCCTTATGGGCCAGGAAGGAATGCTGCGCGAGAATACTTATTTTTGACACTGCAATTACATGAAACTTTCTGAAAATTTGTACCTGAGGGTTTTGTGGGTCACTAAATTTGATTTTGATGTCAGAAATTTGAAAAAAAAAAAAATCTATCGGGAATCAAAGGGTTGTACTTTTTGACCTATTTGAAATAGGGTAGTGATTATGTGGTAACTTGATGGTATGATGATGATGAAGAATAAAGCTCGATATAGTAGAAATCTTCGAATTTTCACCTTTAAAAATGTATTAGAGGGGGGGGGGAGGGGCACGTCCCTAACTTTACCCTTAAAACGCATTCATAAAGAAAAATAAAAGTACAAGTATGGTAGTGGACAGGGACGTCACGTGCAATCTGGCAACGTTGCATTTTACCCCTTGCAAACCCTTACAAAATATCGATTTCGTGGAGTGCATTGTGCACTCTTGATAGTTCGACCTTTTTCATGGGTTTCAATGGACTAACTGCAACGTTGCCGGATTGCACCAGACGCCTGTGATAGTAGGACAAAAATAATTTGGAAAATTGATAAAATATCAGAAAACTTACGAAATGAAAGGACAGTATTTTTTATCGTTTTTTTTTATTATTATTCCTCTTCGGCAAAAATCATACCACAGCTTCTTTTCTAAAAATTGGAAAAAATAAAGTATGTACTTAAATCAAAGGCAACGTTAAAATAACACACGACTGATCATCACTGACCAATTAAAAAGGAACTTTCTAAAATAGAAACAATCACAATAAAATCTAGGACAAAATGAAGATAACATCGTGTATATCTGATGAATTTATTACCGCGAATAAACTTCAAAGGGGGTAAAAGTGTAAAGCAAAATCCCATATGGTCTAAAAAATTCAAAAGCTCAGAGATGTGTAAAACTCAACAGCAAGATCTCTTAATCAATTGCTGCATCTATGATACTGATGATTTTGAGATTAAATTAAAAGCATAAATCAAAATTAAATTAAGACACGTATAGACCGCATAGTTGTTTATTTTATTTATCTATTTTTAAGGGTAGGTAGTTGAGTAAAATTTGAAAGTCTGTAAAAAAAAAGGTGATTTAAAGTTTTTAATTTGTAATTGAAGCTGCGTCTATGAAAAAGGGTTCATAAATCAATGGGTGTACCCGGCCGAACGACGCGACGGTCCTGTGTTGCTAGGTATGATGGAAAATTTGAGACATCAGTCATGAGGCAAAAGAAACTCACTAATTTTCCTTTAAATCTGGCAACACAGCCAACCTCCATCGTGAGTAAAGAGTGTATAAACATTGTCTTCTGTAAGTTATACAAGCACGATTATCATGCTTCTCTTTTTTTGCAATTATTCAATTATTTACCCATTTAAATAAATTAAAAATACTTGAATATTTTACAAAGTTTGGCAACACTGAAAACTTCAGATGACCTATAATGACCCAAGATTATTAGTCATGTTGGCGAAAAAGTGCTGTTGCCAAAACCCAGCTTGTGACCCAGTGGCGGCTCGTGAAATTTGGCAACCGTGTCCTCCTCCTATTTAACCAATGTAAAACAATCGATTCTCCCGGAGGCTGCCAGCCTCCGCAAGAATCGATTATTTTACCTACGTTTAAATGGAAAACTTGCATGGTTGCCAAATATCACGAGCCGCCACAGTTGTGACCCCTCTATCGATTCAACTTGGCAAAAGGAGTCCAGTGGCAGCTCGTGCAATTTGACAACTATGTTTTCCCTTCATTTGAATACATGAAAAACAATCGATTGCAGGTGAAGCGCTGCTTCACTATCGAATCGATTATTTTGCATTGTATCAAATGGGAGGGAAAACATTGTTGACAAAATGCACGAGCCGCCACTGGACCTGAACGAGTCGAAACTCGAACGATCGACGGATCTTTTGATACTGGAGCTGCTTCACAGTACTTTAACGAATCTTTCGTTGGAATTTCAAAAACTGACGCTTGAAAAAATTGCATTAATTTCGCGCTACACGCCTTCCTGGCCCATGATACTCTCCCCCTCCATATCCATAATTGACGAACAAATTGCCGTGGCAAACCTAAAACTGATTCCATTTTATTTTCATTTTCTGATGCAGCTTTAGTTCTGGTAGCCATCGTGCTGGTTTCAATCAAAGATGTGAATGGTAGGACCTCATCAACCTCAAGAGGAAACAGGCGTCATCGCGTAAGACAAACTTCAGAATCCGGCGGCGGAGGCGGAGGCGGTGGAGGTGGAGGTGACACTGGTGGTGGCAACAGGTGGGGAGGAAACTCCGGTGGAAACTTCGGTGGTGATGATTTCAATCGCCCTTCGGGTGGCAACAATTTCGGGAACAGCGGATCGAATCAATTCAATCGACCCTTGTCAGGAGGCAGCGACTTTGATAACGGAGGTGGATTCAACCAATTCCCATCCGGAGGCAACAATTTTGACAACAATAATAATGGAGGATTCAACCAATTCCAGAATCGCCCATCCGGAGGCAACAATTTTGACAACAACGGAGGTTTCAACCAATTCCCGAGTCGCCCATCCGGAGGCAACAATTTTAACAACAACAACAACGGTGGTTTCAACCAATTCCCGAGTGGCACATCCGGAGGCAACAATTTTGACAACAACAACAACGGAGGATTCAACCAATTCCCGAATCGCCCATCCGGAGGCAACAACAATTTCGACAACGGATTCAATCAACCTTCATCGCAATTCAACCCGGGTCGGCCCGGAGGCAACAACCCATCCAACAATTGGCAGTCCGGATCTGATGGCGGTTTTGGAGGTGGTGACTCGGATAGGGACACCGTGTTTCCTGACGTTAGTAGACCCCAGGGATCAGCTCAGCAGCAAGTCAACCGACCCAACAGACCCAACAGACCAACTTCAACAACTCAAGCACCTGGAGAGACAACAACTCGTTGCACATGTGCTTCTACCTCAGAGTATAACCCTGTCTGCGGAACTGATAACAAAACTTACAACAACAGGAAAGTTTTGGAATGCGAGCGAGCTTGTGGTCGTGCCCCAGGTAACTCTACTTACCATATACACAGGGAAAAAAAAAAAAAAAAAAAAAAAAAAAAATGAAAACAAGAGAATGAAGCAAATGCTAATTTACCAGTCATTTTTGGTCAAATTTACTATACATCTAGCTATTTTACGTTTTGGATAGAAAATTTTTGCATAAGTTTGATTAACTTGGGTATAATTTGAATTGTAAATTGTACAAATTAGATTGCAAATTTTACAATCCAAAACCTTCTGACTTTTGCAATTAGTAAAGCTGTCACGCCGAGACAGCCATGCAAGTTGCAAAAGTCACAATGTTTTGGATTGTAGAATTAACAATCCAAATTGGAAAAGTAATTAAACTTAAGCAAAATTTACAATTCAAATAAAAAAATAGCAATAAGCGTAGTGGGTTTTACCAAAAATAATGCGATATTATAGCAATATCCTCATTTTACTGATTATAGAATAAAGATTACTTTGCAATAGAAGCGTCACTGTCATGAGGCTCTGTATAAAATCTTTTCGTTGACCTTGCACAAATAAACCGGCCCTCGAGGATTCAAAATAAGCCGGTTGAGTGTGAGACCGAGTCGGAAATCGAATTCAGCCGCGCATTATCCGTGGTTTTGGCAGTACTTATCATGTATTATGATGGACTCTGAGAGCACAAAATAAAAATAATCACCTTAAAAAAAAGAAGCGTCTGGAGAGGAGCAAGTCAATGAGAGGGGGGATAAGCCCGATTAACCCTTGTGAGCCTAAGGTATTTATTTCGGTAACACAAAGGACTAAGGGGGGGTATTTTTGTACCCCAAGGATATTTTCATGCAGCACAGTCAGTATCAATAATTTTGAAACTTTAATGGATGGATTATGTAATTAGTACCCTAAGAGAGTAGTTTATGTGAAATTTGAGTAAATTTTTGCTATGTTGCCAAATTTACACCTACTTTTAAAAAAAATGTCAAAATAAAAAAAATGGAAAAAATGAAATGAGGTACCATCTTATTTTTCCATTTTTGATAAATTTCCAATTTTTTTTCAATGATCTGACTTAATATTCTTAATCTACATAAAATTTCCGTAAAATTCACTGTAATAGATGGTTCCAAACTTAAAACTGGCAGGACGAAGGGGGGGAATATTTGTTCCCCAACACTTTAAATTTCTATAATATCGACAAAAATTCATAAAAATTAATGAAATTTGGTGGACGTGTTCTAAGTATCCTAACTTAAAATGTCATGAAGTCCCAAAAAATTTTGAGCAGTTTTGACAAAATGGCGTAAAAAAAACTGGCCTGGGGTACAAATGTACCCCCCCCCCTTAGGCTCACAAGGGTTAAGCCCGATTCTGAGAGTAAATTTCGTGATTCTTTGGTTTACTTATCGTCATTTTTATTAGTTTTTATGTAAGAATTAACACTTCAATTCCGTAAAGCAAAAGCCCCAAGTTTGCAAGAGCCCCATTCTAGAGTGCCCCTTAACTCTAAACCAATGTATTTATTTTCATTGATCATTTTGTTTCAGGAGTGACAGTCGCATATCAATCAGCTTGCGTGGATAGGCCGCGAACGTGAAATGTTGTAGCAACTTTCATGTCTGGTGAAAAATCGTTGCCTTTGACCTCAAAGCAGAGGAGGGTATGACAGGAGACGAGTAGGGGCGTGAGAGCATTGGTGACCACCCCCCCCGGCCCCCCCTCTCTATTGCTACTGAATGCATTGCAGCTTTCACTTTTTTTTTTGAGACAACTCTCTTTAAGAGGGGCTATTGCGTTACTGCACTAGTCGGCAATTTTTCTACTTCCAGGTGTTTCCCCAAGTTTTTTTTTTTTTTTTTTTTTTTTTTTTTTTTTTTTTTTTAATTATTATTTGATGAGCCACGCCAATAAATTCGACATGCACGAAACTTTAAGAGGTGGGGATATTGTAAGTCAACTTTTGCGATTTAAGTTCTCTAGTTGAGTGTAATATGTTGTAAAAAATTACCCTTCTTTATGAGGTCTGATTAACCTTATACAATAAGATACATACAGAGAGAACGGAGTCTGATTGCTGACGATACAAAATTTGCGTTCATTGCTCCAACAAGAAAGGGAAGGAATTCATTGGCGGATCCAGCAACCTGACAACAGTGTATCCCTCCCATTGGATTGCATGAAAAATAATCGATTGTTCACGGGGCTATAGCCCTTTCAAGAATCGATTGTTTATCATACATTTAAATGGGAAGAATGCGCAGTTGCCAGATTTCTGTATCCGCCTATGGGAAGGATATTGATAACTTTGGAGAAATTTAGACCAAAAATTGGGAAATTATACAGTCGACAACTTTGGAACTTCTCCAACTTGCAGTCAGAACTTACTCAAAGTTTTCATATTTTTTCAATGTTTTCAACTTTCACAAAATTTTCCCAAAAGTTGACAATTTTCTTGCCCCTCTATTGCCGGTGCTAAAGGGCGCAACATTTAGTGAAATATAGTGCCAACATTTTTTTCCGGGTATACCCGGTCTGTAATGCAAAGAGCTTTTTAGGAGAGGAAAGTGGAAGCAAATGATGCTTGAGAACGTGAGCGGACAATAACTATCTTTTTATCTAATTGTTAGAAATTCGTTTTGATGACATATTATTAACCCTTGTGAGCCTAAGGTATTTCGGTAACACAAAGGACTAAGGGGGGGTATTTTTGTACCCCAAGGATATTTTCATGCAGCACAGTCAGTATCAATAATTTTGAAACTTTAATGGATGGATTATGTACTTAGTATCCTAAGAGAGTAATTTATGTGAAATTTGAGTAAATTTTTGCTATGTTGCCAAATTTACACCTACTTTTAAAAAAAATGTCAAAATAAAAAAAATGGAAACAATGAAATGAGGTACCATATTATTTTTCCATTTTTGATAAATTTCCAAGTTTTTTTCAATGATCTGACTTAATATTCTTAATCTACATAAAATTTCCGTAAAATTCACTGTAAAAGATGGTTCCAAACTTAAAACTGGCAGGACGAAGGGGGGTATATTTGTACCCCAACACTTTAAATTTCTATAATATCGACAAAAATTCATAAAAATTAATGAAATTTGGTAGACGTGTTCTAAGTATCCGAACTTAAAATGTCATGAAGTCCCAAAAAATTTTGAGCAGTTTTGACAAAATGGCGTCAAAAAAACTGGCCTGGGGTACAAATGTACCCCCCCCCCCCTTAGGCTCACAAGGGTTAAGAATATGAGGTTTTTGAAAAAACGGCCTTTTCGGTAAATGTGTAATACTACCAGTGAATTGGTTACTGGAGTGATAATTTTGAAATGAAGAGAATAAAATGAACACACACGTGAATTAGGGAGTAACTGCCAAATTAGGTAGGGAGAATAAAATTAATTGATTTTATGGTTATCTAGGCTTACCATTTTTGTAATTTTACAGTTCAAATCAGTGGCGTCGCGTGCAATTTGGCAACAATGTATTCTATCCATTCAAACTCATGTAAAATATCGAATTCAAGGGGTGCACAGTGCACAAGGAAAATCCGATGTATGTAATGAGTTTAAATGGAGCAGTTGCATTGTTGCCAGATGGCACGCGACGCCACTGGAAATGTAATCTCGGTTTCTTTGTGATGTTATATGTCGTCACAGTCGCCTCACAGACTTAGAATAAGAAGGGGAACAGAATGAAAATCAGCCCTGATTTGGGTTGTGCTGTCGACTGTGATAATCTGGTTAGTATGGTGGTCCTTCAGCATATGATTGGTTCGAGTCATTTCCTTGACCGAAAAATGGCGATTCAAATGGCTTTAAGCGAGCTCATACGCATTTCAAAACGGTTCTCCTCGTACTATATTGATAAGTGAGCCAATCCGAGTGACCCATTGTCTCTTATGGGAGTTTCGCTTCTGTTCGTCTATTAATCTATGTCATAGACGCCTCAGTGGCAGCTCGTGCTCTTTGGCAACAATGTTTTTCCTCCATCTGACTCAATGTAAAACAATCGAATGCTGGTGAAGCGCTGATTCACTTTCGAATCGATTATTTTACACGCAATCAAATTGAAGGATAATATTGTTGCCAAATAGCTCGAGCCGCCACTGGGAGACGTGGCAACGTAAACCGTACCTATGTGTCGTACCAAAGCATTTTTGTTCCGCATCTACTTATATTTTGACTGCCTGTAATAAATAAAAAATAAAAAAAGACAACTGCATTTTTCAAATGCTTTTTTCGAATATATTTCAAAGATTTTAATATGCACTATGATTATCAATAGAAAGTATCTATAGGTGAAAATTTTCATTCTTCCCCCAATCGGCGCCACTGCAGATTGTAATTGTGAGTTGAGAAGTATCTCGGAAGGATTTAGTCGTCGTTTGTGAAGCACTTAAGTACCTGGATTGAAAGGGTCTAACATTTTGTGTTGTTGTTGTTGTTTTTTTTTTTTTTTTTTTTTTTTTTTTTTTTTTTTTTTAGATGAAGATAATAAAAGTATATACTTATAATGAACTGAGAACAAAGATGCCTTTGGTTTTTCCCCCAAATGTTTGGTTTCAAAAATGCACTCATGTAATGATCACGATGATACCCATACAGTTAGAAACCAAAATCATCCTTGTTTTCAGCTCTCTGAGTTCTTTTTGCTTAAACAACAAAAGTCAGACCCTTGCAGCTGCTCTATTTGTGGCACTAACAGACGATAGTTTTTCGATTTTTTGGGACTCCGCATAAATCACCTGACCTGAATGAGGGGCGAGCATATTCCTTTGGAAAATAAAAAAAAAAAAAAAAAAAAAAAAAAAAACCTTTTTACGGTTACACAAAAAATGAAGGGATAATGAGTATTGAGCATTGGCGGATACATGCGGGGGGGCGAAGGGGGCGATAGCCCCCCCCCCGTTCGGCCCAAAATGTGGGAAAAGAGGGAAGAGGAAGGGGAGATAAGCAAGCGAAAAAAAGGAAAGGGGGTCATTTAGGGGCGAAAATCCAAAATTCTCCCCCCCCCGTTCACGAGGGCTGGATCCGCCACTGGTATTGAGTAGTGAGTACAGATTGTGAGTAACGTTTTATATTTTTCTTTCATATATTTGTTCATATCATCTCAGAATTATTTAGAATATGAATTGTCTGTTCGGAACGTTACTCATTTCGAAAAAAAAACAAAAACAAAAAAAAAAAAAAACAAACAAAACTTAAGAATTAATTGTATTAAATTTTTAGAAATTTTGAAGAGCATAAGGAGTAATTTACAAAATTTAATGTCATACTTATTTCAATCGTTATTTAACAAAATTTTAAATTTTATAAAAACTTGAATGTAGAAAAATGCCGCATTTTTCTGTTGACCTTTTAAAATATAATGGCTGTCTAATTTCCTTAATTATCATTGCAGAGATTCCACCAGTCTCTCTGGTTCCTGTAAATATAATATAGAATAGTATAGTAGAAATGAATCAGTAGCGGCTCGTGCAATCTGGCAACAGTGCTATTTTGCCATTTAAATCTGTGCTAAAAGATCGATTCTAGGTGAGGCACAGCGCCTCACCAAAGAATCGATTATTTTACATAGGTTTAAATGGAGGGAGTCCATTGTTGCCACATTGCACGAGCCGCCACTGGAATGAATGCATCACTGGTTCCTGTAAATATCATCAGATATTCTATCATTATAGCTTCTCTGATTCCCATGAATATATATAAAGACATGCTGTCAGCTTTTCACTCAGGAAAGAAAGAATCAGTTCACCTGGCTAATTATTACTGAATTTGCGCAATCTTCATTGGTTGTACTATGACATTCATTCAAAAGAAATCTCCCCGGTCAAAATTTTTGCTGTATTACATCTCGGCAACCGTTAAACAATTTTGCGTCTTTCAAGTGTTTGAAGACGAACCAGAATAGCCCCTTCAGAGTACGCCCTGAAAAATCGAAACCCTCTGATGAAAACAAGGGGGAAAGAGCTTGATTCAAAATGGGGGTTTTTCTCCCCCCCCCCCACAGATTTTCCTGAAATATTGTATCTTGATAGGACTTGATATAAGTAGTCTTTTTTTCAAATAAAGTTTTTCTAAAAATAATTAGGGGGGAGTTACAGTGTTGCAAAGTTGCGCCTTTCAAAAATTCATAACTTTCGCGCAAATCATCCGATTGAAACGCGGTTTTCACCAAAAAATGCGGATTGTAAAGCACTTTCATGCTATTAAAACGGAATTAAATTTCAATAATTTTTGACTTAGTTATCGTCATTTTTGTGATTTTTAGGCCACTCAAAATCTATTTAAAGTGAAATAAAAAAAAAAACGGTATTTTTTTATTTTGACCGGGTTAAAATCTGTTATTCCTCTTTAAATTCTGCGTAAAATGAGCCTAAGCAGAATGTAGGACAGTTTTTTTTCCGGGGTTATGCAGTTTTTAGTAAGCGAAAAACGAGTTTTTTAGGGTACCCATGAGCGTTCGATAGAGAGGCTCAAGTCAAATAAATGGAAACGGTATTTTTTGATTTTGATCAAATTGATTTAGATTATTCCTATTTAAATTCTGCGTAAAATGAGCCCAAGCAGAATGTGAGGCGATTTTTTGTTGCGGAGCTATGCGCGTTTTAGTAAGCGAAAGTCGAGTAGTTGCGGCTACCCGGGCTACCCACGTCTTTGAGCCTCTCCATAGAACGCTCGACTTTCGCTAACTAAAACGCGCATAGCTCCGCAACAAAAAATCGCCTCACATTCTGCTTGGGCTCATTTTACGCAGAATTTAAATAGGAATAATCTATTTTAATTTGATCAAAATAAAAAAATACTGTTTCCATTTATTTGACTTGAGCCTCTCTATCGAACGCTCATGGGTACCCTAAAAAACTCGTTTTTCGCTTACTAAAAACTGCATAACTCCGGAAAAAAATTGTCTTACATTCTGCTCAGGCTCATTTTACGCTGAATTTAAAGAGGAATAACAGATTTTAACCCGGTCAAAATCAAAAAATACCGTTTTTTTATTTCACTTTAAATAGATTTTGAGTGGCCTAAAAATCACAAAAATGACGATAACTAAGTCAAAAATTATTGAAATTTAATTCCGTTTACATGGCATGAAAGTGCTTTACGATCCGCATCTTTTGGTGAAAACTGCAATTCAATCGGATGATTTGCGCGAAAGTTATGAATTTTTGAAAGGTGCAACTTTGCAACTTTGCAACACTGTAACTCCCCTCCTAACTATTTTTAGAAAAACTTTATTTGAAAAAAAGACTACTTGTATCAAGTACTATCAAAATACAAAGTTTCAGGAAAATCGGTGGAGGGGAGAAGCACCCCCATTTTGAATCAAGCTCTTTAACATTTTAAATTTCGACCATAGGGTACATACTTCCTTTTGAAAATAATGATACTTACTCAATAAATCAGGTTTTCAAACCAATAATTGGTAACGGGTACCAACTAAATTCGTAAGTTTATAACCAATAAAATTGGTTATATGTACAGTACCAATTTATTGGTCGGAGTACCTAATTAATCCTCTAAGGACCAGTTTAGAACGCCGCTCTTCCGTTTATACAGGGAAATAGGTAGTTTACTGTTCGTACTTGGGGGACTTGGAATTGCCTATACGACGAATTGAAGGCGCCTTGACGAAACCTTATCTTGTAAGCGCTTGCATCGATAGTCGCTTTTATCCGAAACGAAAACTGGAACAATGTGAAAATCGACAAGAGGAAAAAAAACGAGAGAGCTCATTTCAAAAGTGCAGGCGTACCTAGACCATAATCTTTGGCAATTTTTCAATTTTCGTTCCTTCAAATCAAGACATAACTTGATTCCAACTTTAAACTTTTGACTTTAAAGCGTTCCTCATTGGAAAGCCAACGCTCAAGTTCATTTTCATTAATTTTCATTTTTTAACATATGAGAAATAATGATGAAACATGTCAAAGAAGATAGGTCTAGGTGCGCCTACCTACACCTCTGAAACTATGTACTTCTACACTTGGACTTGGCCAATATCGCAGCTGTAGTACATATCGAAATCCATGCGATTTTGAGGTTATAAGTCACAGTGGTCGGGCTTTGACACGGGCGCTTAGTTACCTGAGAGTTACCTGGTTTTTTGAGATTTTTACGATTTTCCCGACCGATAATCGATTTTTTTTAACTGAAATTATCTTGTTTCTCTCTTTATGCTGAGAAGTTATTATTATTTTTTTTTTTTTTTTTTTTTTAATAAAAATAAATCAATTTTTTTTTTAAACTGTGCAGCAGATCAAAAGAAACAACATTAGTAGAGAAAAAAAAACAAACAAAAAAAAAAAAAAAACAAAACCAAAAGCAAAAACAAAAAATGGTCGGGAAAAGGGTCAAAATCTTAAAAAAAAAAAAAAAAAAAAAACCCGGGTAGTTCCCGTAAAAGTGCCCATGCATGTAAATTGTAAAATCCCGACCACTGGGCCGAACCTCGAAATCGGCCGGGCTCCGATATGGTATATAGATGATATTGACGTGGCCTAATACGTGCTATCGGGTAAAGACAACCAATAAATTTGATTCCGCTAATCTCACTAATAATTAGTCGGCCGAACCAATTCTTTTTTTTTTTTTTTTTTTAATGCAAGTTCCCCCACAAATCGTACGTCAGTCCATCAGCGCAGTCTACAAGGAGTTTGAACCCATACACGCCATTCGAGTACTTTACGAGAGCGAAGCACTGCGCATCAAATTGGCCGACCGTACCTTGACTCCTGAACTGCGCGCATTGACCGTGGACAATTTTTCCTTTACAATCCGTATTATTCGTATGCTGGCTGACTTGGTAGGCCATGTTCCGACATCTCATTTTCCGACGAGAGTTCTTTTTGGAATTGGTTTGGGGACCGAACCCTTTGCATGGATCTTTATCCCAGACCCATCCACCACTACGGAGGGGCTTTGGATTTGTACCAGCATAAATGAACAGTGGACACTGGAAAAAAAAAAAAAAAAAAAAAAAAAAAAATGAGACACCTTACGTTTAATTTAGGACGAGTTCAGAGTGTTCAATGACTTTCGCATGTCTATTAAAATAAAACAAATGGTCTGTTACGTAAGTACTTTTGCTACAGCAGTATGACACTTCGATTCTAAAGTAAAATTCAGCAAAAATAACGATGCGCACATTAAAAACTTTCAAAATTCACTAAAAAACTCAGGAAGTCACTTTTAATTCAAACAATCCGCGCTACACTAGACACTATAGTATACTATGACCGACTTACAACTTCATTGTCAAAATCACCGTGTTTATGTGAACATCAATATAACTTACAAACATTTAAATGTCTCTCATTTAGATATGCTTACAAATTCTTATTTTGTAAATTTTGATAAGCCAGAAAAGACCAGACAGTAATTTCAGCCAATATTCCATGTATTTAGAGGGAAATTTTATCTTTTTGTAGTTGAGATGTTGTTTACGCATACATGGTGGTTCCGTCTACGTAGTAGTATGCTAGAGCAAATAGTGTCTAGTGCGGGGGCGTGCCTTGGGTACGGGGGGGGGGGGGGTGAGTACCCTTGCCCTGGGCTGCACTCTCCGTAGGCGGCAAAATCAGGGTGAACAACCAAACAAAATTATTGTTTTCTCATTTTTTTAACCCTTAAATTTAAATACAAAATAAAAAACAAAAAGCATGAAACGGTGACAAATACATTTGAAATTGGTTTTAAACGAAAGTGCAAGTGTTTTAGAGTGGCTACCTGGACGCAGAAATCAATATAACTGCTTCTTCTGGAAGGACTTGCACGATAAAAAAAACTGACACATAATGGAAACAAGCTAAATTTTCTCACCCGATGGATAGTTGTATTAAAATTCTGTGTCCGGATAGCCACTCTTAAAAACTTGCACTTTCGTTTGGAAGCAATTTCCACTGGATTAACTACAAATGATTTAAGGTTAAAAAAAGTGAGGCAAACAAATCAGATTCAGATCGCTCATGCTGTCACCAATGGCGAATTGGCGAGGCGTGAAATTCGGCAACAATGTATTTTCTCCATTTAAATTCACTAAAAAAGTCGAGCGCTTCAGTCATCGGCGATGACCAGGCATTTCGACCTTTCTAATGTATTTATATGAATGGGAGAAAGGAACGTTACCATATCGCACGCCTTGCCACTGGCTGTCACACTTTGAGATAGAACTTGTGACTTGTATATCAGTCTCTCTATCATCGATATAGCTCGTTGGTGGATCCATATGGATATATATAGGTATATGGATTCGTAAGGATATCAACATCCACGTATACTCATACGATATTCATACCGTATCCACTTGGATCCATCCATATCCATAATCTGTAAATGGGGAGTTGGTTATGGAACTTATGGACCTGTATGGACCATTTTTGCCATAGATGTATTTGCAAATGGTTCTTTTCTCATGTCGAGGAAGTTTCGAGGAAAAGTCGAGAAACGCGTTCAAATTCGGCCCTTTATACTCTATGTGAATATGAAATGTCTAATCTATTACATACGCTATGTCTTTACGGAGGGGGGGGGGATGAAAAAATAATCAAAGGGATTTTTATTGTAAATTGGAGATAAAAACCATCTATAAATATCACATAATCACACTCGGAAAAAAATACAGGTACACTTTACCATCTGCATTGCTGATTTGGTAGACGGACTATTGGGCGAGGAGGGGTAAAAACCGACCCTGTTGGGCGAGGAACATGAGGTCTATTAGGCGAGCTGAAAAATAGGGGTTTTGAGGGGATCCAGCGAAAACAAGGTGCTTATTGGGCGAGTTAAAAATTCAGAAAAATACGATTTTCATATTTACTCATCATGATGCCAGATAGTCGAGTGTAAGAGGCAAGTCCAAAAATAGGAAGTCTTTTGAACTTGTTATCACAGAAAAATGATAAAATATTGGAAAAAAGCACTGAAACCTATTATCACAGCAAAAAAATCACAGCTGATTGTAAATGAGGAGGAATTTGAAAAATTATATGTAGAAAAAAGCACTTAAACCTATTATCACAGCAAAAAATCACAGCTGATCGTAATTGAAGAAAGAATGGAGAAATTTTAAATTTGTTTGCCCTGATATAAATAACCAAGCTCTTTCACGTATTGACGCGACTTTCTGATGTTTTTGAACCTGCCTCGAACTGATTCCATGATGTTTCAGCCGCAGCCATCCGATCAGCAACTGCTTTCCGTGGTTCATTCTCATTGTTGCGCCGGATGGAGTAAATTTTTGTGAAAGATTCCGCCTGAATTTCTTTGAGGACCTGGACGACTGTGTGAATGCATGGATGATGATGATAAAATTCTTTGTTAAAATTGCTGTGAAATGACTAACCTAACCTATCGTGTTTTTTGGCGCAGTTCGGCAGTTCACCTCGTAATCTTCGATACTATGCGTCTGATAAAGATTGTAGTCGCATTGCGGAGAAATGCGAGGTTGCTAAGCCTACAAATTGACCTCGCCCAAAAGTCCCCAAGGTATATGGAAGAACAGGTATGGACAGGAGGCGGAGCGTATCTCAGTAGGTGACGGCTACGTCACAGATGTTCTAGACGGTCGCGATAAAATTCGCCTACCGTTCCAAACTATCTCACTCACTCTCCCGTGATCCCCATCTCTCGCTACTGTAGTAGGTGACGGCTACGTCATCGCCAAAGCAAGCGTGTCGTCATCATTTGGCGGGGAAACTCGAAAGCCCCTTAAACCCCGCCTCCTGTCCATACCTGTTCTTCCATATACCTTGAAAAGTCCCGTGGCATCTCACTTCACCTGTATTTTCCCTTTCCAATTGCCTCGCCCAATAGACCTCCCTTTTTTTTACCTGATTTTACCCCTTCGCCCAAAAGGGTTGCGCCCGCTGATTTTGGCGTCTGCTAAAAAGTAGGTATGGTAAATTTTACCAGCATATGGTAAATGCAACGTACCTTGTGGTAAATTAAATTAAGATAACCTGACGGTCCATTTCATCACGAGGTACGTTGCATATGATGGTAACATTTATTATTACTTTATAGCGGACGCCAATATCAGCTAAGCAGATGGCTAATTCTACCAGTCTTTTTTTCCCCCCGTGCAAAATGGCATTTTGAGAACATACTGCTCAATCAGGAAATGAATAATGCGAGAAAAATACTTACACTTGGACGAGTTTGCTGGACTTGTCCCTGGGCCTCACTTAAAAGGATCACCAAAAATATCAAAACTGCGTAACAAATACTTGTAATTACCAAAATTCGAGTTTCCACTTGAGGCATTATGCAATCGACTCATCGCGGGCATGACTACAGGATGCGATGCTTCAGCCGTTGTCACCAATCGCAAAGATTAACCGAAAAGGGAAAGTACAGGCTTTCAACGCATTTGAACAAACACGAACAGGATAGCAGTTTAATTGTCTCACTTTTTGCGGGAACCTCGCATTTTGACTGACGCTTGTCAGTTGTTTAACAAAGACAGTAAACAAAATGATTGGGCTAAGTTAAATAATGGCAAGCAATAAAATTCTGCATTATCCATGCTGGGCATAGTTGCCTTTCATACATGCTGCTCAGCAAACCCACTGGTAAGAATAATTTATACGGATTCACAGTGCTTACGGATAAAATAGGTAAGATATGAGATATGTTTTCATATAACTTCAATTTAAACGAAAATTTGTTGATCTAATATTTATATTAGGTACAAGCAGAGCCGCAAGTCCTGCGTCGATGATTCGACGCAACCCACATTACACGACACGCGCACAGTTAATTCGCTCTTATCTTTCTTTTCTTATGTTCTCTCAAGACCTAGAGTCCCTTGATGGAATTATTGTATAGGGAGTACCGACACGAGCTCAACGAGTTGTGATTGGTCGTTGGTTTTAGGCTCTCACGGAGTCGAGCAGGAGTCGACGACATCGAAGGCTCCACACAAAAGGAGTCGATTCGTAGAGGAACGTATGGGAACGGACCGGAATGCTGGCAAATCCGCCAGTCCACCACTGGTCCACTGTCGAACTTAACCTTCGAATGCGTTCACGCGGTCGACAAAATCGACTCCTGTCAAAATGCATAAAGCGTCGTGTCGGTACTCCCTATACAATATTTCCATCAAGGGACTCTATCAAGACCGAGCAAGGTTCGGGTAGAGTCCCTTGATGGAAATATTGTATAGGGAGTACCGACACGAGCTCAACGAGTTGTGATTGGTCGTTGGTTGGCAGGAGTCGACGACATCGAAGGCTCCACACGAAAGGAGTCGATTCGTTGAGGAACGTACGGGAACGGACCGGAATGCCGGCAAATCCGCCTGTCCACCACTGGTCCACTGTCGAACTTAACCTTCGAATGTGTTCACGCGGTCGACAAAATCGACTCCTGTCAAAATGCATAAAGCATCGTGTCGGTACTCCCTATACAATAATATTTCCATCAAGGGACTCTAGGTTCGGGCCACGTGTTGTGCGGGTTGCGTCGAATCGTCGACGCAGGACTAATGGCTCTGCTTGTAGGTACATAAATGGTGGCTCTTGCAATGTGGCCACCATGCTTTTTCGAATCAAAAACCCGCGTAAAACATCCATTCAAATGAAAGCTGATTGCCTCGGCAAGAATCGATTCTTCTTCATGCGATCGAAGGTCGGAAATCCCAAGATCGCCCCCCTCCCCCTCCCGCTCTAGAAGCATGCGGATCCGCCAATGTGTAATCTATGACAATTCATTGTCTTCATTGGCAAACCAATTATGAGTCAAGAAACGCGGACAATAAACTCATTTTCGATGAAAATACAGGGCTGCCAGATCTTTTGAAAGAAATACACACTTTCCATTAAGTCATCTGGAAAATGTGTATCTTTTTCATCAAATCTGGCAGTACAGTAGGAATGGTCTATACTGTCATTTTTTGCTCTAGTATCTTTGGATAGAGAGAGGAGGAGGGGTGGGGAGGCGAGGTAGGTCAAAATGTCTCAGCCTCAATGTCAGTATAAGTGTAAATATACTCGATCGTATTTGATGCGCAGTTTTCACGTGGAAAATTTCAGGAACGTTCTCTCTCTCTCTATCTCTCTCCCTCCCTCCCCTGGTTAAAATGTTCCATGACCAATTTTACATGGAAATCGATTTCCATGAAAATTACACCACTTTCCATGGAAACCAAGTATTTTTCCATGGAAACTACATCGATTTCCATGGAAAACACTCCGATTTTCGTGGAAATATGAGTGGTTTCCATGGAAATTTGAGCAATTTCCATGGAAATCTATTTTCATGTAAAATTGGTCACGGAACATTTTTACCAGGGTCTCTCTCTCTCTCTCTCTCTCTCTCACTCTCTCTCTCTCTCTCCGCTCTCTCGCCTTTTCTTTTCCCCTCTCCTCGCTCTCTCTCTTTTCTCTCTCTATCTCTCTCTCTCCTCTCTCTCTCTCTCTCTCTCTCTCTCTCTCTCTCTCTCTCTCTCTCTCTCTCTCTCTCTCTCTCTCTCTCTCTCTCTCTCTCTCTCTCTCTCTCTCTTCTCTATCTCTCTATCTCTCTCTCCTCTCTCTCTCTCTCTCTCTCTCTCTCTCTCTCTCTCTCTCTCTCTCTCTCTCTCTCTCTCTCTCCCTCTTTCTCTCTCACTCTCTCTCTCTCTCTACATTGCAGAGCACTTGAATAATTATGCGAAGATGTGGCATACGCCATACATACGTATACCTATGTACTAGTTTCTGGGAATTTGTTAGCTGCTCTTCGACCTTATCGATGTTTCGAGGCCCCGAAAGAACAATAGGGGCAGAGCTGCCGTTTTGCTTTGAATTACAGGTACTTTTCAATTCGCCCATGATTCCACCGGTCATGGGAGTAAGTAGAAAAATTGTCTAGGGGGGACCAAGTTTGGAAAAACTACTGGCGGGAAGGGGTTGCGCCCCCTCCCCAGAAAATGTTGCCAATTTAGCCGCTCTAAGACGTAATTTCAGGGTGTCTCCACCTCACAAATGATAAGAACATAAACACGAGCGCAAAGTATCATTTTATCTTCCTTTTGCCAACAAAAAAAAAACAAACAAACAAAAAATATGATTTAATTAGAAAAACTAATCTATCAGCTTTATTTTTTCCTACGCATGAATTCTAATAACAATGACATCCTAGAACACTGAATGAAGGGAAAAAAGAAAATACGGACCCTCTGAACAGATTCCCCCCTCGCTGTACTCCGTTTAATCACCAAAAGTAAAAGTACTTCATACCTATATTATAACAGTGTTTATTATTTCGTTTTGCGTTTTACAATATTTTTCTCTCTTTCAAGTATTACTGCATTCTTTTTTTTTCAACATCAGCTTTTCTGGGGAGAGGCGTGGCCCCCCCGGCCCTATAGTAGCTAGGTACGCCCATGCCACCGGTTGAGAAAAGATTACACTCTTCGGTTCAGTGCGTTTTGACTGTACTGCATGAAAATTCTGTGATTCGTGATATTTTCTCAATCGGTGGAAAAACCGCTCATTTATTTAAATATCCGCAAGTTTTTTAAGGTCATCGATGACTGCGCTCGACGACTCGGATCAAGAGCACAGATCTACAGATCGTAGATCTGAGCGGGTAAGGGATAGCGGTCGGCACTCCGCACGAGTCACAACCTACCCGAGCTGCTTCAGCACAAAAGGACAAAAAACGAAAAAGGTCCGCTCGCTCCCTCACTCACTTACACACTCGCACTGCCTTAAGTACACACACGCGGATTTCCTGTAAGCTTTAAGCCTCTGTAGAAAAGTTCTGGAGTAAGAATTAAAAAAATTAAAAAAAGGCGCCCAATTTGCGGAGCATAAGCTTTCGCACGGTACCCTGTTTAATAGGTTTGCATTTTTTTACTATTTTTTATGAATGTTTAAAAATCGTTATTTTCCCATTTACTTCAATGTAAATCTCGGCCACGGAGCACCAATCTGACCAACGGGTTGCATACAATGAGCTATAACTTTAGAGTGGCACATCAAGGAACGTTCCGCTGGTTCATTGTTGTCACCTAGGGCGCCGCCATCTTGCCGTAAAAATCGAGTTTGAGGTTAAGTTTTGTAGGTTGTTTCCGGTCGTTTCGTAAACAAACTCGGGCATCGCCGAAAACGACCTACGAAATTTAACCTCAAACCTTGAAATCTACCGTCAAAATTCCCGCCAAATTCCGAACGACCTACAAAATTTAACCTCAAATCTTGGAATCTGCCGTCCAGAAGCGTCCTTTTCAATCGGATTTGACTCGGAATAATTCCACTTTCCACGGCGGATTTGGAATATTCGTCCTCGAGTAGTCCAAATCCACTTGGCCCGTTTCCGGATATGACGCAATAATATTGGAACTGGAAGGTGGAATGTGGAATGTGCTCAAGAGCACTTTCCAAGTCGGCCATTTGCAATCCATTCTCTGCTAAACCGTCCTCGAGTAGCGCTTTCACTTCCACTCCGCCATCTTGGATTTGACTGGATTTCTTGGATTTGGAATAAGAAAGTCAAATCCGATTGAAAAGGACGCTTCAGATTCCGCTTTTTCCCGGGATTCCTTCTACCCTGTGTGGCACAAGGTGGACCAGCCCGCTGCCACTCTAAAGTTATAGCTCATTGGTTGCATACCCAATCTGCCCTAAGGAGCTGGCCATATGTCAGGTCTAGATAGTATCAGTGACGTAACTTGGGGGTAGCGAAGCAGCGACTGTGGTGGGGGGGGGGGGGGCGCAACGTCCCTAGGGGTGCAATTTCACCAAAATTGTTTTGTTGAATATTCATATTAAAAAAAAGAAAGAAACGTAGAGGAAAGGAAAACCCGAAAAATGATGGGCAAGGATTTAGACTTTCGTCAGGTCTTTTGCTGAATAGCAGGTCGACGGTGAAGGGGGGACTTGGACAACGGGTAGACCAAGGTATCAATCCTCAAACATAATTTTAAAAGGAGATTGAATGCGTTCAGCCGTTCACTCCCTGATTCTGTATAAGAATGCGGCCGTGCGGAGGCGGGGCGGGCGTGGGCCAGAACGAGCGGCTTTTGTCTATTCAATGGGGCAGTTGCTAGGGTCTGAAAAGTTGTGTTCTTCATAAAGAAAATGAAAGTACTTGATGAGCTGAGGACAAAGATGCCTTTGGTTACTAATTTAGTCCCATAGTTTCAAAGATGAGATTTTGGCCCAAATTCCATAGTTTTAAATGGGAATTCCGCGTAGTGACGTCACACTGCACACCATTTTTTTTTTCAACTTTTTACGAGTGTATCTCCAAAACCGGTACCTTAAGGAAAAAACCAAAAGCCATTATTGTTCTCATAGCTCATCAAGTACTATAATTTTCTTTATAAAAACACAACATTTCAGACCCTTGCAACTGCCCAATTGTCCTCGTGCAATTGTTTCTCTCCGCAGGGAGGGGTGGGGGGGTTGGAGAGCGGTGGGGGAGGGGTGAGAGAAGGTTGGTGGTGGATTTGGGGTGAGGGGGTGGTGGTGGTGGTGGTATAGGGGGCGCCAAATTCCAACTCGCGGGGGGGGGGGGCGCAACGTCAGCGCGGTACGCCACTGGATAGTATTAGAAGTCTTTGATACTCAGCACTATTAATAATATTTCCCAGAGTCCCTATATACGGTCCCTTGTTCTCGACCCCTAGTAGCGAATCCTCGCTTCTGATTTGTTAGGGCTGCACCTGACGACCGTCCGGACCGTACATTTATTGGTCCCTGGAGTATAAGTAATCTTTGGTTAGATGTTGATATTTTTCTGTCCCCCCTGTACCCTCCCTGACCATTATTGACGCTCTCTCTCCGAGTCCTCTCACTCTTTTTTGCAAAGAGTAAACAGAGTAAACAAGAGTCCCAACAAAACGGTGGGAGAGCGTGGCATAGTCGAATTACTATCGAATGTCACTATCGATTTTACGGCCTCAGATTGGCTGGCGAAAGCCTGGGCCCTGTGAGACCACTCTTATGGAACTTTAACATGGGGTTTTCGCAAAGACAGTATATCAAGTAGACCGTGCACTCCGCATCTTCGCCGTTAGCGCTAGACGACAGACGTGGCAAGTTTCTCGGAGCTCCATGATGGGCGGGCGGGGGTGGCGACTAGAGTCCCTTGATGGAAATATTGTATAGGGAGTACCGACACGATGCTTTATGCATTTTGACAGGAGTCGATTCAGTCGACTGCCTGAACGAATTCGAAGGCTAAGTTCAACAGTGGACCAGTGGTGGACTGGCGGATTTGCCGGCATTCCGGTCCGTTCCCATACGTTCCTCTACGAATCGACTCCTTTCGTGTGGAGCCTTCGATGTCGTCGACTCCTGCTCGACTCCGTGAGAGCCTAAAACCAACGACCAATCACAACTCGTTGAGCTCGTGTCGGTACTCCCTATACAATATTTCCATCAAGGGACTCTAGTGGCGACTCGCTGAGTTGCCCCACGGTAGCGAAACGTTTGCTGGGAATGAATGGGGGAATGCACTCCCGCGCTCGGTTTTTCCTGAATAACTCGTTTCAGGTCTATTTTTCGGCTAAATGTGTAAGGAATTAAGTTGTAGAGCATGAAATTTACGATGGGATTGCATAATTTGTTATCCCCCAAAGGTTATTGCTAACCGGGAAAAACGCCTATCCGTCACAGATATTTCGCGTAGCATACCGGCTGCGCATGCGCAATGTCGCCCGGCTGGGGCAACTTAAGTCAACGTTGGCAGTTCGGCGCCGTATCGCTCCACCACTCATCACATGCGAATAAACAAAAGTTGCCACCGCGCGCGGTCTACAATGCACGGTCTACTTGATATAATGTCTTTGGGTTTTCGACTTTGCCTCATTTAAAGTTAAATTCCAAGAAGATTATTGCTCCTTACCTTCGGAAAATTCAAATTATATTTTTTTGAGGATATAACGAAGATATTGATGGGTCATACATATCACTTCATCGAAAAATTAACAGAACTATATGAATTTGAAAGTAACATTACGGGCAATTTTTTGCCGTGTTTTCCACTCTTCGCACAGGTCGGGCCGAGTGTGTGGTGTAGCAGTTGTTTTTTTCCATTTTTCTCGTTTTAGTTTAGTGATAGTTTGAAATGCATGTAAAATTCATTCTCAGAAGGAAATACGCCAATTTCATGAAGAAAACCGAAGATTTAACCACAAATTCACAAAACAACACGAAGTTTAGCGGCGCACTATCGGACGTGACGGCGGAAAAAATTGCCCGTTATTTTACTTTCAAATTCATATTGTTCTGTTAATGTTTCGATGAAGTGATATGTATGACCCATCAATATCTTCGTTATATCAGTAAAAAAATTTAATTTGAATTTCCCGAAGGTAAGGAGCAATAGTTTTCTTGGAATTTGACTTTAAATGAGGCTAAGTCGAAAACCCCATGTTAAATCTCATTAAGAGTGATCTCTCAGGGCCCAAGCTTTCGCCAGCCAATCAGAGGCCGACTTTTCGATACCGCCAACCTAACCTCACCTGCCACGCTTTTTTCCTACCGTTTTGTTCAGAGACAAGTTGGGACTCTTGTTTACTCTTTGCTCTTTTCTTTTGTTGATTTGGTGAAGCCCCGACGAAAGGAGAGGAAGGGTTTGTTGGGACGGTATTGGATTCTGTTATTGGAACTCTGATATTATTATCTCCTGCTGTGACTACATTGTAATTTAATTTTATTTTATTTCTCTGTTCGTTCAATCGTTCATCTGGTAGGAAAAATGTCAGTAAGAAGGGCGTCTCACGCTGGTAGTTGGTATACAAACCAAGGTAAGCCCCCTATTTCGTGACAATCATTGTTGTTCCAAGTTCTATGGTTTCGTTTTCTCTCCTACAGTGAATTTATCGAGACATCGTTGTTAGTATTAGCTATCACCCTCCTTTCAAATTTCCTTTATCACCATATTCAGTGCACCAAATACTTCCCTAATTCGTGCTATTAGAAATATATTGTAGGATAACCAAAATTTTCTGTCCCAGACTACTCTCAATCTCTTTCGTAGGGCCTGGAGTAAACATTAAGCCAAATGATCGAATCAAGATATTATGGAACACTACAGAACACTCCATTTTTTACTGCGGATAGTCAGAACATTTTGAGTGTTCTACTGGAACGGAACACTTTAACCACACCGATAAGTCGGTCAACCGATTGCGGTTAGTGGTGTTCTATTGAGATGCAACCTCAGCAGGGGTGCAGATTCTTCTTTGCCTCTGCAATTGTTACACGCACGAAAGACAGTGTCCACAAGTTTTTATGCCTTTTTTTTTTGTTGTGCTTGCTTATTTTAACTTGCTGAAGAAAATTTTGGCTATAAATGCGTAATTTTTGCGTTCACGTACTTGATATTCAGCTTGGAATAGCGCCTTTACTGGAAGTTCAGCTTGGTCTAGCAGGTAGGATTAACCCGATGAACATTATTTGGTTGGTCGAAGAATTCAAATAAATTAAAAAACCTAATGTTCTTCCAGGCAGTGTCCATAATTTTCGCGCTATCATATGATCGCAAGAAAAAGGATTTTCTGCATGCCTGAACCTCAGACCCATCAAGTTTGCTGGAGTTTCAAGTTCCTTGACCTGTTGGCTTGTTTACAGTGTAAGTTCCACTCCAGTAAACCAGCTGATAAAGCCTCTTTCTTAAAAATTACTCAGAAAGTAAATAAGTTAAGTGCAGTTCCGAACATTCAACGCAAATGGAACGCAAGAATTTGGATGAGGTCTGTTTTGTAAATTGGAACGCCAGATAAATCGCACTCAACGAAGAGTAATACGCCTCAACTTGTTCCATCTTGATCCATGAAAAAAATCAGCCGATACATTTTGTGTCTTTATTATATCCATTTAGCAATGTATGCTCGTTTTAACGTCCACTTTTCCGTGAATCCCCCATCAGCCGGACAATCTACAATATACGGTTTGTCAAGCGGCAGTTTTGAGAAATTAACTAAATTGCCGGGTATTAATGAGAGGTAGAGGAAACGCAGTTTATGTATGGGGCTCTGACTGGTAGCAATGCTTACGTTCAAGAATTCATCGGTAAGCACTTGGTCAGAGGTTTCAGACTTTTGGGCTGATGACAGTTGTAAGCAAATGCTGTCCTAACATTTCTGATTGATGCAGAAGTTGATTGCGAACCAATCCACTCAAAATGCACTTGCTCAAATGAACTCTCAAGTTGCTGAAATATGCTGTCTTAAGAAGAAGAGTTTTCGCTTTGTAAAGTGTCACCGACTTAAAATGGTTTCTCACTTATTTAATAATTATTTTTATTTATTAAAAATTTGCTGCTCGCAAACATGAAATTTCATAAAAATAAGAATATTATTTTTTGTTATAACAGAAATAGAATCAGAACACGATTTAAGTCTAATAATTTATCTAACTTTTGTTTTTTTTCCCCACTCATATTTTATCATTTTTAATTAACTGTCCCAGGTAAAGATCTTAGAAGGCAGCTGGATAACTGGCTGAGCGCTGCTGAGCTGCATACAGGCCCCGCACGTGCTATTATTGCCCCGTAAGTATTACATCACATTGTGTCTTTATGTTGTTCTCCTTTAAAGTTTTCGTAAGCTTTTACTCCGAGGTGTCCACAAAAACTGAAGGTTCCAATCAAAAGTAAACATTGGGTCTATTGCGCATCTTCTTATATATCATTTCCTTGAAGTGCTTGATGAGAGGAACTCGCAGTATTTTTTTAAAAAAAAATTTCGGGACATTATACACTCTGAGGTTTTCAAATTCCAGGACCAAATTTATTATTGGACATTTTTCTTTATGGACCTTTTTTTATACTAGACCAACTATGCGTTGGACATTTTAGAGCGGACATTTTTTACATGGATATTCCTTGTTGCACATATTTTATCCTAGACTTCTAAAATTTCCACTGAGCACCTTGAAAAGTTTAGCACCATTTGGAATCAACTGCATCAAGCTTGAGGTTTTACTCTTTTCATTCCTCTGTTGTTCTGTTTCTTTTTACAGTCATGCTGGTTATGTGTACTCTGGAGCTTGTGGTGCCTTCGCATATCGACAAATAAGTCCAATAGTTGTGTAAGTGTTCTTGAACTTCATTTTTCAACTACTTCTCTCATGGCAATCTCAACATTAATCAAATGATAGTACTCTGATGGCAGAAATTGGAACTATACACTTTAGACTCAGCACTCTGATGACAGAAATTGGCACTATACACTGTAGACTCACCGTTTAAAACATATCTTATGAAGGTGATTCAATGGCAAACTCCCAAAAATTTTAATCCGACAGTTGGCGTTACTTGTCGCTGGCTCCGTAAATAGCCGTTTTTTTACGGTTTTTGGCTGTTTTCTCTGAACAACAGTATAATAGACGAAAAATCGGACTGTCAGCACCTGCGTAAGTTTTTGCTTGATCTTTTGAGCCATAAAGGGGCCAAATTGGTTCAGAAATAAAGACGTAACTATGCAACGAAAAAATCATGTGTAATTTGGAGTTGTATCAGTAAAGATTACAGGTTTCTGTTTCACCTGTAATCTTTTCTGATACAACTCCAAATTACAAATGATTTTTTCCTTGCATAGTTATGTCTTTATTTCTGAACCAATTTGGCCCCTTTATGGCTCAAATAATCAAGCAAAAAATTCTGCAGGTGCTGACAATCCAATTTGATGTCTATTATTCGTTTGTTCAGAGAAAACAGCCGAAAACCGTAAAAAACGGCTATTTTCGGAGTCAGTGACACGTATCGCCATCTATCGGATTAAAATTTCTGGGAGTTTGCCATAGAATCACCTTAATATAATGTAGAATAACAGTCCTGAGAAAAAAATGTTGCTGAAATACCCAAGTTTAGCAAACAATGGAACCTGCTAACGCATCGCTAAATAATTGCGGAAACAGCATTATGAATGAGTGCCACAAAACACTGGAACCAGGTCCCTTCACTGAGTACTCCAATGACTTTTGCCAATCACCATTATTCGCTCCTCTGCGAAAAAAGTTATTATTTGAATTTTGGAACTTTTTGATGTCATCCCCTAAAGCTCTTTTTTACATTCACTCTTTTTCAATTGTTGTTTTAGCCAACGGATATTTATCCTCGGACCTTCCCATCATTTTCGTTTAACCGGCTGTGCTCTCTCCACCGCTACCAAATATCAAACTCCTCTGTATGACCTAAGGATAGATGCTCAAGGTACTTCTTATTGTTTCTTTCTTTTTCCAAAACAAAAAAAAAAACAAAAAAAGATGGTTCTTAGGTATCTACATTTCAGAGTTGGCAAATAGGAGTGCAATCAATGGGCGTGGTGCATGAACTTATTTTATTTCATTTCATGAATTTCTTTTTTTGATTTGGACGCGCGAACACCGAGAAAAAAGGGTGCAAAGTTGCTCAAAATTAATTATTTAGCCAACAATTAATTCCAAAGCTCAAAGTTATTTCATCAATTTTAGCCAACAAGTGTTTGACTGTTTGAGCAGCGCAACGTGGTGTCCACGGTTTGAATTAATCGACCCTGGAATCATGTCGAGGTAGGGAGGTCGCCCAATGAATGTTTTGTTAACATTTAAAAATATTGAAAAAATTCAAAATGTGAACTCAACAGAAGCTCGGTTTTTTTTTTTTTTTTCGTTTCATGAAAGAAGAAGCTGTAACCAAGTTTTCCCTCCGACGTTCATGTTACTTTGGATCTCGTCTCTGTTAGTCTATTAATTCTTCTTTTCTTTTAAATTAATATATCTCTGCTTTTTTCAGTTTACTCGGAATTAGAGGCTACAGGCGAATTTGAACGAATAAGTATGAATGTTGATGAAGATGAACACAGTTTAGAAATGCACCTGCCTTATATCGCCAAAGTCATGGAAGAGTGAGTTGATACATTTTCTTAGATAATTTTTAAATAATTTGCTGGGTAAAGAAAAATGATTCCTACCTATCTTGTCTCTCTCTCTACAGAAACACGCAGAGAAAAGCCTCAAATTAGATAGGAATCTCTCATGGTTCCTGCGTAGCTCCGCCACTACGCCTTAAATTTTAAAGTCATTTTTGAGTCTGAGTGAATTTTGTAATTTTTGCTGGATATAGACGCTTTTAGTGCGTAGTCAACGGCTAGCCAACAATCACTACAATGCACTCATTGGTTGCAATCGGTTGTGACAAAACTCGCGTAGCGATCCAAACTATTTCACTCGCTCTCCTGGGGGACCCATCTCTTTCTAGTTTCGAAATTCGCATGCAGGGCCTTGTTTTAGGACATATCATTATGAAAATCACATTAAAACGCCTCGAGGAATCCATTTCAGCCAAGAAATTTTACAATAGATGTCTCTATATGTATACGATTTTTGTATTTATAGCAGAGACAAGTAGAGACCCAGCACGAAGCTCCCGACAGGTGTCCATTTTTCTGGCTCAAGTTTGGTCGGAACTCATCGGAACAAAGTTTGGTCGGAACTCATCGGAACAACAGCCAACTATTGCCTACTGTTGACTGATGAGCGTGTGTTTTGCATTCGACAAGCAAAACCTGTTTCCGCTTCCGGGACGGTGAACCAATCACAGCCTTTTGTTGAACTTCACCATTCAACTGTAGGCAATGTTTATCGTCGCAGCCGGTGACTCCCGAATAAAACTGTGACCGCTAAACTTGCTTCACTTTTCTAACACAGGAAGTACAGGGTGTGCTGGGTCTCTATTTGTCTCTGATTTAGAGTGAGATGGCAGTACGTGGGGGTTACATGAGAGCAAGAGAGACAGTTTGTCTTTGTTTGGAATGCTCATCGCTGGATGACGTCATCACCAAGTCATCACTAAAACTGTCCATTACTCAAGATTTAATGATTCAACTGTTTATAGCAAAAGTTACCAAGAGCCCTCTCTTCATCAGATGCATCTTATCTAGTTTCATCTAGTTTTATCGGGGTTATTTATTTTTTTCTTTTGCTTCGCAATACTATAAGGGACATTATGCTCGGATAGTAGCCGGATGAGATGTGATGCCATTGGAATTTTCAACTGTCTGAAGATAGAAACTTGGCAAGCTGAAGTGGATTCATAGAACTGACGGCATTTAACTTCTGATTAGTCGTATCGTACCAACAGGACATAGCGCCTGTAGAATTGCAGCACACGTGGTCTCTAGGGCTCCTCATTTTGAAGCTTTTTTTGAAAAGTCACGCTCCCCAGGGATTTTCCCATTCCTTTTTACCCCAATAGTGAGCTCAAAAAATTTCAGCCCTTAAATCGAGTCCTATACATTGCCTGTGGAGGCATCATTTTTGGAATTTTGGGTAAAATTTCACGATTTTTGACGAATTTCAAAAATAGTTTAAACCCATATTTATCGGTCAAAATTGGTGTAAATGATCACTTTTGGACGTATTAAGACTCTATATGAGTGACTAAGTGAGTGTTACCAACAGCAAGCACTCTAAACTGTTGCCAAATTTGGCAAATTTTTCCATAAAAAAGTGGGTTTTTTACCGCCTGATGTATGATATAGCGGCTGCAGTATTATGCAGCTCTAAGTCGATTTCGGCTTTAAAATATATGTCTGGTTACTGGTGGGTGCGTAGGACGTATCCAGAAAGATGAAAGAGGGGGGGGGGGGTCAGGTACCAATCCGCCCCCTCCCGCCTATAAACCAGCGAATTTGAAGCAAAAATCTTATATTACACTGATCTTAGCGCATTTTTTGAATTAAAGGGGGGGGGGAAGCTTGTGGCGCCAACTGACCACACAAATAGGGCCACAGAATACTCTAATCAGAACGGAAACTCTAATTCATTTTGAAACATTCTTTACTTCGGGCCGCCATGTTCGAAAGTGAGCATCTTCGGCAATCTTCGGCAGATCTTCGGCAACTGGCCGAGTTGTGATTGGTTGTATAGCCTGAAAAAGCATGTCTGCCATCTTGAGAAGTGAGTAGGCACAGTTGCCAGTTTGTGCCAGTAAATTCCAAATCTTGTTTCCATTGGCTCTTATGGGAGTTTCCCTTCTGATTGTATTATTCTGTGATAGGGCATATGGCAACGGCGCATCATTTGCGCGCCAACCGCAACTTCGCCGTTGATATGGCAACCGCGCTCAATGCGCGGGAAAGTCACCCAAGACTCGCACGCTGATTGGCTCACCGCGGCAAAGTGACACTTTCGTCCCGCACGATCCACGCACATATAAGGCAGCTATCCCTGGAACATTAATCATTCATTCATGATCCACCACCAAAGTCAGATCAACCAAGAATATGGAAACCCCTCAATCCAGCACACTCAGCACTGGAAAACAACCTGGACTCTGGACCAAGAAACTGAACGACTATTCGCACCTTGAATATGCTACACTTTGAAACGGCCCTTCTCAGGGCCACCATTTATTTCTTACTGTCCACAGAGCACATTTTCCTGTTCCCATAAGCTTATTTCTGAACTGATAAGTTGTGTCTTTATTACAATATTCAATTGCTTCAACACAAACCGAAGCTAACTTAAGAAAGCAGGAAAATGTTCATAAAGACAAACCTCGAGGATTTTTGTTGTTGTTCAAAGTTTACAATTTCTTAAGGACACTTTTCTTAATAGATGGGAATTTTTTTTCGGCAGGCCTCCACTGACTGCAGTAAATTTTGCTTTTGAGTCTCCTTCTTGGTGATACTCTGAAAAAAGTCAGCCATCAGCTTTACACTATGTTCGGCAGCATCATTGACAGTTTTTAAATTTTTCACTAAAAGCTTTATTTGATTGAATTGACAGTCCTCTCCGACGTTTGAGGAGATTTTTTCAACCAGGCTCCGTCTTGTCCTAAAATCTGGAAAAGGAGCCACGAGTTGGGTCCAACAAGTTGAGACAGTTTTTTAACACCGGAAACACAGGAGTACCGGTCGCGAGAGGAGAATCTTTAGACTTTGCGTACTTTTGTAGGGCTAAAACGATATTTTTTTTCGAGTCGAACACTTTCTTTGAAAATAATGGAAAAAAACAGTTTCCTCGGGTAAGCCCCAAAAGTGGCGATTAAACGTAGTCAAAGCGGCCTCGGAAATTTCAGAATCGAAGTCATGACAGAGGCATTCAAACTATCCCAAAGACATAAATCATTGACCAGAGCATCTGGGGCTTTAGGGGCGTTCAGCCAAGTTTAGCTTTTAGTGAAAAATTTAAAAACTGTCAATGATGCTGCCGAACGTAGTGTAAAGCTGATGGCTGACTTTTCACAGAGTATCACCAAGAACGAGACTCAAAAGCAAAATTTACTGCAGTTAGAGGAGGCCTGCCGAAAAAAAATTCCCATCTATTAAGAAAAGTGTCCTTAAGAAATTGTAAACTTTGAACAACAAAAACTATCCTCGAGGTTTGTCTTTATGAACATTTTCCTGCTTTCTTAAGTTAGCTTCTAGAATTATTTTGTTACTTAACGATCGGTTTGTGTTGAAGAAACTGAATATTGTAATAAAGACACAACTTATCAGTTCAGAAATAAGCTTCCCCCCCTTTATTTCAAAAAATGCGCTAAGATCAGTGTAATATAAGATTTTTGCTTCAAATTCGCTGGTTTATAGGCGGGAGGGGGCGGATTGGTACCTGACCCCCCCCCTCTTTCATCCTTCTGGATACGTCCTACGCACCCACCAGTAACCAGACATATATTTTAAAGCCGAAATCGACTTAGAGCTGCATAATACTGCAGCCGCTATATCATACATCAGGCGGTGAAAAACCCACTTTTTCATGGAAAAATTTGCCAAATTTGGCAACAGTTTAGAGTGCTTGCTGTTGGTAAAACTCACTTAGTCACTCATATAGAGTCTTAATACATCCAAAAGTGATCATTTACACCAATTTTGACCGATAAATATGGGTTTCAACTATTTTTGAAATTCGTCAAAAATCGTGAAATTTTACCCAAAATTCCAAAAATGATGCCTCCACAGGCAATGTATAGGACTCGATTTAAGGGCTGAAATTTTTTGAGCTCACTATTGGGGTAAAAAGGAATGGGAAAATCCCTGGGGAGCGTGACTTTTCAAAAAAAGCTTCAAAATGAGGAGCCCTAGTGGTCTCCAAAAGGCCGCTCCTTTGATGTCTGATGATTGACGATACAGTTTCCTCTTTTTATCTGTGTTCCATTGAATAAAAAAAAATTTGATGCAATTCTTTAAAACCTTCGAATATATTCAAAGTTTTGAATACTCAAATTTGATCTTAAACTCAAGTAAAAAAAAATATTCGTCTCCAATTTTGAAACATTTTTGAATATTTGCGCATCCCTAGTTAATGTTGCTTTCTTTTTTCTTCTCTTATCTCTTCTTTCTTGAGATTATCTATCTTGAAAGGTCTTTGAAAAACTACGTCAACTCCTGTGACTATTCTCTGCTCCCATTAAATATTATTTCCGTAAATCTTCTTGATGAGAATTGTCCTCCTATAAATTCTCTTCAATATCCTTGAAACCTAATCTAACCTATGCTTAATATTAGAATGGTTTCCACCATCACTGAACCTGTAATGGTGAAAAACGTCAAATCTTAAGTTCCTTGAACTATCAAGAAATCGCTAAGTCTGGATTTAGTAACTAGACAATGGTTCACTTACTTTTTTGTTTCCTTTTGACTTGTTGTTCGTTTCACACAAATTTCTCTCTGTGGCGCAGTACTACTGCAAAATCGCAAGGTAAGTGTGTTTTTATTTATGTTTTATCTACCTGAAGACCTCTGTTGGAACAACTTCCAAAGTAAAGAAACTCGTGTTTGTGAAATTCAGTCTTTTCATTTTCATTTTCAATTTACTCCTATCTATTGCCTCGACTGATGGATACCTTCATTTCTCAAAGCAGCTCAATTCTTGCATATTCATTTTGCTGATTGCATTTTTACATGTGGGTCACTTTCTAAGGTGTTTACGGAATAAAATTTTCCAAGGGAGGCAGAGAGTCGAGGTAGAGCTTGTTTCATCAAAGAAGGGATGTTTCATGCGGCTCACTGCGTAAAGACGTGTTTGCGTTCTTGTACATGTGCACAGACGCAACTTCGTCTTTGCACAGTAAACAAACCCATCTGTCATTGACCAACGTTCATGCAACAACCTCTAGCCTCCAAATCAAATTTGTCTGGGGGGAGGATCCAAGATTTTCCTAAATTTTACACCGTTTTAGCTTACTTCTTTATCTGCAAATTGATTTAAAAATAGCATTTTTCCAACCAGCAAAACCCTGGGAGAAACTTGGTTCATGAGCTTCACCTGATTCTATACCCAAGATCTAACCATAGCTCCTTACTAGTAAGCGTAACGAGAGTATGTTGCATTTTATCTTGTAAATATTATGGCTCTGATTTATCCACAGAATTAGTTAAATGATCATTGATTGAAATGAAGTTGGTAATCATGATTTTTTCCTCTCTTTTTTTTTCAGGACTTGGTAGACCAGTTTTATGGGCAAACATTCATGATAAATAGGACATATTTGGTTTCTTTTAAATCATCAGAGAATCCTTTTTGTCAGGATTTTCACCATGGTGCTTCATGGATGCGTGTGTACAGTCCATAACATGTAAAACCCAATATTTATGATCTCATTATTTAAGTTTCTCCATAAATCTGTTCTTTAATTGTTTACTTCTATAAATCATTCAAGTGTTTTTACTGAATTTTATGTGCAGAAACTACGGCAGTATTCACTGAAGTGACAGTGAAAAGGAATCATGTCCTCGTTGAAACTCACGAGAAGGACTTTAAAAATCGAAAGAAGAAAAGACCCTGTAAATTCTGTTGGGCAAGGTTAAGACAAGAGCCAATTCCAGAGTCGGGTGTTTCAGGAATTAACAAAGTCTCAACGTTTTGCATAGATTGCCCTAGAAAACCGTACATTTGTCTTCCTTGCTTCCAATCCATTCATGAATAGAACGAAACCCTAATTTTTCGTTTTGAATTGCAACATCTGAATTTTAAAAGATTAAAGTCAAAGTCTTCTTTCAACATTTTCCTGAGTGTTTTTTTCTTTCTTTCTCTCTCCACCAAATTTGTATCAAACTGTCCTTGCAGTACTAGGCAAGATTTTAATTTATTTTGAGCTGCCTCTAACTCTCAGGCAACCCAACCCTTTATTTACTGCTATCTATCTCTCAATTGGATATGGAGACTTGTTTCGTGAAATTTTTTCTGTCAACTTATGGCAATTTCAAGAATAAATATCTTAAACAGCTGTAAAATCTGCGGAAAAATGTTTGACCAGGGGTATTTAAGGTCAAAAAGCTCAAATTTGACAATTCCAGGAGCCCCCAGTTACTCCTTTAGTGAGAACGGGGCTGGGGAGAAATTTTTCCGGAGATTTTACAACCATTTTTGCATAAGTTGGGTTTTTTGTATTTGAGGGGCTATTTTAAGGGGGGTTGGTGGCCCAAAAATGATTTTCAGTTGACAAACCAAATGTTATTGTGTGTTGTAAGATTAGGAGTACCTTATTGACTCAATTTTTGAACTTTTTTCATTTCTAAAGGGCGGGCCCCCCCAATACCGAAAGAGTAACCCCCAAAACCCCCCAAAAATAGTGGGGGGGACTTAGAAACCATCAAATTTGAGCTCTTTGACCTAAATTCCCCCTATTCAGCAATTTTTCCGGAGGTTTTACGACGATTCTTACACCAATTGGTTATTTATGCTTGGGGGCTTTTTGGGGGGGGATTAAGGGCCCAAAAATGATTTTTGGCTATCAAACAAAAAGTCATTGTGTATTAAAGGATAGGGAGTACCAATTCCATGCAACTTTTGAACTTCCATTGCTTTTAAAGCGGGGATCTCCAATACTGTAAAAGGTTCAACCCCCCAAAAAATAGTCAGGGGGCTTTGAAACCCCGAAATTTGAATTTGTCTTGTCAAAATACATGAGTTTACCAATTTTCAGCTTTTTAAGTTGAATAGCGGCTGAGATAAAGGCCTGGTACGGTAGGTCTTAGACACCCTGTATAGATTAGTCCATCGCGCGTAGGAGTATCTGTCCCAAAATCCTTGGCCTGAAACCTAAAGAGAAAATTTCATCAAAAAATAAAAATATTCATGGTTTCTTAGTGGTTTTCTTAGGTCTTAGTGGGCCAAAAATATCGGCCTGTTTTTTAAAGTCATTGACTACTCCATTGGTGTAGAAAAGATTACAGGTGCTAGTATTTTTGTGCATTGCAGTCATACATTGAACTGAACTGTGTAATCTTTTCCCAACCAGTGAATTGAAAAACACCATTAATTATGTATGCAAAACGGCAGCTCTACTTACGGGTCCCCTTCACATCTCCAGCTGGCTGTCATTGTTTTCTGCCACAAGGTCCATTTAAATGCTACCGAGTACCGATTGCTTCGCAACTTCACACCCAAACTTCTTCGCAACCGAAAAAAAAACTAAGAACATGTCTGTTCTTTAATCATATGAACTTGCATCTCCCTGACATTATTCAGTGCCCTAGATCGCATGTAAACTTTTTAATGGAATTTTTGAAACTTTCATGTTTCTGAGGAAAAGATTCGCAACTATGATTATCAGACATAAAAAACTCAGAGAACTCAATCTAATCTTTTTTGAACTCCTTGAAAAAAGGGCAGTTAATTCATCACGCTAATTCTGATGAGACTCCTCTAAATATAATTCATCCGGTTCAAAAATTATTGACAAAATCAATGCTATTGTCGCAAGTTACGTCTCCTCTTATTTATTTTTATCATTGAACCTACTGTAGTATGAAGTACATAAGTTTGACTACTGAGATTTAACGAAGTATCAACATGGTTCATATTTTTCACTATGCAGGCATTAATTGAATGATGTTGTTGTATTTTCTTTTCTACAAATGGTATCTTGTTGAATTTTAGTGTCTAATATAGTTGCTCTAATGAGTCTAATGTGCTATGTACTATTCTAATACGTGGTTTGTGGCGCCTTGAAAAGTTCTGGAATATCCTTGATTTTTTTTCGTTCTTCATATGCTTGAAAATCCTTAAATTTTGTTGAATTTATCAAATGTACTTGAAAACCCTAGAGAATGACCGGCCTCAGCTTGTTATAGCTCGTCACTTTGTTTATAATTTTGTTTGTGCGCCGGAGGAATGTCGTGTCGTTTTGGTCGCAAAGTCGTGGAAAAGAATGCAGGACTCATCATGAACTTTTTTCTTCCTTTCATTTCTTTGTGCACTATTCTGGTTAATGCACCCTTATGTGAGAATCACCATGTGTTTTTTCTGCCTCTTGAAAATTGGTGTAAAAAAATACTACGTGTTTGTTTGTCGGAAGTCCTTAAAATCCTGTAAAAAGTCCTTGAAAATGGAAAGAAACAACATTATTAGCTACTAATGTGTCAAGTGAATAAAAAAATCTTTTTATCCTTGAAAATCCCTGGTTTTTCTTTAATAAATCTGCCATGAACCTTGTAATGATTTTATGGGGACGATGTTCCAGTGCCCATGAGGTTTTTATAGAGCAGAAAAAACTGGTCAGGATTCTCAATAATAGGCCAGTTAATTCTTCGTGCCTGCAGTTATTTATTCAAAAGGGACCTCTGACTCTTCCATCCTTGTATATTTTGGAGTGCATCATGTTTGCTATTTTTAACAACATAATCACTCCTGAGAGTCTTACACCTGTGCATTCTTACAATAGTCGACACAGAGATGTAAAAAATTCACTAGTTAGATTATCTGTAACGATGCGCAGCGTAGGATTCTCATCAGTGCAATTATTCAATGCCCTTCCTTGGGGACTTAAACCTGTCTTCAGGGATGGGGATGTTTCTAAATTTTTAAATGACTTGCTCTGCCTTCTCCTGAATAATGCTTCTTATAGTGTGAGTGAGCTGTTGGAGGCTTAATTATTTTGTTATCATTTGTAATTTCACCTTTATAGCAATTTCTTTCTTTTTTCTTTTTTGACTTGTACTTTAGCCCTTGAGGCATTATACAGGGTGTTGAAAAACTGTTCCCGAATATTTCAGGGGCGGATTTTACTGGTCCGAATAAGACTTTTTTTCTATCAACATGTATCCGGAAATGCCCCCCTTTTGAGCTACAGCCCACCAAAGTTTTAAAAAATTTATGGTTTTTTTGGAATAGCGACAACTATTATGAACCGAATGTCCTAAAAATTGGTGTCTTAGGGTAATTTTATGTATAAAATCCATTAATGACCTTGAGAAATTCAGAAATTGAGTCTGACTGTACTTTTCACGCAATTTTGTACCTTTAACGGCACAAATTTTATGTTACGGATTAAAAATTTGAAGAATAATTACCGAAATCAGATGCAAAAACCCTCAGAAAGATTTTTGGTTCCCTTTGTTTCCTTCGATACAATGCGTTTTAAGCGAGATAATCGCTGCACAGTGTGGAAAAGTCAGCGCTTTTACCATGAAAAGCGGCAGTGAGTATGCAACCCGGCTCTCCGCTGCTTCTTCAGGCTGGCCGCTATGGTAAAAGCGCTGACTTTTCCACACTGTGCAGCGATTATCTCGCTTAAAACGCGTTGTATCGAAGGAAACAAAGGGAACCAAAAATCTTTCTGAGGGTTTTTCACATTTGATTTCGGTAATTATTCTTCAAATTTTTAATCTGTAACATAAAATTTGTGCCGTTAAAGGTACAAGAGTGCGTGAAAAGTACTCAATTTCTGAATTTCTCGAGGTCATTAATGGATTTTACATATGAAATTACCCTGGGACACCAATTTTTAGGACATTTGGTTTATAATAGTGGTCGCTATTCCAAAAAAACCGTAAATTTTTTAAAACTTTGGTGGGCTGTAGCTCAAAAGGGGGGCATTTCCGGACACATGTTGATGGGGGAAAAAAAGTCTTACTTTGACCTGTAAAATCCGCCCCTGAAATATTCGGGAACAGTTTCTCAACACCCTGTATGTATCAATTGGAAAATAAATAAATAAATTATTAAATGAATAAATAATGAATTACTTATGTAGTCTCTCATACTATTTAACAGTTAAGCCGTGTTACTCATTGTTTGTTCTCAGTTACAAGGATAACTTCACTATAGTGCCAGTCTTAGTAGGACCTTTATCAACTGAAAAAGAAGCACTCTATGGCAGTATTTTTGCTGAATACTTAGCTGATCCACAAAATCTTTTCATCATTTCATCAGACTTTTGTCATTGGGGCGATAGGTTTCGATACACTTACTACGACCGATCGTGGGGAGAGATCTATCAATCAATTGAAACTCTAGATAAAACGGTAAGTGTACTATAAGAACAAATGTAGAAAAAATAGTACATACTTGTATTATGTACTACATAGTTTCCATGCTCTGTTCTGTAGATGGTAAGCATATTTATTGCAGAATTCTGATTCCATTGTATCCACTATCCAGTCGCAATTTAAAAGCGGTGCCAAAGCTCAAAGTTGTATTATAAAATGTGTTATCAGACTCACAGATGGAAAGCTTCCAGTTTCACTTCACTGCCTCTCAACGCTTGCTTCATGCGTACACAGAAAGCTAGATGCAGCTGGCTGGCTGCTCTGACCTGGTAACAATTTTCTGCAATAAATGAAGCGTTTTTTTATTCTCCGGAATCCGCACCGGTGCAATAACCCGGAGCTGTTGGAGCTGCTCCAAAGCTGTCTGGTGCAGCACCAGTCACGTGCAGAAGCTCAGGAGCTTTAGCTCCAGTGCATCGGTCTTCAACTCCGATACACTGGAGCTTGCACCAAAGCAGCTCCAGGCGTATTGCACCTCTACTAAAAAAACACTTTGGTGCGCTGCGGTGCTGGAGCACCGTACCAAAAAAACACCCCGGTGCATTGGAGCTGCACCGGTGCGCACACCGGAGAATAAAAAAACGCATCAAAACTCAAATATCTTGTAACTATGCTGATACGCATATGTGAGCAACTTAGGTTCTGGAAGGACGTGGATAGATTAGGGCACTTGTTGTGTCATTCATACATGACCTCATAAGCGAACACCAGTCATCTCGAACATTATTTGGCCCCTGTTCCTTCCAAAGAGGGTAAGATTATTCTGAGTAATTTTTGCCAGTTTTGTTTTTTGAAGGACACTTCCCACTCGGCCCCTCTTTTTTTGAGATAACTTCAGTCATTTACTGCCCAAAGCTTAAAAGTTGATCAATATTTTGCATTTTCTCCAACATGGACTGTGCAAACTGACTACTTTACGAAGATTGCTGTTAATGATAATAAGGTGATTCTTCAGCGGTTAGTGCTGCTTTCTGCCACCATAGCGCCACCGTTCGATTAATGTCAAGTTACAGGCCAAAAGCAGTTTACATTTAAGAAAAGGAGTGTCAGTTACTAGATAATCATCTGAAGAACATTTGCTAAATATCTAGTCAATAACTTCAAAAATAACGCTGAAAGTACCGAAAAATGGAATATTGCAAATTGATTCTTGTATGGAAATGCGATATTTCATCTTTTGGTACTTTCAGCCTTATTTTTGAAGTTATTGACGAGATATTTTGCAGAGACGTTCTTCAGATGATTATTTATCTAGTAACTGACACCCCGTTTTCTTAAATATAAAGTGCTTTCGGCCTGTAATTTAACATTAATCGAACGGTAGCACTCTGGTTGCAGCAATTGGCGCTAAACACTGACGAATAACCTTAAATCAAATTTGTTTTGTTTTATTTTGTTGTTTTATTGAGTGGCGCCTGTCCACTTGTTTTTTCCTGCGCTATGTAGCGTTTTTGCATGCGTAGGCAAAGCATCTTTTTGCACTTTTTCTGTCTTTGTCTTTATGATTTTGGTTTTGTTTTTGTTTTCATTCAGGCAATGAACATTATAAGTACAATGAATCCAAAGGCTTTCACTGATTATCTTAAACGTTATGGCAATACTATTTGTGGACGACATGCCATTAGCGTACTGTTGGAAGTAAGTTTATACCATCTTATTAAATGTCTCTTTTTTATTTTTTATCTTATTACAGCTTACAAAATATATTTGCAATAGTTTGGAAGCTACGTGACCATTTTTCAAATATCTTATCTGATGTTTTTACAAAGTCTAGTTGTTAGAAAAAAAGGAATAAAAAATAAAAGTCAAAAATAAGAAGGTATGACTGTTGACTTTTTCAAAAATTATGATTGAGTCAGCTGGCTTGCGGATTTGTATTTGTGCTGCTCGCTAGTTATGTAAGTATGATTTTTCTTGCCTCTGCAGGTAACAAATAATTTTCTGATAAAAACAGTAAATTTTGGAGAAAGACTGTCCTAAAAAAGTTACATGTGACTTTAATGGACACAATTTCAGGGGAGCAGAAGAATTATAGATGGGTCGAAATCTCAATTCCCCCCCCCCCCCCCCAAATTGATTGAGATAAGCTGTAAAACGAGAGATAGATCTGTGGCGACCGCGTGCCGACCACGATCCAGGTCCACCTGACTTCCACTTGTCAGTCAGAGAAATACGCGGCCTCCGTCACCGCGAGAGCGCTCCACCGTATTTTCACTTAGTGTTTCTCACCTTCTCATGACCGTGAGCTGCGAACAACCTCTTTGCTGAAACCTAATATCATTGGGACGTTTCCACCAAAACTAGAGTCCCTATATGACATGTAGAGAGTTAAGACAAGAGGGTAGGCAACTTCTGATTGGTCGATGAGGTTTAGGCTCTACAGATGCCCCCATTGGATGCGATTTTGCACTTTTGTTTACAATCGCAGTTATTTACCAACGTATTTTACGGATTCGTTGAGATTTTCGACGAATCTGTTAGTTTTAATCATGATACACCTCAAAAATGTCTATAAATCCCAAAAGAATCTTTCAAAGCGTAAATAGATGTCGATCCACAAAAGCAGTAAAAGATTACATCGTCAGAAACTCAGTGGCACTGTAATCTTTGCAGTGGACAAAAACACAACAACGGCCCTCAGAATGTAAACAAATGTGCAAAATCGCATCCAATGGCGGCGCCCATGGTTTCACTTGTCTTAACCCTCTACATATAGGGACTCTAACCTAAACTACTCATCAGAGATAATATTTTAGGGCGTTCTTTTTTTTTTTAATTTTCAGCATGTTTCTAATCTAAGAGCGAAAGCCCATGACGTGTAAAACTTGTGTAATGTTGATCTTCTAGTGATATTTTTACTCTCTTTTCGACCTGAGATTTCATGCTTTTCAAATTAATTTGTACCACTTGATTTACATTACGTTTATTTATTTATTTTTTTTTTCAGGCAATATCCTGCTTATCGAAGACAGGAATAATCATAATAAATTATCTCTAGAATTTTTGAAGTATGCTCAATCAAGTCAGTGCATGACCAAGAGGGATTCCTCCGTCAGTTATGCAGCAGCTGTTCTGACTTTTGAATAACATCGTCACTCATCTTTCTAATTTCACCTTGTCAGATCTCATATTTTTAACTCGATCATTATTAAAAATATGTCATCACCCTTGAAACTCATTGCAGGTTTTCTTTTCTTTCATCGACTGTATAGAATTGAAGCTTTGCGCTTATTAAATGATATGCAATCTTTCACTTTATTATTGTTTTACTCTACACTGCCTGTAAAAAAAAAAGTTTGTTTAAATCTATGAGAAGTGCCGAAGAAAGGCAAAAAATATGCCAAAACAAATTGAAACTATCATAAGTCACGTAATAAAGCTGCAAAAATATTCCTGAACACGTCTGTCGTTTTCTAGCAAGTCAAGGGCCTGTTTTTCCCTCAAGAATGGACTCCTGATAAAAAGAGAACAAAAATGAGCTGGAATTATAGAAGAACTTTAAATTTGCTTGAGGAATATTTTTAGCATTTTTCTAATTTGAGTCATGACAGCTGCAACTTTTTTTAATGCGCATTTCCAAGTGGCAATTTTTAATCGTCCTAAAGGGCTTTTTTTTTTTTTGACAGTGTATATGTATGAAAGACAATATCACTTGTCTTAAGATTTTGTAAATTTTGTATTATTATAACCATAAGGTTTTCCATACGTTTTTTTCGAGTATAAGTTGGTAATTTTACTTTTAAGAGTTTCACGTTCGACTCTCACTTTTTTCCTTTAACCTATTAATTTTGAGTAATGCTGAGTTTCTTTTTCCTCTTCTCATTCCACTATCGCAAATGAAACAGTTTAACTAGCGTGAATTTTACATTTTTAACTCATTATACAAGCACTCAAGAAGCTGTAAACTTGGGTCTTTCAATATGTTTTTGTGACCACTCGAAGCCGATGAACAATGTTTGAAAAAAAGTTCAGATGATGTTACAGGGTCATCATTTTTCAAACTCTTCGGCGCACTGAGTTCTTTGTAAATGAGCTGTGAGAAATGTAAAATGCAGACCTGTAGTATTGATACATTGCCCAAGAAATTTCAAGGGGGGCGCAAAAGTTCCAAGAAATGAATTGCGTATCTTTCTGTAATTGAAACTGAATTGTTTGATCATCCATCATGAATCCCTTGTCCTCTGCATGATTAGTGTAAAAGTTAGCTGGAAATCGTATAATTAACATGGTAGCTTTGCTTATCAACCTTTTTTGGATCTCTCATGCTGTAGGCTTTGTAGGGAGTAGTTCAAATTTTTCTCCTCTTGTTTCAACAAAGACCTAGTGTACAATCTGTTATCTGTTTGAAATGGTTTTGCCGCCGTAGAACTCCTTAACTGCTTTCGAGTCTTTTATGATGACAGTATTCTCGTGTCTTTTGACTAGTAAATTTAAGTGATACAGGCTAGAAATTTGGGAGAGATAGGAAAGATGTTTCATTCATTAGCAATAGAGCAAAATATATAATGACTGATGTATGAAGAATTGTGTCCCAGCATTAGAGTGAAGCTTTAACAAACAGAAAGAAATCGCTAAAAATCATCAATGTACTTTTATAGAATTTCAAAATACTGTACCTTTTTCCCCTCTTCTTTTCCCTTTGCTTGCTGTATCTTTTTCTCTTTTATGTTTTTTTTTTGCTGTATAAACTCGTAAATTTTTTTACTTTATCTTTTGTGTCTTCATGAATTTAATTTTAACCATATTAAAGGTGTGCTGTGCATCATAGATTTGTATTATTCGTTCTGATTAACCTTCATATTGCAAAGGGGGGGGGGAGGAGGTGGTCTGCGCAGACCCCAGGCCTGTTTTTTTGCGATAAAAGATTGTAGGTATTTCACACTGATGTTCTTATGCTTTCAGGTTTGTGTCAATGAGGGTTTTACGCAGTCACCAATTTTCACACTTTTTTTTCAATTAGTTTTGGATTTATAAGCCTTTAAAGTTGTGGCAGACCCCACCCCCCTTAGTGCTTAAAAAATCTTAAAAAAAAAAAAAAAAAAAAAAAAAAAATACATTTAGAAAGCTCATTCCTTATGCTTTGAAGGGTTCAAGGTTGTCATATCCACTGGTAAAAAATGGAATTTGGCTTGTTTTAAAAAATATTGCACAAAAGGGGGAATTTTTTTAAATTTTTTTATTGTGACTAGTAGTTCAAACATCATCTTTAGGTTGTATGGAATAGTTCTATCATGGAAGAATACATGTCATATAATTTAGACCGTAGAAAACTCAATTTTAAATTGGGGTCTGAGCGGACTCCACCTTTGTAATCTATGTATGTTTATCAAATACCTTAGGAATATGAAGGTTAAGAGGAAAGAGGGATTAAGTCTGCTCTTTATATCAATGATACTGAATGAAACTCGTGTTTCGTAACCTCAGGGTTGTTGATTGATTCTCTAACGTTAGCTGAGTGCAATATCAATTTGCTTGTAGATCTTGCCCGCTTTGCACTCTGACAAATGGGGCTGTTGCACACTGTTGCTACAAGCAATTTAACAGTCGATTCTGCTGTAAAAACCTAAAAAATAACAATGGCGGCACTAAAAACTTTTGAAATTCACTCTTAAACTCAATGAACGCTTTTATTTGCGAGGGCGTAATGGTGGCCGAGGGCGGTAACAATGGGAGATTCCTATTTTAATTTCTTCACTCTCTCTATGCTGACAAGGATGATTCACAGAGTAATTAATCATCAGAGTGATGATCCACATCCGATGAATGGTACCGCAACATCTAGTGACACTGGTGTCAAATGAAAATCGTCTCTTATTGGTCACTTCCTGATGGAGTTACGGTATTGTTAGATGGGAATCTCCCATTGTTACTACCCTCAGCCATCATTAGGCCCGAGCAAATAAAAGCGTTCACATAGTTTAGGAGTGGATTTCGGAAGTTTTTAGAGCTGCCATTGTTATTTTTGGAGGTTTTTACACCAGAATCAACTATGAAATCGCTTATAGCAAAAGTGGACAACAGCCCCATTTATAAAGCTTCAATAGGCAGAAGCCAGAAGCTTGGAGGTTCTGCAGGCAGTAGTAAATGTCTTGAATGAAAACAAAAGTTTGCAAAAGACCCATTACAAAGCCCATTTCTGTCGAAATTGACTTATTATTGTGTTCCATAGTTTTATCGCCCAGGTATTTTGCCTTTCCTGTCAAGTCTTCCCTTGTCAACTCTTATCCCCTCAACATATATCGGAATAATCAATCCGTTGGCCAAAGAATACAAAAAAGTTGAGTTGAATGTTACAGTTAGCGCTTAGGTCAAAGATACTGCCATTTAAAGACTTTTTGAACGGGATATTGTAACTCTAGAATTTGGGAAATAACTGCTACCTTTTTTTTAAAATAATTCAAACTGTAAATTAAAGTGCCGTTAGTGTTTTAAGTGTATGCATCAGACACAAATAGAGACCCAATGGAAATGGAACACGGTTAGTTCTCGGTTTCTACAAACTCAGCTTTTAATGTCGCCTGATGTTGTGCAATGAACTTTCCTCTGTCTTTTTGTTTACACAAAAACTCCGACGAGTCCAACTTCCCACTCAAACTGGAATGTAAGTTTGAAATGAGTTGTGCAAAATCCTGTTGCAAAAACAATAATTTAAACTACAGTGACAACCTATTCTTCGTCGTTCAACAGTAGGACGTTGTTGGCTGTTGACTCGTAAATAGTGACCGAATTTGAGCAGGGAATCGAGATACTGCTAGACGTATGCTAGCATCATGCTGGGTCTCTATTTGTTTCTGGTTTGTGGTTGCTAATATTGCATCACAGTTTTATATCTTACTTCTTGTGGTCGGAAATTATAAAAAATGTACCTCTAAATTACTAATGTGTTTGTATAAGCTTTTTCGTGATGATAGGTGAACAGTTCTAATTTTGTTGATTCATTTCCTTTTACATGATTACAAACTGTTTGATTTGATTAAAAACTTTCCTGAAGTTCATTCACCTGGAAATGTATTATCGCAGAAAATAATGAGTGTTTACCGTAGTGATCAATTTTTGTTCAAATGTGTAAAATTGTAGCCAAAAAATTCCATAAGAGCTGTGCATAATTTGTCAATGTTAGGATGTGTCCAGTCTGCAGACATTATAGAAAGGACTAAGCACTATCATCTCTGCCCATTTATTAGCAGTGTCAGCGGCAGAGATAGTAGATACGTACATATTATGGACCATGCTACTGATTATTACAGACAGTTACAATCATAAACTGTTCCAATTTATAGATCTTACTAACCTACTATACCTATCTTTCCATCATTTTTTTTCCCATCCTTTCGAACATTTTCCCAACCCACTGTGTGAGAAAGATGGCTCCATTTAGCCTATTTCTCTGGCAGGATTGTCATCAATTCAACAACGCTATTATCGAAATGCAATATGCTCAGTAAAGCAGATTGCAATGCTACAAATATCAGGAAGTCAGGGATTTGACTGACCAAAAAGTCTAAAACCTGTCTTAGGAATTCAAGCAAAAATTTGGGCTCGAAAGGGTTAAAATTCAAAAATCTAAAACAAAAAATGTAAGAGTCTGCTACTTTGTCATCATAAAGTTCGGACCATCAATTCTCGTTCGTGAAAATGCATGTTTTTCTCTCAAAATTCACAAATGTCCCGTTTTTTGCCTGTTCGTCCCATAGTGAGCCGCCTGCCTGGCCTTAGTATCGAAAAAATGCAAGAGACTAAAATCTTTCTAAGAGTTTTTGCCATCTGCCATTAATAATTTTTTCGTAAATTTCCATTCCGTAACATAAAATTTATGCCATTCAAGGCAGTGGCGTAGCCGGAAGGGAGGGGTGTGGACACCCCCCCCCCCCAATTGACACCAACATATGCCCTGAAAAAAGGTCATTTTTTGCGTTCCTCAGACAAGGTCAAATATGTATGTTTGGACCCCCCCTGACAATTTTTGGACCTCCAACCACCACCCCCCCCCCCCCCCCCCCCCCCCCCCCCCCCCCCCCGACCCTAGAAAAATTCCTAGCTACGCCACTGGTTTAAAGTATAAGATTTAGGACAGTCAGACTTGATTTCTGATTTTCTCGAGGTCATTCAATGGATTCTACACTTAACATTACTTCGAGACACCAATTTTCATGACATTTGGTTCATAATGGTTGTCGCTTTTCCAAAAGAAACCATAATTTTTTTAAAACTTTGTGGGGCTGTACTCTGGTGAACACAAATCCCAGAAAATAATTTTCTCAATAGAATCTACTTAAAATGAAAAAAATAGATAAATGAATAAATAAATGGATTTACTTGATGACTCATAGAGCAAACGGGAGGTGGGGGGGGGGATGCTTATGATTCTTTCAATTTTACTCAGCCAGCGAGGAGGGAAGGCATTTCAAGGTGGTAAAAGTAAAAAATGTAACAATAAATTCAAAATCGAGATGGTTTGGGGGTCTCCCCGAGAATATTGAAGGGAGATCTGTGGGTCTCCCCCAAAATATTAAAGGAGGGTATGGGGGTCTCTCCTAGATCAAATTTAATGAGATAAAGTGTTCGTAGGGTATTCCCTACAGTTCGTTAAAAAAAAGTCCCATCCGATCCAACAGCAAGGGTCTAGAATTGATATTTACGATCTTTATGTTCACATTCTTTATTTTTCCTTGAATAATCACCCCTTTATTTTTGCGTGTTCATCCAGGGACACCCTGTATAAATATGCTCCCAAAGTTTGGCTTATTAGTTTGGTTTTACCCCTGTATGTTGAAAAAGAAGAAATTTATGATAGTTTGAATCACGAATCCTTTCGCGCGGGTATCTTGGTTTTCTGATTCTTTGAAGGAGGAAACGGGAAAACTAGTTAATTATGTGTTGGGGTTAAGTGAGGGTTAACAATAGAAGCGCTTATTCGTTCAATGTCTTGAACGCTCGATTTCAACCACGTTTTCGATGATTTTTGCGCTTTAAAACGACATGAAGTGTATGGCTTTCCTGAATGTAAAATTAGGTTTTCACATCATAAGATCCCTTTTTCTCTCCTCATTGAGGAAATTTTGATGTATTTTGACTCGCTGATTTCAAATTTGGCCTTAGTTTTTACTGCAAACTTACACTTTTTCCATAATTTTGAATTTTTCGCGAAGGAGACGAAAAGTGGAATTTATGTGAAATCTAGGCCAATTTAGTGAAAACTGACAGGATTTTTTAAATCAGCGTGGCTAAAAATACTGCGAATTGGGTCTTTACATCTAGCCAAATTGTTTTTGAAAAAAAGTCTGTACTACTACATATGTATGTATTCTAGAACTAATTTCAATAAGTTTTGAAAAATATAAAAAAAATTAAAAATCGGTTGAAGCAGACGGCCACAGGATGCGGAGAAAGATGGTAACCTCGAAACCTCGATGAACGCACACTTCAAAAAGTGCAGCAGTTTTGGGGTCAAAATCAAACATTTTTAGGTAGTTTAGTTTAATATTTGTGTCAAACAGTGAGTGATAACAATGTCAAGATATGTAAGACTCAAAAATTTACATTCATTCAAAGTGATCTAGGTACCTTTTTTTGTACACAAAGTCTCAGTTGCGGAGGAAAGTCATTGATTCACTGATTTGCTTTTAGCGCATGATAAGAGTTAGACGTGTCAACACTAACTAACCACCAAATTAGTGAACCTGCACGTCATGCATTCTGTTTAAGATGTTTTGATGACAGTATCGTCGATAAAGTTGCATGATATCTTTGTATGCGATCATCCTAGGGTCAGATAATGTGATCAGGGATTGCCAGCTCTTATCAAAATCAGTGCTTCCATTGGGGTTTCAAGGTAGCCGCCTTTCTCCGTGTCCTTTGGTCGTCTGCTTCTCCCAATTTTCAATTTCTTGATATTATTTTAAAGCTTATTGTATCTAGTTTTAGAATACATCCAGTAGTATACACTTTCTTTGAAAAACTGATTTGCAGTACTTATGGCCAGACTACGTAGACTACTTGGTATTACAAAACTCATTTAAAAACTTTCTGCTCGAGTTTCTAAATTTTTTTGATTACAGCAAAAGAAAGCATAAGCACAGTTCAAAACTTTGATTTATTTTTCAAATGATTCAACAATGATTTTCCACAATGATTCTCTTGCAACAAATAATAAAATACAAATAAAAACTTAAGTAAATAACAATTGTTAAGATCATCTTTGGGAGCAGAGAAAAGCTCAACAGTGAAATTTCAAATTTCAAAAAAGAGCAGAATTTGATAGGTAAGTTCTCAGGGCGATTATGATATTTCCCCCAAAGATGGAGTACAGAATTAAACCATTTTTTAAAAGCATTAAGCCTCAATATAATTGGTCGATTGAATTAATCATCCAGTTTTTCCAAATCTCCCACAGATCAAGGCTCAGAGTAAAATGAAAACTCGACAACAAGAATCTTGGCAATTTTTCAGCAAAGAGCTGATGGCTGAGATGGCAGGCCTTTTCACTGATCCATCTTAAAATGTTTGAAAAGCCTTCTAAAAAACCTTGTTTAAAAAGACTTTGGATCAATTAAACATCATTGCAACTAGCTTTTTTCTTCCAAATAAGGATGTAAAATTTGGCCACTTCTGAAGCCACATGCCAGCTAGACAAATAGAGACCCAGCACAAACCTTGAAACAGGTGTCCACTTTTCTGGCTCAATTTTGGTCAGAACTCATCGAAACTACAGCCAACATTAGCCTAGTGTTGACTGATGAGCGAGTGGTTTGCACTCGCCGAGTAAAACCTGTTACTGTTTCCACGACCAATCACAGCTTCTTGTAGCGCTTACCACTCAACAGTGGGTTATGTTTATCGTTGGAGCCGGTGACTCCCGATCAAAACTGAGCGCACTAAATTTGCTTCACTTTTCTAACAAGCATACGGTGTGCTGGGTCTCTATTTGTCTCTGCCACATGCTTTCGATTTCTCTAAAATAACCTAACACAATTTTTCAAAAGGGAAAAAAGCCTACAACAAACTATTTCACCACTTATTGTACTGATCACAAGAAGCCCTTTGTTTACTATAACTTTTGGCCCTCTCTGCGTCCTTTTCTCCACTCTTGTCTCTGGTAATCCCATGATAGTAAAATATCGAAAAATTAAAAAATTGGATACAATATATCTTGCCCTTTTCAACAATCTAATTCTCTGGGACCAATAAATATTCGTTCCCGACGGTCCTGCTTCCAGATGATTGGTGAGCACGTATGGCCATTTAAAATCAAACGTGCTCACCATCTAACATCGTTTGGGGACTGTCTGTACCGAACATTAATTGGTCCCTGATTCTCCATGATGATTGAAAATACAGGTACCGTTGCAAAGATCTGAGTTTTTCTAGGACTCAAACTTTGATACGATCAGCAACCCCAGAGAAAATTGAGTGCTTGATTATAGGTTTCCAGTTACAATTCCAGCCAGTGATGATTCCAAATTTTCCCTCATAAAATCTGGCTCCTTTATTTCTCCAAGTTTTCTCAAGTGCTATACAGCCTGGGATGGTGCCCACGAGATATTTCACAGTAGACTCTCAAACTACAAAAATACCCATGTCATGGAACTTTTTGGTCTTCCATTTGTGATTAATCTGGTAGATTACTGTTTATACAATTTAAATAGAAATTTATGCATGGTATGTGATAGTATGAAGTTCCATATTTGATGACAGCTGATCCAGAACTAGTAGAACAAAGCGTGCAGTTGTAATCGTTTTCTTCCTCACAATCCTGAAACCAAAATTCATTATTATGTATTAAGCTGAAATTAGGAAAACGCATACTTCTGTAATAATTCCCTAAAAAAAATTATCTGACAGGTCAATGTTCTCTAACAACTTCTGATGCATGTCTTGAGGCCGGCAAAAGAATCTTCCACATCACGGCAGAGGGGAAATATTTTGACCTTCTCCAATGCAAGAAAGACGGCAGAGGTGATACGTGAATTGGTCATCGGCTCGTATCGAGATAACAACACCTGTACTCTGTAGCACTCGCTACAAACACACAGCTAACACTAACTCAATGTCTCCGTCCTCCTCCCACAGTGAGACAATATCTCTCTCTGCTGAAACAGTAGTGGGGGTAAGAAAATTTCCCCTCTTGCCGTGATGTGGAAGATTCTTTTGCCAGCCTTAGCACAGGGGTCTTTACAAAAGAAAGTTTCCTTACTATTTTGCTCCATCCCAAATGAGCATTAAATAGAGACCTGAAAAAATTGCGAATCCCGCAAATTTTTTAAAGGGTGCCTAAGTGAAGCTGGCAACCTCCGTAATCCAAATCTGAAATTGAAAAACTAGAGGCTCTATTCAATGGATTGAAATCTGGACAATTTTCGCCTGGAATCACCTTAATTGACAGAATTTATAACTTATAAGAAAGAAAGCGAATCACAAACCTCCACTGAGAATTTTGTCGATACATAGGAGTTGAGATCAGTCCAAACAAGGCTTAGTTTTTCCTTCAATAAATCATAATCGGAGCTCTGCAAGATTCTTTCAGCTATGCGATAAATTTCAGCCAAGGCTAAAACATAAAAAATTTGAAAGGAACATTACTTCAAATTCTCACTCGAAACAAAATAATAAGTGTGTTTCGCTTCATTTACAATTTCATTCAAAACTGTCTCACATTTATACTTCCCTCCTTTCGAGATTTATAACACTACCTAAGAGAAAAATAATCCCAACATAGAATGAATCAGATTCATGCAGACGGGGTCGGATTTAGGTTGCAGGGGGCCCCGGACCTTTGGTGGGGGCCCCCCTCCCGGTAAATCTTAGGAGTAATAAATTATAAAGTCCCTACTTCTAAAGGCACATCGAGTAAAAGAAGTAAATAATTACCTTGATAAAAACGTCGTTAATAATTTTTAAAGTTTCGTCAGTACTCTTTAATGTTTTCTTTATTTTTATAAGGGTTATTTTACAAAAAGCTTCACTTCCAACATTGCCGGACTGTTACAGTATTGTAATGATAGAAAAAAGGAAGTTCATCAACCATCAATACCAAAAAAAGGGGACGTGCTTTGTGGTGGGGGCTCCGGGGCGTGCGCCCGCATTAAATCCAGCGCTGCATGCAGAAACCATTTAAGTACACGGATCTGAATTTTACAGGAAGCAAAAAGAACTATGTAGTTTAAATTCAAAAACTGGAGTAGGAAAATTCCACAAAATTTTTGTGGTGTGAAGAAGGGCTTTATAAATGGATTTCTCCACTTGTGACCAGACTACAAAATTACTGTTATAGGTAAACATAAGTTAGGTCATGGATTTGTTTGAATTTCGCATGAGACTATAGTAATTAGGCCAAGTTTTTTCATGATTATTACTGGTAATAAGAGAGACGGCTCTAACACAATATTTTAAAAATTAAAAAAAAAAAAAAAAAAAAAAACAGAAGATGTTGTTTCAAAACTTTCTCTTCTTTCTCCCTTCTAAACTTTTTCCAAATCTGAAATTTGAGCAAAAATAAAGAAAGCTAGTTTAAGGTGATTCCATGTCACGTGATCAAAAAGATCGATTAGTCGATCAAGTAATGGTCATTTACCGGATTTGATGAAATTTTTTTGTAAAACGAGGATCGTCAGCACCTATGGGTAGATCTAACAAAGATATCTGCTAAGTTTGGATGCTTGAACCTGCAAAATAAGGACGTAATTATGGGAATTCGCATAATCGCTGCTTGATCTCACGTATCGCACTACGATGGTGCAAATTCCTATAACTACGTCCTTATTTTCGGGATTCAAGCGCCCAAACTTTGCAGTTATCTTCGTTAGATCTGCATACAGGTGCCGAAGATCCTTGTTTAACAAAGACATTCCATAAAATCCGGTAAATAATCATTGATCATTAATCATTAATCATTGATCGACTAATCGATCACTTTGGTCAGGTGACATAGAATCACCTTGAAAGGTAATGAATGATATTCCCTTCTAAATTCCTACAAGGTTCCAAATAGCAGAAGGATGTGACAAAATGTAGGAACAGGAGTAGTAGTAGTAAACTTCGGCCGCCCAAACCATTTGTTTGTTGAGCTGTATTTCACAGCGAACGACTGGAAAAAAAAAATTACCTTGAATGTAATCGATGCACTTATCTTCGCAAAGAACTAACTTCAAAACATCAGAGTTAAGACTGGAAAATTTGTCAACAGCATGTTTAAGGACAGATAAACAGGCATCTAGGCATATTTCCTGAAAAAGAAGAGTCAGCATTACAAGAAATAGCAATGGAAAAATTTTAGATTTTGACCGAAAGTGTAGGTAAGTTCCTACTCTGTCAAAATGTAAAGGAATAAAGCACTGAAAGTTTCAGCTCTTTTCTCACGCAATTGATGCATAGCATATTTGCTCGAATAGACGCAGCTAGCTTCTGTTCTACATTTTTCTCTTACTTTTATCAAGGAAACCGGTTTTTGAATCCAACAGCTCCAAACCAGTTCACAATAATGTGAACCAATTCGGAGCAAACCAAAGGCCACGAGAACCCAAACCAACTTTTTAAAAAATGGGGCAGTTGCAAGGGTCTGAAATTGTGTGTTTTTATCAAGAAAATGATAGTACTAGGTGAGCTGAGAACAATGGTGCATTTGGCTTTTTCCTGAGTGTCCCGGTTTTGGAGATACGTATGTATGTGTAAACTTGTAAAAAATCGTGTGCGTAGTGATGTCACTACACGGAATTCCCATTTAAAACGGGGTATTATGGGTCAAAATCTCATCTTCGGAGCAACAGGACTTATCTAGAAACCAAAGACATCTTTGTTCTCAGCTCATCAAGCACATTAATTTTCTTTGTAAAAACCACAACACTTCAGACCCTTGCAACTGCCCCATTCAGAGCGAACCCGAAGGCCACGAGAACCCAAATTGACTTTTTCAAAAATTGTGAGCCGCGAACTGAACCCAAACCGATTTTGCCTGCGGTTTGATGCCCTGCTTTGCAGTATGCATTTTAATACGTTAAATTTTGATTGGGTGACATCAAACTAAAGCAATCTAAAAGGATTTTGCCTCAATCAGTTTCTCAAGATCTTCCCGATAGTGCATATGTATTCCATTTGAAACAGAAAGGTAGAAGAGTTTTGAGAGTTACCTGCAGAGACTGAGTCAAGGGATAGTCTACACTAGACTTTGGTTCAGGACTGACACTTTCTTCTGAAAAGAAGGCAGGAGGAGGAGAGCTTTCAAGAATGCTTTCTTTGGCACTTAAAGCTGAATTCTTTGACTCCACGATATCTGCGGTCAGAAAATCACCGAAATCATCATCTTCCAACTTGGATTCTTCAACGGCATTTTCAAGAGACTCTAACATTCTGAATGCACTATACTTATCCTCAGCCACGTTCTTTGAAATCAATGTAGGCACTTGAACGAATGAATCAGGTACAGAGATCTGTTTTTCAGTTTCTGATCGTACGTTCACTTTATTTTTGTCTAATTGCAAACCAAATGAATTTGGATTGAAGAAATTCAAACTTTGACTCGAGTCTGCATCAATACTGAGAGAGTCAAATTTCAAACTATTCACAGAAATGTTATCGTGAATTGAGTCGTTATCTGAAAGGTACAAAGGATTTTCCACGACATAGCCTTTTTGACCGTACACGATGTCGTCACTTTCATTCGACAAAAAAATGTCCTTGGAGAAATCATTTACTTTCGGAGTCTGTTTCGGAAGCGAAAGATTATCCATTTTGATAGGATTTTCACTCAAGACTTTATTGAACATTTTGGGATTTTTATTCCTCTCTTCCTCGATTTTCTGATCTTGATTGCTTCCCGTAGGATTCGTACTTTTATATTCGAAACTTTGAAAATCTGTGAACTCGTCATCATTTTCGAAATCATTTTTCTTAATCCCGGCATTGTCAGTTGGTGCAATTGCAGTAGAAGAAAACTTATTTGAAAAATAATCAATAAGTGTCGGATTAGAAGAACTATCCATGACAACCGTTGACAAACTATCAAAACTAGTTTCGTTTGAACTGAAATTACTCAAACTGCTGTTGTTGTTATTTCGACTACTAGTATCAAGAATTGAATACGGGTCATTTTCCAAAACCGAATATTTATTTGTGATCAATGGATCTTTGAGATCAAGGCTGGGTGCTTTGTTTGAATGATGTGAACTTGCAGTGTGATCGATAAAATCTGTCCAATTGTCTAAGAGATCAGCACTGTTTCCTTTCCAGGATTTGCTACTATTGACTGCATTCTTTTTTTCATTGGTATTTTCTGAAGGTAGACTAGTGGCTATCGAGGATGCTCCCTCCATGTTTTGAATGAAATTACTGTTAAACATTGTTTCGAGAAGGGACGGATTCAATTCAAGTGATGCTTTGTTCTTGGATAAAATATTGTTGGTTGTATTCTGAAACATTTGAATCGGTGAAGCAATAGACATTGTTGACATTGTGTTAGGGATGTACGTTGCATGGATTCCTGGATCAGCCCCAGATGGTCGGCTCATTGATAACATATTGTAATTTAGAGACGGAATAACTGGTTCTTCCACTTGCTCCAAGTAGGTTAGATTGTTCCAAGGTCGTCCAAACTAGAGGGGAAAAAAGAGGACACAGCTTTAAATGATTTTGAAGGCGACATGCAATACCATCTATAACTATACCATGCTGCTCCGTTGGAGATTGGGAGGTTATTTTCGTTTTGGTTCACGTAAGCTTACGACTAATATCAAGTATTTTTGGTCAGTTTTCAAAGATCACCCAAAATTGAAAAAACACCTCAGAACCAAAGTTTTCGGCCTCAGTTACTACTGTGCAAGTTTGGACTTTAACGGCACCAATAGGCAACGCTGTGGCCCTATATCCCAACATGGCGGACGTGTGTGATTTTTGTTGAAACTCATGAATTTCTGTAAATTCTGGAAAGAAACCTTAGTTTCCGGCCTCACTTTCATTCTACTGGCATTTCAGAAGGAAAATTCTACATCCCTATTCTATATTCTATATCCCTAAACATCCTATATCCCAACATGGCGGACGCGGAATGAATTTGCTTCAAAATCCGACAGAGTTTCCATTCTGATTGTATTATTCTGTGTACATACCAATTCCCAAGAATTGAAAAGCAGTGATTGATATTTATTGATTCCTTTGTCAAGTATGTACAACTGACAACGTTAATTAGGACGTGTAAATTCAGACCATCGTAAGAGGCCTTGTCTAGTTCGCAATCCTTACAGAGCATAAGTATACTAACCTGGGCCAGAGCGACAAGTGCTAAAACCTGATATAGTTCCTGCTCTGTTAATGAACCGGGAACTGTCTTGTTGCACATAGCCCAAATATGACCAAGACTGTCAGTTGGGACTCCACTAGTCAATAAAATAGAGGTCAAAATCTGGGTGTGGCAGTATTGAGGAGCACCAAGTGCATTTTTAGATTTGACACTCTGCCACACGGTTTTGTAGGCTTTCGGTAATAAATTTGAGTTACAACGCAACCAAAGAGGTAAGCCCTGGAAGAAAAATAAAATTTTAAATTAGATAAGTAGGTGATATGATGAAGATCTGGTGCATGGAACCGTTTTGATCAAAAAATGATTGGCCCCTAAAAGTTTCGAGACTTTTTCAAAAAATATTGATGGATGATTTTTATGGAAAATGGTAAGTAAACTTTACAGAAAATGGACAAGAATATTCAGTGATACTGACAGCCAGCTCACATGCTTTCAAAAGCTTCAAAAATACAGGGGTGTAGAAAGTTACTAGATCATGTGAAAATTGTGGACACTGCCTTGAATAACAATAGTTTTCTTTTTTTAATGAATATAAATTTTGACCTACCAAACAATGTTAATCAGGCTAAACCTACATGCTAGTCCAAGCTGAATTTCAAGGAAGCAATCTGTTTTCAGCCAAAATGTTCTTCAGCGAGTTAAAATAAGCAAAAGAAAAAAGAAAGCCATCAAAACTTGTGGATGCCAAGGATAGCTCATATTTTTTTTTTTTTTTTAAATCCAATTTTTCTTGAAGAGTTTAAATTCAAAAGACTACAAGAAAGCGTTACTGTCAAATTGTTAAATTTACCTGAGTAGATACATCCTTATGTTTTGCGAAAGTTTCACTTCTGGATAGGAGATTCTCTATCATGCTATCTGCATCAAGAGGCTAGAATACAAAACAGACAGCAAAATATGGCAAATTAATTAAAGAAATGGCAGTAAGGACAGACCAAAAGAAACTGGATTCAGTGGCAGCGGGTGGTGTTTCGGTTGAGTTTTTTGGTCAAAGAACTCTATTGGTACCTATGTGGTATGTGCAGCTGATAAAATAAGTATTTTAAAAACTTGATATTCCATTGAACTAAACAAGAATACTTGAATACATCTTGACAAATTTCTGTATCTACCTGAATAGATACATCCTCATATTTCGCATAAACCTCTGAACAGGAAACTATAAAAAACTGAGCCGTCAGGGAGTCAAAGGAGAACATTTGTAAAAGGAATAGATTCAAAGCAGGTATCGCTTTAAGGAGGTACATCAGCCATGTAAAAATTCAACAACTTAGGTAATCTAGAGACGCCTAAAAATAATTGTAGCCTGAAAGAGATTAGTAAGTTAGCACTCTTTTCTTACTGCACAGCTAGAAAGGTCCCAATAACCCTTCATTTTAGCTAAGAAATATCCTACTGTGAAAGAAAGTTTGGACATCTGCTCACTGAGTTCTGATTGGTTGTTGGCTTGGTGAGTTTTTCTGGAAAAGATTTTAATTGACATGGGTGTAGCTGTCATGAAAAAATTAGCTATGCCCTGCTACAGACTACAGGTTGGCAATATGGGCAGTGTAAAAGACCCATTTTTTCCCCCATCCGCTGCCCAACGATCCAGCGGCTGGCATCCAGCAAACCGTTTCTTTTCTCTCCGTTCGATTACGTTCGCTGCAAGCGGTCTCCTGAGGATAGGCCTTTTTTGTTTATATCTGTGCTTACAAATGGGCAAAGCCTAACCTCTTCAAGTTGAATTGTACGAATTGACAGAAACACTTCGCTGGACAGATGGATCAGTGCAGTCCCAGCTAAATTTTCACTGGATCAGAGCAGTAGATGGGGAAAAAACACATCTTAAGCTGATGCTTCCATGAAAACCGTAGGACTGACGAGTCAAATTATTTGTGGAACAAACCATCAGCCTCCGACGATGCAAAGAGAAAGAATCAAGAGAGAAAAAGAATTGCTCCAAATAAAATCCCAAGTGGCTGGAGGTAGTGTCACTGTTGACTGTTGGTAATTGGCTTGAGCTAAAATCATATCTGTGCGGACTACAACAGCTTACAGTTCACGAAAGTAATGAACCGACTGAACAATTAACGGCCAACTCATAGAGAAGACGACCTTCTGCTTGAGCTTATCCCTTCATCAGAAAAAAAAAAATGAAATCCACCGGACAATGATCTGATCTCAAGCTGGAGGTAACATGTATTAGGGGCATTTTCAGAATGAAAGAGCGCAAAGTGGAATGGGAATATAAGAAGAATGTTTATAAGAAGATGGTAGAAAACATGATAAGAGTGAGGGATTTGTCCATTCGTTTCACCTTCTTGGCCGTTGTTGACTGTGCCATACTTTTAAGTTTTTCTTGCTGAATGAGGTAATCCCTCCGCTTGACATCGTTGGGATCCAGATTTGAATTGCTTCCTTGGACCGATTTCATTTTTGAATATCACGAACACTTGTCCATTGACTAATACGAAGGAAATTATTATAACTACTTCAAATTACTATCAATATCGTAGAAAAGATCAAAGGTTTTTTTTGTTATTATTGTTAATTTACAGAGATATGAATAAAAGTAGAGAGACAACTATGATAGTGGGAGTGGGCCGCATGTTGAAAGTACCTGAATTTAGATTGAACATGCAACCCGGGCCACAAGCCAGTTTCCTTCATCAGTGTCTGTTATGCTGAGTACTTATTAATATTATACTCCACTTATTATTACATGTATTTCATGAGTTTGAGTTTTGTATTTCTGAGTACTTATTAATATTATACTCCACTTATTATTACATGTATTTCATTTATTTACTATACAGCGCTCCTAGCGGCCTAAGTATGCATCTACCTCTGGTCAATGGGCATTGGGCGTGACTCTTGTCGTGAGTGAAAAGTCCCTTATGTAGTTGATGTTAGTCTATGGTGTATCCATCCATCTTGTTGTTTTTATTTGTCGGCCTGTCACTGTGTAAATAAATGAATGACACCTTATCTAATTAATTTGACCGAACTTTCTTTTAGTTTGTCGTTATTTTCAGAGGAAATGGATGTAAAGTAGCTCACTTAACTCCAGGTAAGTCGTTAACTCCGCACAACTGAATATTCTTATCTAAACCTCAGAGGTACCTTCCTCACTATTGTGTGGATGCACTAAATTATTTTGACATTCCTCACTTTAGTCACAGTTACATGCCTACTTAATTCATCTCACACTATTTGCTCTGTTCAATGTTCAAATGCCTAAACATTATCTCCGCCGCTTCTCGAACTTGCTGATGAGTAGGGGCCAAATTTCTTCGATCCGGGCGGTCCTATGCCTGTCATAACAAGGCCTGTTAATTGAAGTACTGTCCGTGTCAAATAAAATTGGGCTCCTCCTAATTATTAGAGCTCGTTTTACGAAAGATGGTACAGATCATAGCTTGCCTGGTTGCCTGCGCCTTAGTCCTGTTCGTGTCTTTGCGCAATGAAGTCAGTGTGCCGAAACACAAACTCGCCTTTTGCATTGTAAACAAGCCGATGTGTCTTTTGCTAACTCTTGTGAGATAACCTCTATTGCCAGTAAAAATATTTTGATGGAGTGTTGCTCAATGTTATTGAACTGAGGTTTTGAGATTTAGAGCTGAAGCATTTTTTAGTGTCGGGTTCTGACAAATTCCAGTGTCTGCTTCTGAAATGCATCAGCGAGCAGTTGATTAGCGCAGAGTTTTGACTCGTTACTAACCAGCCTCTCACCAATGCGTTTTAATAAATTTTGGGAGTAAACACCGCTACTTGTCAGAACCAAATATTCAAAATGCTTCTGCTCTAATCATATTTGCTGCTGTCAGATGTCGGTTCAGGCTAAGATTAACCCTGTAACCTGACAGTAAAACGGACAAAGTTATAACTAAGGACTGCCGACTGTTGTTAGTCCTTTTCAATCCTGGCCTCAGCAGCGGTTTGAGGAACTACAGCGGTCTCAAAGCAGCATAATTTATATAGTACAATTTTCAATTGTGTAGGCATGTGCCGCGGTGGCCCAGTAGATTAGTATTAGATCGCCACGGCTGAAAGTCGGGCTTTAATCCGGGTCCGGGCGGAGACCTTTTGCAAGAGGACTTCTTAAAGTTTCTCACACCGCTGCTTGAGCGCGCTGTTCGCGGAGCAAAAACTGGTAACAGGTTTTAACACAGGGGGATATAGGAAGTCGGCATTCCGTAGTTGTATCTTCGTCCGTGTATTTACCATATGAAATTGGTGACCCAAAGAAATCAACGGGTCATCATCTCAGCAGATGCTGTAATCTTGGTCATCACACCCGGCTCAACTAATGCTATTTGATACAAGCATCAAATTCAGTTTTCACAGGACCCGACGTAATGGACTTACTTTTCAATTGAAAACTGAGTTGCACATTTATAAGCTGTATTATTTCTTCTGCTGCTCCTGTGCATATTGATTAAGTAAGTGTGAAACATGTCTATCTACTTTTTTCAGATCTATTCTCAAAATGGCTACGGATAAGGTAAGCTTAACTGATGCCTTATCAAATGTCGATGCTCTTGATGAACTCACATTACCAGATGAACAGCCATGCATTGAGGCTCAGCCTTGCTCTGTCATCTATCAAGCGAATTTTGACACCAACTTCGAAGACCGAAATGGGTTTGTCACTGGCATAGCGAAATACATTGAAGAAGCAACTGTTCACGCCAGTCTGGTAAGCTAATTGTTTCCTTTTTATTGTATTCTTCTTGTCTCCTCTTTTTTTGGTAAAGCACAGTCAGGGATGAAAATATTATCAGATGACTATCGTGGGGGGGCTGTTTGTAGGGATGGGTTGCCCCCTCCCCATCAATAGAATGAAACAATTAGAAAAAGTAAACAAAAATAATAACTCTTGGGGTATGAAATACTTCCTTTGTAAGCTGCATGAATTTTGACAAGGCAAAAGCAAGCAACTGAATCGGGGCTCAGGTTCATATTATTAAGAATCGAAGTTGAGATGTGAATCAATTGAAGTGTTAAAAATGTCAGAGATCGTTTTAGAAGTGTTGGCCAAAGACAGCTCTTTGTTTAAATGCGCAGTAGGCTGGTTCTGCGCCTATCGTGCAGGCAGGGGGTCGGCGGGGACCACACTTCCGAAACTTCAGTCGGCACAGCGGACGGAAATACGTTCGTCCGTGCATGTAAACAAAGAGCTGTCAGCAGCCAACACTTCTGAAACAAGCTCTAACACTGGACGATTAAATTTCTTTCAATTATTGTAGCCGGACGATGGTCCCAAATATGCAATGATAAAAGCCTGGGATTTTTTAATAAACCTGTTTAGTGAGACATGACGAAAAACTTGGATCCAAACAAATCTTCCATTTTACACGCTCTTGTGGGATTTCTCATAAGAAACGGGATCCAAATTATCAAATGCAAATTCGTGCTGGTGAACATCAAGTTATCGCAGATTTGACCACACCATTGGATTCCATGTACTTTGAAGTGTAATCATGTTTCAACAACATTTTCAAAACATCGCGCATTAATTTAAATGTATATGGAAGAAAGTCCGATGTTTTCCCCTTGTCTCATTCACAGTTTTTTTTAGCACAAAATTCAAGGGCTCATTGGCACTACCGCATTATGTGTTATACCTCGAGCAAGCTTCGATACAAAGAGAGGTTAGCATAATCGAGTGTCATGGAGGTGATACGCTCATAAGAGACAGTGAGGAAGACAAGGACAAAACATAGGACATCTTTTGATATAATTGTAATTGTATATTCACTTGTGATCTTTCATGAATTACGTTGGATTGAAAAGATAATACTTTAAGGTACGTAGAATGTAATGGTGCTACAAAATTTGAGAAAACTGTTTGTTAACTTGGATAGATTTGTATTCGGAATTTTGGATCTGATATCTTATGGGTAAACCTACGAGAGTGAGCGAGATGGAGCATTTGTTTGGATCCAATTTTGACTGTGACGGCATCAATAAATAGGTCTATTTTAAAGTTTGGAAAATTTTCTTGTCGAAATGGGGAAAAAAAATCAAAACATTGAGCTCACTGTCAGGACTACAGAAAAACTGAGTATCTATTATGTTAGTACCAGCTTTCGCTTTCTCTTATCCTGTTTATTTCATTTTCTTTTTTAGAACGAGCTTCTTGAAGATGGCTTGGAACATGCTGTCATGCTTTACACTTGGCGTTGTTGCTCGCGCGCCATTCCACAGCCGAAATCGAATGAGCAGCCAAACCGTGTGGAAATTTATGAAAAAACTGTCGAGGTTTTAGCTCCTGAAGTGAATAAATTACTCAGCTTCATGTATTTTCAGGTCAGTATCCCTAGAAGAGAAATTACAATTTAATCTGTTGGATGTTATCTAATTCAGCCTTTCATGTTAAGGTGGAAACTCAGGGTTACAAGACTTTTCGTCCTGTTTTTTTTGTCCACTTTTTTTTTGGACCTTTTTTTATTCGTCCGCGACATTTAATCCTTGATAATTCGCCCTGTCAATTTTGGTCCTGTAGAACAATAATTGGTCCACTCATTATTTTCATCCTCTACTGTGATGTCCATGAGTTTTTAGTCCAATTATTTTAGTTCAAGATTAAGTCTTTTGCCTTGTAATTTTTAGTCCATTTTATTATCCTCAAAAAAAAGTTTGGTTCGTCCGTTGCACATTTTTGTTAGTCTTCATTGGTTTACAGGTCAAGATTAAGTACCGGATTATCAGAAAAATACAGCCAGACTTCAAATCTGAATTTCACCAAGTACAAAGTACCTAATAGAATTGTAATTTGTTTTCGGTGAAATTCTACTTCATTTTATTTAACCTGTAAGCCAACAAAAATGAGAATCGGACGAAACCTACTTTTCTTGTAAGAAGGAAAAAAAAATGGACTGAACTTACAAGACATTCTGGACCTAAAAATAATTGGACTGAAAACTCATGGACGTTGCAGTAGAAGACGAAAATAATGTAATGACCTATTGTTCTATGGGACAAAATTTGATCGGACAAAAAAAAAAGACATCAAATCGAACGGACAAAAAAAACAGGATGGAAAGTCTTATAACCAAACTCAGAGAGCTTCTAGCACTGACCGCGGCGTTCTGATTAAGTGGCGTGTAAACCAATGCAACGCAACTTACAGAGAGTTGACCGGCCCGACCAGCAAGCTCCGCAGACCGAATGCTTCAGAGAGCATTCTACTGGCATTTTGGACTTCCTGTCTCACGACCAACTTCAGTTTTGTTTTTGTTTATGTTGGTGTAACATTATTTTTTTCTTTCCAAAAAATGTCTTCTACTAGTGTCGTTCCTCTAATAATGAAGAACTTTGAAAGATGATGAAATTCTCTGAGAGTATCACATTTTATAAAACTAACTGTGAACTGAATACCGTTTAATACAATGATGCCGCTTCCATCAAACTCCTTTGCAACGAGAAGGTCTTCTAAAGAAGTTTCCATTTTTACTGAATAAAAATTAGAATTTTGAATTTTTCCAAATAGAAAAATTAGATGTGAAATAGTTTTGGAAAAAAGTCCTCGGAAGTTCTTTTAGCCCGTCGTCTTGGCTAGTTGCCGGTTGGTGAGCATTTATGGGAGGTTTAACCCCACGCAATAAATCTCTCACTCATACTCACTGCCCAACGTCTTTTGTTGGGGGAAGGGGGCGTCAAGCCGTAACATTTATGTGGTCCCAGATCTTAAGATCATTCAACAATCATGCCGACAAATAGTTACTACACTTCATCATAATGAACTGTGTGTGTCTCGCACTTATTTCGGGGATGTTTGTGTAACGGAGAAAGGTACAGCGATGACCTTTTCTTTCATTGATAGGGGGGGGGGGGGTGGTAGAAGCCACCCCCTCCCCCCAATGGCACCGCTTTTAAACTTGGTAATAAAATTAGCCGTTTCTGATAACGAAAAATAAACGTGAATAGAGGGCGAAACTTTTTAGCGAGAGAACACAAAAATCGACTGCAATTATCGCAATTTAGAACATCAGGAGCTAAAAACCGTTTTTCTCGAAAAACCGCTTATCTCGGATTTTTTGGCCAGTCCGGAACAGATCCGAGACAAGCGGTTTTCACTGTACTTACATTTAATTTTGTTTGAAGAAATTTTCTGATGCACTATTTTGCTACCTAACTTTTTCTTTATTCTCATTAATCTTTCAAATTGATTTATCATTAATGTCAACCTGATTTAAGTTTTTTTTCTACCTTTTAAATTTTTAGCGGAAAGCTATTGAAAGGTTTTCAGCTGAAGTCAAAAGACTCTGTCATGCTGAGAAGAGGAAAGATTTTGTATCTGAAGCCTATCTACTTACCCTAGGGAAATTTATTAATATGTTTGCTGTCCTTGATGAGTTAAAAAATATGAAGTCCAGTGTGAAAAACGATTACTCTACCTATCGGCGGTGAGTATTCTTTTCAATTATTCATGACATTATTTAAAATGAGCTGAGACTGCTCGCTTCTGGAATGGTAGAGAATTTTGCTTCGAAGATATATTTAGTACCTGAAGGGGAATGGGGTCAGAAACCCCAGGGACGGATTCTATCAACGAGCGATAGCAGGGGGCTTGTGCCCCTCCCAGAAGCCTCAAATTTTGCCTTTTTTCCATTGAAAATAGCCCGAAATTGCTTCTACCGAGGCTTCAAATTTCAAAATTTCGCAGGTGTGCCCCCCCAGAAAAATTTTCTGGATCTGCCACTGGAGGGGGCCATACATGTTAAGTCCTATCTCTGAGTGTGACATGCTGTTGGTCGAGCGTTGTTGAAAATTCAATAATTAAGTCAACAAAATGAGCCTGTGTACTTACAAGTTAGTGGAAGGGAAAAAAATAGAAACTGATTGAACCTGCCTCTTTTTCATGGGCGGAGCAAGCAATTCGGCAACTGTGGATTCTTCCCATTTGAATGTATGAGAAACAATCGATTCTTGAGGGGGCCATGGCTTAATTTCTAATCGATTATTTCTCATATATTCAAATGGGAAGAATTCACAGTTGCCAAATTGCTAGCTCCGCCCATGCTCTTTTTATTTATTTATTTATTTATTATCAACGGGACAGGTCCCAATCGCAAAACAAAAATAACAAAAAAACTAGCAACTTAACAAATGGCACAGACAAAAAAGATTAAATTAGAATACAAAAATTAAAAAACAAAAACGTGTTCTTTGACAAGAAATTTAAACCTTGAAATGGGTATGCCAAAAAATGTGATCCACTCAGAACAATTATTAGCCAGATCAGAGATTCTAGGAATAACTGATCTGTGCCTACAGGTGTTAAATGATGGAGGGATAACAAATAAACGTTTCAAATTGCGAAAAGTTCTAGAAGGAACATGGATATTAATGGAACTTTAATCACTTACTTTAACTTTTTAATCATACTTCTTTGGTTTTTCAGGGCTGCTCAATTTTTGAAAGTAATGGCCGACTCACACACACTTCAAGAATCCCAAAATCTGTCAATGTTTTTAGCTACCCAAAATAAAATCCGTGATACCGTCAAGGAAAATTTAGAAAAAATACTTGGATACGAAGAATTGCTGTCGGATGTTGTCAATTTGTGTGTGCATATGTTTGAAACAAAAATGTATTTAACTCCTACAGAGAAACATATGCTGGTGAAAGTAAGTTTCATATTATTCTAACTATTGAGGCTTTGTACATATTATCACACCCAGTTAAGGTAATGTCCCAATTACTGCCACTTTTAAGAAAAAATTTGTGTAAAATACCTGTAAAAATGTTAATTTTTATCAAGTCTAGAATCTATCAAACTCTGTTTTGTGGTGGAACTCAGCTCATTGATGCCAATTTGATGATCCTAATTTGAGCGTGTACGATGGCCTAATAATATACAGCTGGAGGATACGATTCGTAGACATTGCATCAATATCTCAGGATGAATTGGTACACTTACAAGATTTGAGTCTCATTTTACAGGGAAACCTTTTACTGTTTCTTGCACTTGCATGATTTTTCTGTTTTCTTTTAATTTTATTTTGTTTGTTTACTGATTTTCTGGTTTGCTTTTCTTTACAGGTCATGGGATTTGGCTTATTTTTAATGGACAATGAGATTTGTAACATAAATAAATTAGACCAGAAAAAGAAACTAAATCTGAGCAAAATTGATAGAATTTTCAAGGTAATTTAAACTATCCGTAATTATTTCTCTCTTTTCTACACGATAATTGAGGCACTCTTTTCAGGAAGGTTGAATGTGTGTATACACTTTTTCTGCCGAGAGCCCGAATTTTGAATTCTTGTTGCTCAAGCTTCAAGAAAACATGTATCTCGTGTAAGTTCCAATGAGGGAATCAGGATTTTGAATTCTATCAACTCTAATCTTAAAGTGATTCGTCAGCGTTTAATGCCAATGTCTGCCACCGGAGCGCTACCGTTCGATTAATGTCAAATTACAGGCAGCAAGTAATTTCTATTTGAAAAAACAGAGAGTCAGTTACTAGATAAACATCTGAAGAACGCCTTAGAAAAATATCTCGTCAATAACTTCAAAAATAAGGCTGAAAGTACCAAAAAATGAAATATCGCATTTCGATACAAACAAGAATCGATTTGCGATGTTTCATTTTTTGGTACTTTCAGTCTTATTTTTCAAGTTATTGACGAAATATTTTGCAGAGACGTTCTTCAGATGCTTATCTAGTAACTGACACTCCATTTTCTTAAATATAAATTACTCTCGGTCTGTAATTTGACATTCATCGAACGGTAGCGATCTGGTGGCAGAAATCGGCACTAAACAATGAAGAATCACTTTATTAATCAAAGCAATGCTTAGAAAGGACTCTCAGCTAACGCAGTGTTATGTAGTTTCCTTACGTACAACCTCAACAAAGCGGTCACAGACTATGAGCTTTTTTTCATTGAATGCATTTGTGTGGCCTGGGGAGTGATCACAGAGGATCGATTTGTAATGGTTATCGTAATCGGATCAAATTGTAATGGTTGTCGTAATCAGATCGAAATGCGTTAAATCAATTGAGCTTGCTATTTCGCAATTCGATCGCATAGGCACCAGTTGCAACCACTTCCTCACCTCTTCGTACTTTAGTCGACAGAGATTCAGACGAGCAGAGACCTGTCGGTATGTCTGTCGACTGCAGTAGCAAGCCTATTTGATTTAACGCGTTTGATCAACATTAAATCTGATTACGATTTAATCCGATTACGATTCAATCCAATTACGATTCAATCCGATTACGATTCAATCCGATTAAGATTCAATCCGATTACGATTCAATCTGATTACGATTCGATCTTCTGTGATCAACCCCCTGGATAAAGCCAGAAAGTTTCACATTTAAGATTAACATTGACTCAATACAATTATGTTTCTGCGGTTTGCAATCATCTCGCGGACTGAAAAATAGCCGATAATGCTTAGTTGATCCAAGATCGTTAAATAGTGCTGATGCCTTTTGATTTTTCTATATTTATTTCTCATTCCTGCGTTCACTTGCATATCCTCTTATTTTGGTTTTTGTTTTTGTTTTTTTATTTTCAGAATCTGGAAGTGGTTCCACTGTTTGGTGACATGCAAATAGCACCTTTCAATTACATTAAAAGGTCGAAACATTTTGATCCGGGCAAATGGCCTCTATCAAGTTCTACGACAATTAGTCCACAGGCAGATTTAATGGTTCATCTGCCACAAATCAGAGAAGATCACGTCAAGTACATCAGTGAACTAGCCATCTACAGTAATGAGGTAAAATAAGTAGTAATTTTTATTTGTGTGCTTTGCAGAAGAAAAAAGAAACTACAAAACTTTTAGAGCTTAGATTTTAAAAAAAAAATAAAAAGGAAGGGGAAAAATCCCTGCATGGAATTTTGTTTTTTGACGTATGCTTACTGTTTACATTGAATTTGACGGTAAGCCAATTTTTATGATGAGCAGTCCCACTGTACAGTTTTTTTCTTCTATTAAGAGGTTCATGCATGTTTATGCTTAAAAAAAAAAAAAAAATTGACCTGAGATTCGAAAGAATTTCCTTGCAGTAACATGACCCAGTCCATGTCTCCAAATCCCCAGCAACTTTTGACGTTAAGGTGATTCCATGGCATTAAACTAAAGGAATCGATTAGTCAATGGATTGATGGTCATTTACCGGATTTTATGGAGTTTTTTACAAAACGAGAATTGAGGCATTTTTCGGTAAATGGGCGTATGGCAAAAAAACGACTTTCGAGAAAAACGCGTTTGAAAGTTTAAAACGTTATAACTTAGAGACTACTGCAGATTTTTCAAAATTTGAAAGACTGGCTTGTAGAACAAACATTCAAGAAGAACTCTACTCAATTTCAAGTTTGTAGAGTGAAAATTAGTTGAGCAGTGAAAGTTCAAAGTTGAAGTGTTATACGCCCTTTTACCGAAAAACGTTTTTTTTTCTCTCCCAGCCTATCCGACAAGTATTGCTTGTGTTAGATTTGTGTCACAAACCTGGAGAAAAGGAAATGGGGTAGTTGCAAGGGTTTAAAATGTTGTGTTTTTCGTTAAGAAAATGAAAGTACTTGATGAGCTGAGGACAAAGATGCCTTTGGTTTCTAATTTCGTCTTATTGTTCTGGAGATGAGATTTTGGCCCAAAATACATTGTTTTAAATGGAAATTCCGCGTAGTGACGTCACTATACAGACCCAATTTTTTACAACTTTACACGTGACACGTGCGTATCTCCGAAACCGGGACATCTGGGAAAAACCCCCAAAAAGCACCATTGTTCTCAACTCATCGAGTACTATCTTTTTCTTTATAAAAAACACAACATTGTTGACCCTTACAACTATCCCATTGTAAGAAGGAGGGATGATGTTAAGGCCCTTTTGGGCCTATTTTTGGCCTAAAAAGAGGGTTTTATTGTTGTCATCGGAGACCGAGCCAAAAACTCTAAAAACACACACACTTACTTATCCACTGAGCTTTTATCAATATCAGATACAGATGCGATGCAAGTACAGATACCGAGCGCGAGCCGCTGCGAGTACCGCTCGAAAGGGGTACTGTAGTCCATACGTTTCTGAATTCAGCCGAGGTGCGTCCATTCGAACGATTGTTTCGTGGTTATTTTCCGTTCAACATAAGAATAACTTTATATCACCTGTTAGGTCTTATCGTCAGGATTTCAAAAACGAGTTCTCCAAAAAAAGGGCGTAAATCGCCATACGCCCATTTACCGAAAAATGCCTCAATTGTCAGTCACCTGTTGATAGATCCAAGGAAGATATCTGCGAAGTTTGGATGCTCGAATCCGTAAAATAAGAACGCAACTGTGGGAATTTGCACAATCGCTGCTCGATCTCTCAAATCGCACTACGATAGTGCAAATTCCCATTTTTACATCCTTATTCTGTGGATTTGAGCGTCCAAACTTTGCAGATATCTTCGTTAGATCTACCTGCAGGTGCCGACGATCCTCGTTTTACAAAAAACTCTATAAAATCTGGTAAATGACCATTAATTGATTGACTAATCGATCCCTTGGTCAGGTGCCATGGAATCACCTTAATTAAATTTATTGTTTTGTATAAAAATTGTTTTGAATCCATGAAAACCCTCCGCATACCTTGCAAAGAAAAGTAATCAAGTCTCAAGGAGGTTCATGAAGAAGGAGGGGGGGGTTAGAAGGGTAATCCCGCTTCTTTTTTTCTTAAAAGAAGCAGCTCATAGGTGGAAGATACCCCGCTTGGGAAGATGAAGTTTACGATATTTAAAATTAAATTGAAAAAATGAAAAAATGAAAAATGGAAAAAATCAATACCAGAGAGTAACTTGTTAGCTTGATGTTTCTCGTCCCAAAAGTCAGCAACCTTGATGATGAACTAATTTTTTCCTTTGCTTCGCAGGTCAACACAACTTTCAAAGAAATGAGAACAGATGCCGAAAACAAAGAAACCTCAGACTTAGCGTTACGAGGATTGCAATTGTTGTCCGAGTGGAGTAGTGTCGTAACTGAACTTTACTCATGGAAATTGTTACATCCAACGGATCATCTCCAAAACAAAGAGTGCCCCCAAGAAGCAGAGGAATACGAAAGAGTAAGTTTATGATTGCTTTGCTTAGTCTATGAATATTTAAGCTGTCTGCTTTCTAAAGTTTGTGTATGCATCTAACTGAACTTAGAATTATTTTATGGGTTTCATCGTGTTCCACACAAATAATTCTGTGAAATCCTTAAATCAGAGACGATTTTTCATTAAATTATTTTTGACCCATTTCAACTTTAGTCCGTTTCATTTAAATAGAAGCTTGAGCTTGACTCTTTCCCTCAGTGAAGCTCAGTGAGTTTACCCTCACTCTCGTACCTGTGATGACTCGAGACCTGTCCCATCGGTCGGGGATTCCGTCCGTCACAATTGACTGTCCTTTGGATAGCTGACTGTCCATTGTGACGGACGGAATCCCCGACCGATGGGACAGGTCTCGAATCATCACAGGTACGAGAGTGAGGGTAAAACTTGTAGGGGAAAGAGTCAAGCTCAAGCTTCTATTTAAATGAAACGGACTTTAGTGTCATCATAGACAGAATTTTACCTGTAAGTAGTAAAAACATAATCTTTTTTGTGGTTAAGTTCTCGAAAGAATTGTATCTTGCCAGTGAAATTTTCATTAAGTGCTAAATGTTTAAAAATTATTTTCATCTCATTCTCTGAAGCTCATTTTATTCAATATTTCTTCTAAATTTCATCTTCTCAATTTTCAGGCCACTCGCTATAATTACACTGAAGAAGAGAAGTTCGCGTTAATAGAAGTCATTGCAATGATTAAAGGTTTGCAAGTGCTCATGTCAAGAATGGAAACTTTTTTTACAGAAGCTATACGACGCAATATCTACGCTGAGCTTCAAGATTTTGTGCAAGTTATTTTAAGAGAACCTCTGCGAAAAGCAATAAAAAATAAGAGAGATCTTATCAGAAGGTAACTTTAAATGCTCTATTTTTTACTTATGTGCGATTTGTGATGCTATTTATGGGCTTAAGGAGTGTGAAGATGATGCCATAATTGAATATGGGAGTTAATTGTGAACATTATGGTGCAAAAATCCAAAAAATGTTGAACATTATGGACTTCGCATGGATTTTAAGTTTCTCATAAAAAACAATTGCAGTTTTCCGAAAAAGCAGTTTAAGGATTTGGAAACATTATGGAAGACTTCTATGACATGGGCAACCATTTATATCCACTCAAAAATTTAGTGTAGAATTCAAATCTGACCTAAGATTTAAATTTTATTATAAAGAACACTTTAGATGCATGAATCAGTTGCAAACCTGTCTTGATGAAATTAAGACCCATTTTTCCGTCTTTATAAATCAGTGCTTCTAGGCCCTGTTTGAGTGAATAAATGAGCTGTAGTCTGGAAAAATTTCCAAGAGGATGCTTCAAGACAGTATTTCTGGGGGGGGGGGGATGATTATTTTCTAAATTTGCTATTTTTTTCTTCATTTTTCCCTACTAATAATTACTATCCACCTTCCTCTTTAAACATATTATTCAGTTATCTGATTCAGAGGACCATGAAAGCAGAGAATAGGTAAAAAATTTTCATCTGCCCATCTGCTGTAGATTTCCTTAGTATTTGGTTCTTTTCTGCTTTAAGCCGTCGAACTAATCCATCGCCGGAGTGCATGATTAGCAATAGGATATCACTCAAGTGAATTTTACCTTGAAATGAATGTGTTATTTTTGTAATGCTCTTTTGTCAATTCAGGTCTCAGTATCAGCTTATCATCACTGATCTCTGTTTTATTTTGTTTGCTAGTATTTTAGTATCTGTTCGTGAGACGTGTGCTGATTGGCAGAGAGGGGTGGAGCCGTCAGCAGATCCTGCTTTGAAAGGAAAAAAAGATCCTGACTCAGGATACGGTATCAAAGTGCCACGAAGGAATGTTGGTTAGTCCTTGTAATCCATTATTCTGTGTTGATCTTTTTTACCCTCTAGTACAGGAGTGTCTAATACGCAGCCGTCGCGGCCCACAGTGGTAGAGCGAGTCAGTGGGAGGGGTCAGACAAGGAATTTATGGCTAAATATGCAATTTTACAATAAAACCTATGAAACCACTTTCAAACGTCTACGTTGCGTATTTACAAAGATATACAAATTTAAAGTCCCAACACCATGTCTGGCCTCTTCCATTGACTTGCTCTACTGTGCGGCTGTACGCTGCTATGCGTCAAAACTTTAAAATGGTTGAACGCAAATGGATAAGTGATCGGAGGGAAAGAAAAAATGAGAAAAACTCAATGTGACAACACTTTTTCTATGATGCAAGAATGATAGTAATTTTTATGATAAAAGATTTCCTTCGCCCTGTGAATAAGTTTGAAACATGAAGTTAAATGAACGTCAATCAATTCTAAATTTTTCATTTTTTGTCCAAGCTTTTACTTGTCTTCTAGTCATCTGCTCTTCCTCAATCTACTTTCTGTACCTCTACATTAGAGTCTTGAAAATTTTGCGGCCTCAAAATTTTTATAACAGTCGTATAGCGTTCTAATCCTTATAGGAGTACCGGTCGTAATCCCCTGGTTTCATGTATCCAAAGGGAAACAACGCGAAATCAGGCATTTTCGAATTTTTAAGTGAAATTAGCGCTATCAAGTGAAATAACAGGGAAACTGCGTGAAAAATTACGGATTGCACAAAAATAACCGCGGAATCAACGATTCAGCAAAATTTGGCACGGTAGCATGTAAGAACTGCGTTTTTTTCCGATGTGAAACTTCCCCCCCCCCTTGTTTGTTTCTTTGTTTTTTTTTTTTTTTAGGGGAGGTTGGCCTGTGTATATGTAAACAGAGAGATATAAATTTAGAATTGAAGTGTATAATCCTTTGAAACATGCTTTTGAAGTAAAAAAGATTAAAAAATTGCAGTGAAAAAATACTAAGTTGATATTTACCTTGAAAAACGCAAAAAGCGCATAAAAAAATAACATGGATATCAGCCTAATGCAACCTCAAAATCAGTAATTAATAACATCAAAATTTGGAAAAAATAACAGCAACATTTTCTAAACCCTAGGCATGATCTTTTTCTGTTCACATTTTTTCTCAACCACTCATTGATGTGTAATGATTATAGGAAGTGGTTACTCAAGAGTCACATTAATAGTAATTAGTATCACTTGTCAGCCATTCAATTTTTAATCCTTTCAAAAATGCTGATAGCCTCTTGCTTGGTTTTATAATAAATTCTCTCTCTCTTTCTCTTTCTTTCTCTCTCTCTCCCTCCCTCTCTCTCTCTCTTTTTCTCTCATGGATGTGTACTCACTCTCAGTCAATTATCAATATTATCATGTTCTATTTTTTTCCCTCCCAGGGCCATCCTCAACACAGCTGTACATGGTTCGTACAATGTTGGAGTCTCTAATCGCTGATAAATCTGGTGGGAAAAGAACATTGAGGAAAGATATTGATGGCCAGTATTTGATGCAAATTGATCAGTTCCACAAAACTTCATATTATTGGAATTATCTTCTTGGTTTCAGTGGTAAGTAATTTAATCCCTCATTTTTTGTGGGGGAATTCTTCTGCTGTTATTTATAGACTATAAATTAACCTTTCTTAAAGCTATAGCAAAAGTATGCAACAGACCCATTTTTTTTGGATGGAATTAATTCACAACTTTTGTAATTATTCCATATTTTTACGCATGAATACATGATTCTTGATGGCAGCTTTGTTTTTCCCAAGCAGGCAGCCATTAATCTCTCAAAACGCAGTTCACATAGACTACGCATGAGCTGCGCTTCTGACTGGAAGAGGCCTTCGCTTCCTTTTTTCAATCAATTTCTAATTATCTCCATTTGTGCTTGTTTTATTTCCAGAATCCTTGCAGCAGTGTTGTGATTTATCCCAATTGTGGTACAGAGAATTTTATCTTGAAATGACTATGGGCCGTCGAATCAATGTAAGTTATATTGTTTCTACTTTTTTAGAAATTAAGAAAATACTGTGGCGACGCAGAGATTTTCAAAGTATTTTGTTTTGAATGTTGGCCTCCCATGACCAAGTCTGTCAAGATTTGAACGAAATAGTTGCCTTTCTAGTACTATCCAAAAAACATCATTCCATGATGTACTCATGTATCTCAGTCATTTCTGACTTATAGGGTTTTATTGCTTTATGCAAAAAATGTATGTCTTGTCTCTTCATATGTCTTATTTAAGTGGTGTAAAATTAATTTTAGGGGGCAGTAATGTATGGCAGTTGAGGTGGTGCCTGCAAATAGCACTTACAGAAAAACTTTATTTGGAAAAAACCGCATTTGAAGTTTTCATTTGCGAATAACGCGTTGATTTGATACAGAGTCTATTTTTGTGTGATTTTTTAATTTGAACCCTCTTTGAAGAGAATCCATGAACCAATTAAAAAAAAAAAAAAAACTTGTTTGGGTTGCTTTTCAATCATATAAGATGAGATGAGTGATTTGAGTGCAGTTTTTGCATTCATCGGCCTGATGTCTCGATTTCAACCTAAATCATCTTAACGTTGTAATAATTGTGGGGGTGACACTTATTGAGTGTAATGTTTAATTGCGCTGTTGAGCGCAAAAATAGTACTTATGCGCATGGGCTGTTAGTCTAGGGACTGTCTCAGTTATTGTGTCTCCCACATCCGTCTTGATAGTCACTAAGGGCGATTTAATGCTCTTGGTTCCCCTCTCAGAATCCAATAAATGTTTCATATTCTCCTTTATGAGCAAGGCTGCCCCTCTCTTGCTCTGTTAAAAAGAAAGAGAGTATGACCAAGACGTTAACCTGTAACTCCAAGTTAGGTCTTATTTGTTAAGTGTGTTTTGAAAATCATGAAAACATTTACTTAATGTGATCTTTCAGTGTTTAGTGCCAATCACTGCCACCAGAGCGCTACCGTTCGATGATCATCTGAAGAACGTCTCTGCAAAATATCTAATCAATAACTTCAAAAATAAGGCTGAAAGTACCAAATGGAAAATCGCAAATCGATTCTTGTATCGAAATGTGATACTTCATTGTTTGGTACTTTCAGCCTTATTTTCGAAGCTATATTGACGAGATATTTTGCAGATGCGTTCTTGCAGATGCGTTCTTGCAGATGCGATGATTATCTTGTAACTGACACTCCGTTTTCTAAAATAGAAATTACTTTCAACCTGTGAATTGAATTTACATTTATTGAACGGTAGTGCTCTGGTGGTAGAAATCGGCACTAAACGCTGAAGAATCACCTTAACCAAGGTCCATATACATAAGGTCTGGCCGGTGGTAGCGCCAACTCAGGAAATCCAATGTTTGGGAACCCATACCCCCATTTACTTTAACATTCTTCCCGAGTTCGCCGCCATCTTGGATCAATGGTTTTAAATGGAGAAGTGGTTCCCAAACTGTGGACCAACGAGGGGAGCCGAAAGCTACCGGCCAGACCTTATGTATATGGACCTTGCACCTTAACAGCATATTTCAAGCAGAAGCTTTCATTCTCTTGTGCTCATAACTTTACAATTGTATTGTGAAAAATAGCTGTTTTTTTTTTCCAGAAAAATCGCAAAACTAGCCATATTCATGCACAAAAGGGGTGTACCAACCTCTTACAAATATCCTTTTCATCAATTTTTTGTGTGTTAAATAAGACCTCTAAGTGCAAGGTACTTATATTTAACAGGTATGCTCGACTCGCTTCCCGCGTCATCTTCAGTGGCGTGCAGTTCGAAAAGCATTCCAAGATGGCCGACAAAAGAAGAAAACATTGTATACTCTTTCCAGAAAACATTGGGCTTCCCTCTCTAGAAAAGCAGAAAATAGCCTGATGTTTTCTGGAAAGAGTATACAATGTTTTCTTCTTTTGTCAGCCATCTTGGAATGCTTTTCAAACTGCGCGCCACTGAAGATGACGTGGGAAGCGAGTCGAGCGTACCTGTTAAATATAAGTACCTTGCTCTAAGTGCACATAATCCGCAGTCTCTTTTTTTCAGACTTTAAATTTTAGATCAAAAGGGGGACAGAAAACGGCCGTTAATGAGACAGGTCCTTTTATCTAAATGTTCACCGTTTTCAAATGTGAGGATCATGAGTTTTGAAAGGGAGAAAAATGATTTGAAGTAGATCAATTTTAAATGAGTGTCAGGGTATCCGCTAGGGAATTCTTGTTACAAAAAAAAGCTTTGATTAATCTGCTCTATGAACTCTTTTTGACTTTTGTACCTACTAGGTGCGCAGTTTCTCTCTTTGTCTTTCTATCTTGCGACTTTTGTTTTGTTTCAGAAATGTACTGTACGTCATCAACACAATGAAGAGTGCAGTGATTTAATCACTATGGAAAAACGAATTCAGGTATTTACATATATTTCTGAATCATCATGCCTATCTTTAACCCTTTGCACTCCATTTATGTTTCCCCCAATTGCGACCTGTACTCCAAATTACATCGAGATAATTAGTGTTAAAATGCCTTTATTCATCACACTTTATTTTTGAGCTTATATTTGAGCGCCGCGCGTTGCTGAGACGCAGGCTAATAGGTTTAGAAACATCCGCCAGAAGGCTGCACATGATAGGAGAGTCAGGCCACAACCAACAGTGAAGCTACAAAAGCTCAAACTTTATGTCGGGTCCGGCCCGACAGTGGATTTTATCGGCATTTTTTCAATGTCGGGCCGGACCCGACACTGGAGTGCAAAGGGTTGAGTTTCAGTGTTTTAATTTGTACAAATTCTAGGAGTTTTTATCGCTTAGTTTTGTTTTGGAAACTTCTGAAAGGTTTTATTTATTGAATTACGGAGCATTTTAAAGCCTTTTTTTTAGTTTTTATTCCCATTTTGTATTCTCAGTCTAGTTTTTTGCTTTGAAATACAAGCATATGTATATTGAACACATGGTTTAGGCAGCTAGATTTGCTACTACTACTTTTTCTACATTTTTTCTAACCCTTGTGTGCCGAAGGTATTTTACACCTTCAGATAACCAGAAGGGGTGGTTAATTTTCACCCCAACTTAGGACCATTGCTGATGGCTTATTTTTTAATATTTTTCAAGTCTATAAAATCCATTGTCCAGCATTCGCTGAGGAATTATAGTCGGTTTTTTTTTTTTTTCAAATCGTTTGAGTTTTAAATGTTTAGCGTGGAAATTTCCCAAAAAAGTATTGAGTTCAATTATCCAATTACTGTGGCAATGCCAGCAGCATTTTTGCAAAGAATCTACCTTTCCTGCATTTTCATGAATAAGACCGGGGCTGTGAACTCTCTGTGATAAATATGATTTCTAGAAATTTTCCCTACTTCAAAACTTGTGTTTCTTCTGTTGAGCAGTTTCCCATTGAAATGTCAATGCCATGGATTCTGACTGACCACATTTTACGCACCAAAGAACCTTCAATGATGGAGTAAGTTTGTATTACCTTACCTTTATTGTTCTTACAATTTTACGCTAAGTGAGAGTAGAAAGAGAAAAGAGACAAAAAGGAACGGAGAAATGAGACAAAGGAGGAATGGGTCTGTTGCAAACTTTTGCTACAGCACTATAAAGTGATCAACCTCAAGTGAAATCGCGTTAAAAGTCCATTGGTGACAGCAGAAAGTCATAAAATGCAATAACAAACTCACAAGAGGCATTTAACTGGAATCCAAGATGGCGGAAAAATATTGAGCAACCTGTATGCAAAGCACCATGAGCATCCAAGATGGCCAACTTCACAACATCGATCACAAGCAATCACAACGCAAACAAAGTCATAACCTCCGATGCTGTGAGGTTGTTAACGTTGGCCATCATGGATGTTCACGATGCATACTCACAGGCTGCTTGATCCGCCATCTTAAGTTTCAGTTAAACGCCTCTTGTGAGTTTAATACTGCATTTTATGACTTTCTGATACCACCTATTGACTTTTCACGGGATTTTACTTACGATTTAACACTCTATATCGCAGTAGCAAAAGTTTGTAACAGACCCATTGTGCGAGAGAAGAATACAAAATAACAAAGGACTACTGCTGATGCCCTCCTTTTGGTTTTGGGAAGTCCTTTCCTGTGCAGGATCCCCTTAAATCACATTGGAGCGTTTCACTTTTTTTTGTCCCCCTCTTGGCTTTGTTCCTGTTTCTGTCTTGTTCTTATAGTTATTTGGCCAGTTTAGTTTTTAAATTAATATTCTTGTATCTATCTGTCTATCCATCCATCTAAAAGGTCTTTCCTCCCCAGTTTCACATAAACTTTTATCAAGCTTGCCAGATCCAATCAGCGAGGATCTAAAAAAATTAGATTTATTCAAAGAAAGTTCAAAAGATAAATAATGCCCTGTTGTATTTGTATCTATATACACAATTGTGTTTCTTGTGTTTCCTAATTGTCGTTGAGCTGTTATGATGTAATTCATCATTTGTTCTAAAATTAGTTTAATTGATTTGAATTTCAGGTATGTCCTTTATCCTCTTGATTTGTACAATGATAGTGCTCATTATGCTCTGACTGTTTTTCGGAAGCAATTTTTATACGATGAAGTGGAAGCTGAAGTCAATCTCTGCTTTGACCAATTTGTTTATAAACTTAGCGAACAAATCTTTGCTCATTACAAGCAACTTGCAGCAAGGTAATGGTTAATTCATTTTACGCGTTTTTTGGATTGCTCTGTTTACTCTGTACAAACCAATCTTTCCTTAATAATCTTTCCTTTCTAGAGTGCAAGTACAGTGTTACCTCGATTATCTGGACGTCGACTATCCAGTCGCTCTGTTATCCAAATGGGATTCGGAAACGGTTTTCAAAACTTGAACGAGAGAAACCAGTGCAAACCTAACCGGACTGTGATCGGGCATTATGTCTTGATTGGTCGTAATTACTTTATCTAGATGTAGATTTCAGTTTCGCTCAGCAGTTGTTGTGACTAGTTTCTCTGTGAATCTCCCTTCCCAGCATAGAAAGAGTGACAAAACTAAGATTGGAATCTCCTATTATTAGTGCCAAACACCTCCATTACAATCGTGCGTTTAAAAACATTTCATGAGCTTAGGTGTGAATTTTGTAAGTTTTCAGTGCTACCATTGTTATTTTTGGAGATTTTTACATTTGAATCGATTCTTAAATCACTTGTAGCAAAAGTGTGCAACAACCCCATTGTAACACTCAAAATTAAGGCGCTCCCAAGCAGCGGAAATTGAAACTGTGGTCATTATAACTAGTTGGTAACTTCACACTGACTGACTTGTTTTGAAATTTGCAATTATCTTTTTACTTTGTTTCCTTCTAGTATTTTATTGGATAAACGCTTCCGTGTTGAATGCGTAGCTATGGGAACATATTTATTAGCGTATCCTCGTGCCAATCGCTACGAAACTCTTTTGAAACAGCGTCATGTACAACTATTAGGACGGTCGATCGACCTGAATAAACTTATTACTCAAAGGATCAATGCAGATATGCAAAAGTCTCTGGAGCTTGCCATCAGTAAATTTGAAGCGGGAGACATTACAGGCGTTGTTGTAAGTTATTCATTCTTTCTGCTTTCAGTCAGCTAAGTCCTTAGTCCCCGCATCCCCCTCCAATATTTTTTTTCATGAATGTAATAATTTGCTTTTTTATTATTGTAGTTGTATGCTCTGGAATTCAAGCATAATGAACAAATTGTTTGGGCATCTTGACTTTACTGCAACCAGAGGCCGTTTCAGATAGCTTTGGTTCTGACAGCTCTTTGTTTACGTGCTCAGAATCCAGTGTTACCATCCATGTGAAAACATCAACCCCGTTCACTGTGCAAATCATTAGAACTTTTTTCCGCATAATAGATTCCGTTAATTATCGTAATTAATGAATAATTAAAGATTTACTATTTACGATGATAAACTGAATCCATTACGCGGCAAAGAGCTCTACTTATTCGCGTAGTGAGTAGGGTCAAAGTTTTTATGCGGATAGTAACACTGAAGCGAGCCTGCGCGGAAGATGTAGTTTCGTCCTTCTGCGCTTGTGAACAAAGAACTATCAGAACCGAAGCTATCTGAAACGGTCTCTACCAATACTCATGTTTTATCATATTTGATTAATTGAGCCCAAAATTTCTGAAGCGAGAGTTCATCAGTTGCATTGAATCAACATTGTTTTAAATGGAAGACTTCAAACACTGATGGACCTCAATTATCTTACAACCTACGAATTTATTTTTGTATTTACTTCTGCTACTACCTCTATTACTAATTTGTTTCTTCATTTGATAGGAGCTGGATGGTTTACTGCAAGTCAATAGATTGTGTCATAAACTTTTAACCAAACATCTCACTCTAGATGAATATGATGCCATGTATAGGGAAGCTAATTACAATGTTTTGGCGCCATATGGAAGAATCACTTTACATGTCTTCTGGGAATTGAACTATGATTTTCTACCCAACTATTGTTACAATGCAGCAACTAACAGGTAATTTTGCTTATTCTGTATTTTTTATTGATTGGTGTTGTTTTTGTAAGCAGTGTCTCCCATTCTTTGTTTCTGTAAGCACAAAGGAGTGTTTTGCATACTTGCTCAATCAAAAAACATGCAAGTATTAAAAAAAATAATTTTCAATGTGGTAAAAGAACCATGTTTAGAGATTGTTTCAGAAAAGTAGACGCACCTAGACCAATAATCTTTGAAATTTTTCAACATTGTTTCTCTTGTTAGTAAGAAAAAAAATCAATGAAAATGAATTTAAGCGTTGGCTTTTCATTGAGGAACCCTTGAAAATCAAACGTTGAAAGTTGAAGGCAAGTTTTGTTTTGATTTAAAGGAATGAAAATTGAACAGTCAACCTGTGAATCATTGATTCATGCTTACCCTAGTTGTTATCATGAGCTTTTTCTAAACAAGTTTTTATGAATGAATACAGGTTTGTCAAATGCCGGGGAATCACTTTCACAAACCCGGTCCACCGAGATAAACCACCTCAAATGGGTCATGCGTATCTGTGGGGTAGTAAGCAATTAAATCTGGCGTATACCACAATTTATAGTCAATACACTGGTAAGTAGCTTTTCTTTCAGTTTTATCAATTAGAAATTTATTTTTGCAGAAGTCTATTCAGTTACCTTGAAGATAGAAAATGTTTGCTCCAAAAAGTATATTAGCTCAAGTTATCATAACTTTAAATGAAAATGTGCTGAGAATGTTTCAAAACTGTTCTGTATTTATTTTTCATCAGTTTGTTGTGCACCATCAACCAGTTTATTTTTTTTTGCCAAAGACAACTTTTCAGAGAAATAGTTTTTGGCATAGGCGTAGGTGTGGGTGTCAAAAGTGGGGGGGGGCTTTTGAAAAGTGATGACATTTTTTTTTTTCCCCCCGCTTGTGTTCGTTTTGTATTTGGGTTCGTTTAATTCAAGCCACTGTTGCCACTCCTGTTTTTCATACAAGAAGAAAGTGGGGGACTTTTGGGGCTTGGAAAAAAAGGGGGGGGGCTTTTGGGGCTTGAAAAAAAAAGCGGGAGGCTTCAGCCTGCCTCAAGCCCCATACACGCTATGCCTATGGTTTTTGGTGCTCTTGAGTTCTATGTTTTCATCTGAGTCTATTGACTCTCAGAGCTCACAATTACATATGTTCTTATGAATTCGGTTGAGAAATGTTATCATTTTCCGTCCAGCTACTTTTGTTTACAGTCATTCACATTAAACATCAATTGAGCAAATATAATTAATATCTAAGATTAAATGCTGGAAAAATGTCAGAAAATCCTCATAATTTTCTTCCTTTTCCTTTTTTGTATTTTCAGTCCAGTCTTTTAATTAGAAACACCAGCTTAACAAACAATAGTTTGGGCGGCTTGAACTACCTTTTTTATTTTTCATTACTTTCAATCATTAACTATTAAGTAATTTTTTTAGTGCCGAAAAATCCTCCCCCAACAGTGAGAGAAACAAAACTCGGGTCTGCCGTTTGTTCCAGAGCTGCCGTTTTGTGTATAATTAATGACATTTTTCTATTCACCGATGAATCCACCAGTTGAGAAAAGATTACACAGTTTAGTTCGGTGTATGACTGCACTGCACAAAAATACTCTGATCTGTAATCTTTTCTCAATCAGTGCAATAGTCGTTCAATTATTAAAATATCCGCAAGTTTTTTAAAGTCATTGACGACTCCACTGGTTGAGAAAAGATTATAGATGTGAGCATTTTTGTGCATTACAGTCATACACTAAACTGAACAATGTATAATCTTTTCTCAACCGGTGAAATCATCGGTGAATTGAAAAAATATCATTAATTATACGCGGAACGGCAGCTCTGGTTTGTTCTGAAAAATGAGCACAAGAGTAATCCAGCTGCTAGGTTGGCAAAACCTTTACATGCTTTATTCTAAGGACCTCTGAAGGAAATGAATCTCTTGCTTTTTTAAGGTCAAAATAATTTTGATTTCAGGTTTTGTCGGTCCATGTCACATGCGGCACATGTGTCGCTTGTTGGGTTACCAAGGCATTGCGGTAGTGATGGAGGAACTTCTTAAAATAGTGAAACTTCTCATTCAAGGCAACCTGCACCAATTCACCAAAACTTTGATGGAAGCTATGCCAAAAACGTGCAAGCTTCCTCGTTACGACTATGGATCTCCAGGTAAAATTTAGCTTTGTTTATGTAAATAAATAAAGTAACAGCTTGACTTACTCTTTTAAATTTATTCACGATATTTGTCAAAGAACTTCCAGAAAACTTAATCCTTCGTTAGATTTTCATTTCTCATGGTAAAAACTTTTGGTTTTTTCAAAGTTAAAGCAAGATCTTACAGGACATGGTGCTAACCATAAAAATGTGAGCTTCTTGAATTCTGATTTATTATTTGAAAATTACGGAACTATCACTCGAAAATTAGTGGACATCTTTAAGTTGTTTTGAATGGAAGGCCTTGGTCTCGAGATATGAGGAAAAGCAGTTGGGGTTTCGCTGAAGTTCCCTTAAATGGTTGTCCATCTGGTACTTTCGACGAATTAAAGATTGTCGCGAGATTTTCATGAGCTAAGTTTTGCCATGAAACTTGAAAAAATGTTTTCACTCCCCAAATACCTCCAAGGGACTGTCGGGGTCTTTTGAAAATATCAAAAATGAAAATTTGGGGTCAATGTAGTAATGGGATGGCGTCCGCCATACCCAATGTATTACTATATAAGGATATTAGGAGTTAACATCTGGCAACACTGTCGGTTAGTGTTGTGTTTAGACGACCGCGAGTCACTGTAAAAATCGCGTGCTGTATTGATATGAATTTGCGGTTTCATGGTATCTAGAGTGGACTTAAAACATCAATAGCTGTCTTGGACCTCATGATTTCCGACTTTATGGCCGATTTTTCCAAATTTTCTGGAAAGCGAAAACAAGATTGACTAACTTCTTGACTTTCGCTCGTAAGTGTTCCGTTATAACTTAAAAACTGTTGAGAATTTGGCATTTTTGACCTCACAGATCGAAAGAGTGTCATTTTTATGCAGGAACTGTGGATAAAATCAATTTGTCAACTTTCTAACTTACGCCTATTCTCAGATGGACGAGAGACAAAGCATTATAAAAGAATTTATGGATTGGTTTTTTTTTTCTTTACTTTACAGGAGTGCTAGGTTACTATCACGCGCAATTGAACGACATTGTGCAATATCCGGATGCAAGAACTGAATTATTCCACAACTTCCGTGAGTTTGGTAACACGATTTTATTCTGTGTTCTGATGGAACAAGCTCTATCTCAAGAAGAAACATGTGATCTTGTCCATGCCGCAGCATTTCAGAATATCCTACCGAGACCATATTGCAAAGGTAATTTTAAAAACTCAACAGTGCAATCCTGGCTTACTAATCTAAATGGATAGATACATGAGAATGTACATTGTCATGAAGTTCAGATCTTAAAAAAAATTATTATATTTAAGTCTCTTTTGTTAAAATTTACGGAAAGTTATGATAATGTGGTTTGCTCAAAAGAAAGCTTTTTTTCAAAACGAAGAGTCAGGACTGTCTGAGTCTTAGGCTGCTGCTTTTCCATTTTCAGTCTCTAAAAATGCCCTTGCAAAAGATGCATCTCCACGTGGACGAAGAAGTCAAGACTGTCACCCTCTTCTAGTGCTCCGAAGTTGGATGATTTTTTTTGAACAGAAGGCATGGCAAAGCTCTGCTTCCGTAACAAAAAACACAAATATGTTCATGTTCATGAAAGAGATCACGTGGATAAGTAGATTAGTGTATTTCTTTTTTTCAGCTATTTAAAACGTTTTTCCATGAACAGTGTTGTCTTGTTTTGGCGAGGCTCGACTTACTTTGTGTTCGAGAGAAAAAGGAACAAAATACCAGATAGAATACTTTGAAGCTTTGGTTCGTGCTTTCAAGTATAAGCGAATTAAGCAGGAAAGAATATCATGGGAAAAATGTCCATGTTCATGAAAAGATATATTTCCATGTCTTTTTTTGAATGGGATAGATTTAATCGTATCATCCTAACTTTAGCTGTTCAGATTTGATATGGAAATTACTCTCACTTTATGGCCTTCCCTTGTATTTACGAGAGGAACGGAAATACAGTAGAATACAAAATACCAAAGCACTACGGCTGATGCCTTCCTGTCGGTTGTAGGAAGTTCTTTCCTGCGCAGAATTTACTGCTTGTAGCTTAGTTCAACAAGGCTCTTTACCATCCTTGCACCCTGTCTTTCCCCCAAACTTGTTGAATGCTTTGACTCCATGCGAACAATTTACCAAGTGAGTCTTTACATGGCAATTGAGTGCCCATCAACTAACATGTTATTGAATGATGATCAGTGTACCGGAAGTCCACTGACGTCCTTGCTTGACCAAACGGTTTGAATGGGTATGAAGGAGCCTCACAGAAATCTGCCGTTTGTCAAGGAAGGCCCGCGCAAGAGCTAAGCCTGCTGCTGGGGCGAGAGACATCTATGTACAGTGAAAACCGCTTGTCTCGGATTGGCTCGGGACCGGACGAAAAATCCGAGATAAGCGGTTTTCCGAGAAAAACGGTTTTTTGCTCCTGATGTCCTAAATCGCGATAATTGCGGTCGATTTTCGTGTTATCTCGCTAAAAGTGTTTCGCCCTCTATTCACGTATATTTTTCGTTATCAGAAACGGCTTATCTTATTACCAAGCTTAAAAGCGGTGCCATTGGGGGAGGAGACGGCTTCTACCCCCCCCCCCCCCCCCCCCCCGCCTCTCAATGAAGAAAAAAAGTCATCGCTGTGCCCCTCTCCCCGAAAATCGGTGAAATGGCGCCGCTGGAATTTTATTGAAACTTAGATTTTGCCAAAGCGGTGTTACACACAAACATCCGCGAAATAAGTGCGAGACACACACGGTTTATTATGATGAAGAGGAGTAACTATTTGTCGGCATGGTTGTTGAATGATCTGAAGATCTGGGACCTAATACCCCCCCCCCCCCCCCACAAAATACGTTGGACAGTGAGTATGAGTGAGAGTAAATACTTGCGAGGGGTTAAACCCCCCGTAAATGCTCACCAGTCGGCGCGGCAGCCCGTCATGCCAAGCTTTAGCATTATTTAGTCCCTGCAATCCGACGCGACCAGTAGGCGCCACCGCACCGCATCGCTATCGCTACGCCACGAATTGCACTGCCTGAGGGTATACACGCGTCTGCCGATGCAGACTGTTGGTCTGAGAATCGCGCTTATCTCACCGACAGGCAACAACTACCCCGCGCACTCCCGCAACATGTAAGACCTTAATTTCTGATAGACGATTATGGGCCATGGCGATGTGTGAAATGAGCCCTGACGAAACTTTCGTGCGACTTCGCGGCAGAGGGGTGGCACTCTTCACCGCGCCGATGAAGCTGATTCTGCTGATTCATGATAAAAAAACGGAAGGAGACCAGCTAAACATGTTCGGGAGGTAAACTGAAGGGAGAAATGAAGGAAAAAGAAAAAAGTTTTCGTAAAAATCCGAGACGTACGGGATTTTTTATGCTTTGGGACCGGAGAAATTTCCGAGATAAGCGGTTTTCCGAGAAACGCGGTTTCCGGCTAACGCGGGATTTTTTTCTATTGTTCTTATGGACGAAAAAACGGGACCGGCCGAAAAATACGAGATAGGCGGTTTTCCGGCTAACGCGGTGTCCGAGACAAGCGGTTTTCACTGTATCTATCTTTCCATCCATCTATCTATCTATCTATATACTTTAGAGTCTGACCAACTCTAATAAATGTATTCATTATTTAAATGTTGCCCATGATTCATTATTTAAATGTTGCCCATGATTTGTGTTTTTTTTTCTTTTTATCTATCTATCTATGTATCTATCTATCTATCTATCTATCTATCTATCTATCTATCTACCTATCTATCTATTTATCTATCTATCTATCTATCTATCTATCTATCTATCTATCTATCTATCTATCTATCTATCTATCTATCTATCTATCTATCTATCTATCTATCTATCTATCTATCTATCTATCTATCTATGTATCCAATTATCTAAAAGTTGTTAATCGTCTCTTCTAGATGGTGAAAAGCCTGATTCAAAGTTAAGGAAGTTAGAAGCAAAGTTTGATGCTCTTCATGTGGTTCACCATGTTGAAAAATTAGGATCAGCTAAGGTAAAGAATCATTTTTCTATTGAATTTTTCTTTTCATACAATGGGTCTGTTGCAAACTTTTGCAGCAACGATTAAGAGTGTTCAATATAATGTAAAATCACCCGAAAAGTCCATTGGTGGCATCAGAAAGTCATAAAATGCAATAATAAACTCACAAGTTGCGTTTAATGAAATCCAAGATGGCGGAGAAATATCGAGCAATTTGTGTACATGCACCACAAACATCCAAGGATAGCCAACTTTGAAAACCTCACTGGAGGTAGAGGTTATGTGTTTGTTTACGATGTGATTGGTTGTGATCGATATTGTGAGGTTGGCTATCCTTGGATGTTCGTGGTGCACGCATACAAATTGCCCAATATTTCTCCGCCATCTTGGATTTTATTAAACGCCTCTAGTGAGTTTATTATTGCATTTGATGACTTTCTGATGCCACTAGTGGACTTTTCATGCGATTTTACATTAGATTAATCTCTCTTAATCGTTGTAGCAAAAGTTTGCAACAGACCCATTGCAGTATATGTACACTCGGGGACAAAAATAATGTCGGAGAATTCCTTAGATGTTGGTTGAGGTAGGCCATCTGCTATGCTTTAACTCATTGAGATAAGAGCTGTATTTTGCTTTGTCATCAAAAGCCGTTTGATGGTCAGCGACAGGTATTGCTCGTATTTCGCTTTTCCAATGGCCATGGGAAGGGGCGGAACTTAGTTTAATTATTAATTTAATTTCACAATGTGGCAATGCTGTACTATCAGACAATGCTGCACGGAGAAAAAAACTTTGGTTCATATGGAACACCGAGGGTTTTTGGTTCCAGTAACCGAAGTTTTCAGTTGCGAGTACCGAACTTCAGTTAGGAGTACCGAAGTGGTTCAGTTGGAACGAAATGTGAGTCACAGTATTAGTCACACTTACCGAAACCTTCGGTACTCCTAACTGAAGTTCGGTACTCACAACCGAAAACTTTGGTTACTGTAACCGAACACCTTGGTGTTCCATATGAGCCGAAGTTCAGTTCTTATAGCCGAATTTTTTTTTCTCTGTGTGTACCATCAGGCAATGCTGTACTATCGGGCGATGGCCATCAACGTTGATGAACTCTGGAGCTTGTCAAGCGATGGGTCATCGTCGATGACAGATTGTTCGTCCCCAATGAGCTATAACTTTAGAGTGGCAGCGGGCTGGTCCACCTTGTGCCACACGGGGTAGAAGGAATCCCGGGAAAAAGCGGAATTTGGACGGCAGATTCCAAGGTTTGAGGTTAAATTTTGTAGGTCGTTCGGAATTTGGCGGGAATTTGGACGGCAGATTCGTAGGTCGTTTCCGGCGATGCCCGAGTTTGTTTACGAAACGACCGGAAACAACCTACAAAACTTAACCTCAAAATCGATTTTTACGGCAAGATGGCGGCGCCCTAGGTGACAACAATGAACCAGCGGAACGTTCCTTGATGTGCCACTCTAAAGTTATAGCTCATTGTTCGTCCCTCGTCAAGCGGTCATCAGAGTAAAGTTACTCAATCTCAGCGCTTTTTTGTGATTAGTGAGGGGAATATCATTGTGCGATGGCCATCGGCCATTGCCAATAACAAAGCAAATTGCGGCTTAGGGTTGTGGGTTGCCCACCTCCAGTCATTGTCCAACATTCTCTTCGGCCTGGCTGTAAAGTACTGGTATTAGCACCATCCAGAAAAAATTATCAAGAAAACCACTTTTTTATTTTTTCCTCTTAACGGAATCCTATCTGACGGGCCACTGATACCCATTACTCCTTGTCTTGTCAAATGAGGCGTCGACTTCCAAAACCGGCATTATCCTTCGGAGCAAATTTTGAGTGAAACACAAAAAACGGATAGCTAGTTCAATGCTGATCAATGTTAGTTCAATGTTTTCTAATGCTGATAGAATACGGATAAACCTGGTTTTGGTTCAGTTGAGTTTTTTCATAGCATGCGGAAGAAGAAGAAGAAGAAAAAAATTCGCCCCACCTCCATTTTTTCATAAAGTGGATTGTGCCGGTTTTGGAAGTCGACGCCTCAAATATTGTTTATGCTGTCACTTCTTTCTCATACTCTGTGGAAGCCTCAAGAGGCAAAATACAATGGCTCTCTAACTCTTTTGTTGTACTTTCTTGTAGCAAACCATGATTGCAAAGGAAGGAGATTTATTAACAAGGGAGAGACTCTGCTGCGGTCTGTCTATATTCGAAATTGTTTTATCTCGACTGCGTGGATTTTTAGATGATCCAATTTGGGTCGGAGTTCCACCCACGAATGGGGTCATGAACATTGACGAGTGTACCGAGTTTCATCGCCTGTGGTCTGCCTTGCAATTTGTTTACTCCATTCCTGTGGGCGAGACAGAGTTCACTGTCGAGTGAGTACATACATTTCTAACAAATTGTAGCCACCGGTTCATGAACCTTCAAGCTGATTCCAGGCAAAACTTTCCCAGTTTTCAATATAGTCGCTTTTGGGAAAAGTCATGTTTTTGGCATTTTAAATTGAAAACAAAGATAAAACTTAGAATCCCAGAACATCAGTACCTTTTTTTCTTTATGGATATTTTGAGCCAAAAACGAGCAAAATTGGTTAAGAATTAAACCCATAAATTATGAAATTATGGTTGTGCCTTAAGCTTAGTGAGCTTGAGTGATAGTATGTCTATCTGCCTCACTCGTACTCAGTAAGGCTTATGAGAATTTTCGTATTTCATAATTTCCGGCTTTATTTTTGAGTTTTTCAGCTTGAAACTTACACGATTTCTTCCTGAGGTATGTTTGCAGGTGCTGACGTTTCTCAAATATGTACTTTAACTGTTTATCCCAATACCATTGACTTTTTAAACAGCATGATGTGGTGTCCATGGTCCAAACTAATCGACCCTCGAATCATCTTAAAGCTTCTGATTTATTTCTATTCCTTGGGATTTATATATCAACGCATCTCAGTTCGGCCTTAACTGTACTAAGGCAGCTGTTTTCAAACTTCTTGTATCCCAGGATCGCTTATTAATTATACAGTATTTTCGTCGATAACCTTTTAAAATTGATCATCATTTGTTTATTTATTTATTTTTTTCCTTGCCTCTGTTTTCCTGAATCATTTTCATTTTACATTATGAAAAACTGCATTTTATGATTTTATATTGTATCTCATGTTTTTTAAAAAAAAATGAACCACAACTTATTCCTAGAAAAAATTGATTCAGGCACTTATTCTCATTCTATAGAGTGTAAGGAATGATATGCCACTCACTGTAGTTGATTTAATCCAAAAGTACCGGCTTGCCGTGACCTTGGTGTGGAAGATTTGTGGAAAAACCCTCATTTTTGTAAAATTAGATTTTAAGTTCCAGTGTTTAAAATAACTGATCTCCACAAAATGTGTGGCTAGTTCCTCATGTGTGCTAGTATTTGAAGAATGCCTGAACGAAAAACCAATAAAAAGATGCAGAATAATAGACTGATGCTTGAGGCACTTCGGGAATGAGGCTTGCTCAGAATAGACATCATAGGCAAGCAAAATGACTGAGGAGGTGAAAGGAGAATTATTTTTCTGTCATAAATAAATAAATCATACATATTCTTTCCTCTGCTAAGTGGTGACTGTTTAATCCCTTTAGAAAGTCTCAATTGGTGCTCTCATAATTTAAAAAAATAAATCGACACTATCAGAAATCTCAAATGTCGCTTATAGTAAGAGTGCATAAACAAATTGATATATCACCAGAGACAAATAGAGACCGTGCACTCCCTATTCTTCCCGCGGTGTCCATTTTTCATGAACTACTTTTGTCGGGACTCATCGGCCTCAACAATCAACCTTCGCATAATGTGAGATGGTGAGCTCAACAAAAGACTGTGATTGGTCCGCGGTCCCGGAAACGGAAACAGGTTTTGCTTGGCGAATGCAAACTACGCGCTCATCAGTCAACATTAGGCGAATGTTGGCTGTTGTTCCGATGAGTTCCAACCAAAATTGAACCACGAAAAGTGGACACCGCGCACAGGCATAGTGCAAGGTCTCTATTTGTCTCTGTATATCACCTCGAGTGACTTCTGGTGGGGATTTCGTTTGGTTTCAAACAAACATCTGTTCAATGTATTTTTTCCATAGGAGCATTTTTCATTTGAAACTTTGGCTATGAAACCAAAGAACTATGATTTATCAGGTTTTCAAACCTGTCAATAAATCTGTCTTTTTTTTATTACCTATCTCTACAATATTTATAATTCATTGTGAATACGGTTTTTATTTTGTTTTTATTTTTTCGCAGGGAACTTTTTGGAGAAGGCTTGCACTGGGCTGGGTGCACCATGATTGTTCTCCTCGGACAGCAACGCAGATTTGAAGCTTTAGATTTCTGTTATCATATCTTGAGAGTTCAGAGGGTTGATGGAAAGGATGAAAATGTGAAAGGAATTGTAAGTCTGTCTAATAAAAACCCACTATTATATTTAATACTATTTTAATATTTTAATACTTAATACACTATTATATAATATTTTATATTTTATATTTTAGACGGCACAAATTTAGTCAGTTGTTATTGTAGAGGCACCTTTTTATCGTCAAGTTCAAATCCCTAATTTTGTCAAGTTGAAATGGAGATTTCGTCAAGTTCAATTTCGATGTATTTAGCTTCTTTTCAGCGACACAACAAAATTTGGTTATTTTTTTTTTTTTTTTACCAATGGCACAACAAATGACAGGTTTTACGTGTTCTTAAGAGGTAATTAAGGAGAGAAAAAAAGGTATTCTGCAGACAGAGACGCTAAAGTGGGCTTGAAAGGACGACGCCCGCACCTTATGGAAATGGGCTCCCGGTAGAATTGGCTGAAATTTTGATATGTTGTAGTATTCAACCTCCTGATCAAAAGTTCTCACGGGCGCGAAAGATTTCTATGTCAAGTTTTCGAGATACAGAGGGTTGAAGTTTTGGATTTTCCAGGAAAAGTGGCGTTTTTACCACTGTGTCGGTCTTCCGTTTTCCCCGATTTTGACAGAAAATGATACTTTTTCTCGACAAAGCCGTTGAAAATTCATTCTAGGCCAACTTTTTACGTACCGATGCTCATGCGAAGGGGTATGGGAGGCCAGGAAAGAGGGCGGTTCATTCAAAATGTAGTATACCAATGGTCCCAATCAGTGTCTTTTTTTTAACATTTATTTCAAGTGGAAGTCACTTTAATCAACGACCGGGGGGCATCCTGAGGGGTAGGATGGAGAGCACAGGCGGCAGCCCCCCCCCCCTCGTTTGGCCAAAAAAAGAGAAAAAGAGGAGGCAGGGAAAAGGATAGATGGAGATAAAATGGGAAAGGGGTCACTAGGGGGCAGAAATCTCAAGTTCGCCCCCCCCCTTCGTGAGGAATGGATCCACCAATGGAAGGGGGTTCCGAGGGGGAGTCAAAGGGTGGCGGATGGGGGTGATTCCGACCAAATATCGCGTTATAATCGTTCCAAACAGTCTGTATAATACAATTTTTAGCAGGTGTATAGCTTATAGCATACGTCATTGGGGGGGGGGGGTGTCCCTCACACATCCTCAAGGGTGGTGGTGAACCAAAATGTTGGCTTTGAGCGATTATCTAAAACAAAACGCTCAAAATACCTGTCAAAAACTGTATTTTATAGGCTATTTGGAACGATTAAAACTCAACTTTTGACTGGGGGAAACCTGTTGGAGTTCTACAAAAATGAATCCAACAAACAAATATGAAACTGACGAAGGCTCGTCACTGAGACTAGAAAATAGAGAGGGAGCAGCCAGGATGCCAATAGTCGTAAAAGTCCTTCAACCAAAAATTAGGGCTGTTTCATATAATGAGATTTTGTCACGTCGTTCCTCTGAGAACTGTAAGGAGCTTACACTCCTTTTTGAGCCGTCGGTCGTCGCTGTCTCTCTGTCGTAGTTGATCTGTGCTCTTTGTCTATCGTATCGTCCTGTGCCGTAAAATAATTGAAGAGAACAATTGAAAGTACAAAACTCTGTGTTTCTGCTATTTATTCCATACCTATCCAGCTAATATTTTAATAAAACCCCCCTTCGTCCTCCATTGAATCTTTCTTGAGACCCCCTTCATGGGCAGATTCGGCCCTTGCGAACGGGGGGGGTGAACTTGGGATTTTCGCTCCCCGCAGTGCCCAGTGACCCCTCTTTCTTTTTTCTCTCTTTCTTTCCTTTTCCCTGCCCCTTCTTTTTCTCTTTTTTTTTGGCCAAACGAGGGGGGGTCTGCCGCCTCTGCCCCCTCCATCTTACCCCACAGGATGCCCCCCGGTCGTTGATTAAAGTGACTTCCACACTGATTGGGACGATTGGTACACTACATTTTGAATGAACCGCCCTCTTTCCTGGCCTCCCATACCCCTTCGCATGAGCATCGGTACGTAAAAAGTTGGCCTAGAATGAATTTTCAACGGCTTTGTCGAGAAAAAGTATCATTTTCTGTCAAAATCGGGGAAAACGGAAGACAGACACAGTGGTATAAACGCCACTTTTCCTGGAAAATCCAAAACTTTAACCATCTGTATCTCGAAAACTTGACATAGAAATCTTTCGCGCCCGTGAGAACTTTTGATCAGGAGGTTGAATACTACAACATATCAAAATTTCAGCCAATTCTACCGGGAGCCCATTTCCATAAGGTGCGGGCGTCGTCCTTTTTTCCAGTGCAATTTTTTTGGTGAAAACCTTCCCCAAGACTAGGGTTTTGACCCTAGTCCGATTGAGATTGAAAGTTTCACCGTCAAGTGTCAAGTGTTTTACTTAAATTCGCGGAATCGCGAATTTTGTCTGCTCACTAACTCGTAAAATTGCAAAAATTTCGTCAATTTGCGAAATGGCAAAAAAATTAGCCGATTTCACTGGACATTTCGCGTCAAATGCCGAATTTCGTGTTTTCGCGGAAAAAGTCCGGATTTGGCGTTTTTTCGGGAATTATCGCAGCCTCTAGTTATTAGTTATCAGTATTGTGTAGCAGTTTTTGAAGTATGAAATATGTGATTGGCAAATGATGTCGAGTAAAGGGTAAGAATCTCATTGAGAGATCAAAAAGTTAAAAGGGATGGTTTTACTATGACCCTATTTTATATTGTGACTTAAAGACTACTTATGTCTTCAAGTAACGAAAAAAAGGAACAATACAAAAAACAAACAAACAAAAAAAACACCAAAAGAAATAAGTAAAAGACAAAAAAAAAAAAAAAAAAAAAAATTTACAAAAAAACACGAAAAACGAGAACCAAAAAAAAAACTGAAATCAAACAAAAAAATAAGGGGAAAAAAATTCCGAGAGCACTCTAGTCCTAGCGTGCTCTTGAGTTACTTCCGTTCCTCAGGGTGTCACACTTGGTGCGGTTTCCCTCCTGTCCTCTCACGTTAATGTGAGGTTCCTCGGTAGGTACCTCCATTCCTTCTTTTTCCCTTATTGTATTCTTAGTCCAGTCGTTCGCTTTGAAATACAAGCATAACAAACACTTGGTTTGGGCGGCTAGACTTTACTACTACTACTAGTATTACTACTATTTGTTCATTCATGTATCTAACTTTTTTCTTTTCCAGAATTTAAAGCGAATGGTGGACAGGATTCGCCGGTTTCAAGTCTTGAATTCACAAATATTTGCCACTCTGAATAAATACTTGAAATCAAGTGAAATGGATAGCACCTCCGTGGAGCATGTCCGTTGCTTTCCACCGCCTATTCATCCTTCACTAGCTGCCCACGCTCATTATTATCGACCAGAAAATTTGCAGCAAACCGTTCACAATCTGTAATTCATTTTAAATCAGTTTTTCTTGATTTCTGCTCTATCTCAAGGATTTTTTCATTCCATTTTCTGAAACTAGCAAGTAAGAGAAAAACCAAGTTTTGAATTCCATTGCACTGTCACTGTGTATATTTCCGATCAAAGATCACTCATACACAAAGCACAAAGCAAGGTGATTTTACTTTATTGCTATCAATCTATCTATCTACTGCTAGAATATCTGATTTTTTTAACCCATTGACATGCAAACTTTTTTTTGCCTGCCACACACAGAAATACTAATTAATTTTAGGGTAAAACGCCCATTCTTACACTTGTTGTTATTTTCAGTTCCCGACTGTTCCGCAGCCAATTTTTGATTTTTTTTTATTTTTTTACTTGAGAATAAGATGTATGCATAACATTGGCAACAGATACACAATCTCTTTTTTTTGTTTATAGAACTCGAGAAAATTTTGAGGTTAAAATCTCATGACTAACATCAGTTCTACTAGAGCTAAAGAAAAGAATGGACAGTTGTCAAAACTGATCATTTACGGTTACCGATTCAACTCGAAACATTTTGATGTTTGTCCAGTTTTTTCTCTCCCCAGCTCTAACGTAAGAAGAAAGAAAAAAGTGTACAAAGTTGGCTACCGTGTCTTTGATTACTCTGCGATCAATGTCCATGGCGTGGCACTATCCCTGGGAAAACGGAGAACTCCGATGGTAAAGGTTGCTTAGTAACTAGACGAGTCAGACTCGTCTGTGCTTAATTGTCCCGGTCGACCGTGGAAAAATCAGACTCATCTATTCATGTCAATGGGCTAAGCTGGTCAATTACTTTTCAGGCGCAGTGTTTTCATGTAAGTAATATTCATAAGCATTAAACCTGATGTTTGATAAAATGTATCTGTCTTTTTCCTTTTAAATTGCAAGCTCATTGCTGTGGAAGCCTCAGGAATTTTCTTTATTTATTCCAGTCATTCTTCCTTTGTATGGATAGCTTAGTTTATCAGATTCCATTCCTTTAATTTGAAGAACAAGTTTCTTTTCCGGAGAAAAGACCAGAACAACAAATGAATGGTCGTAAAATTTTTTTACCTAATTTTTACTATCCTTTTTCCTACTCAAAGTTCCGTCTGAGCTTTTGAAATCTTTGTATCCTCTTCAATTGATTAAAGAAGCATTTTGATTGACGTATTATAAGCTTCAAGATATTATAATTGAATAACCCTCTGGTATCCTCTTTTAAATATGAAAATCCCATCGCAAATATGTATATCATAGTTACCTGATTTTTGTAGCCCACTTCACAGAGTCTCATGCCAATGAAATTGAGTTTTCCCTGTCTATCACTGTGACTCCTGTCGGTACAAATGCTTTGAATCCTCATTTTACTAATTTTAGACTATAGTTTAAGCAGTGATTACCTTGAACTGATATTCCATTGTTCTCTTTTTCATGAACCGGTAATTTCGTGCTGTTTAGTATCTGGAAAAACTTTTCCAAAACAAATTTTTTCAGATTTTTATATTAGTCTGTACTATTTTTAAGTCTCTTGAAAGCATGAAAAATATTATTAATCATTGAATGCATTTAAGATGGTTGTCAATAAGAACTTTGGCTGGTGTCAAAAAAAGACGTTGTAAGTGTACATTGTAATCAATTATTTCTTGTTTTATTTAATTATTTATTTGTTTATAATTTCATAAAGAAAAAATATATATAAATCAAATTATCAAAAAATTGTGTTTGAAAAATTTTTGTGTACAAAATATTAAGTCACTCTTCACTTGATGAGGCAGGTAACTTGCAAGATGTCCTGCCTTGATGATAGGCTACTGGAGTACCCATCTCAAGTGGTCGTTAGATGGAGACGGTTAGTTCAGATAGGAGCAAATTCAGACAAGTTTTGGGCTTTGTGGGCCTTGTTAGTCCAGCTCAGCTTTTGCTCATCAACGGGTTTGTTGCACACTTTGGCTAGAGCGTTTTAAGGTACCAATTCTTTTATAAAAATCAGTAAAAATGACAACGGCAGCATTAGAAAACACCAAAATTCATTAACAAACTCTCAAATTGCAAAAAACACCAAACACTATTCACCCCTGTATCTGTCCACCACATGCACAATATTTCCCGGGGTTAGAGCGGCACATTCAAATAATCTTGGCCGACTGTCATCACAGTTGACTTCATAAACAAATAAACAGTAAACACAGACGGTGTCTAATCGAGTTCTTACGTCTGAATATTCTCAGTTCCTCATAATAGGTTGTGAAAGGTATAGAAACCCCTATTTGTGTCGAAAAATTATCAAAATTAAACAATAATGCAGAGGAGTTCCAAGTATGATTCCAACTTCAATCATCATCCTTTGAACTCCTGTTTGTTATTAGTGTTCCACTTTGATAATTTTTCGACACAGATAGGGGCTTCTGTACCTTTCACAACCTATTATGAGGAACTGAGAATATTGAGACGTAAGAATTCTAACAGACGCCGTCATCAGTGTTTACTGTTTATTTGTTTATGAAGTCAGCTGTGATGACCGTCGGCCAAGATTATTTGAATGTGCAGCTCTAACCCCGGGAAATGTTGTGCACATGGTGGAAGTGTTTCTTGCAATTTGTGAGTTTAATACTGAATTTAGGCGTTTTCTGATGCTGCCATTGTCATTTTTACAGCTTTTTACACAAGAATTGATATTTTAAAACGTTCTAGCCAAAGTGTGCAACAGACCCATTGAAGAGCAAAATTGCCTGGACTGATGTAACCTGGCTGAGCTGTGATGATCAAAATCCCAAGCAGAAAACTTATCTATCTGTGACATCTATCAATCACATCTATCGGCGCATCCAATCATAAAAAAGTATTAAAATTGCACAGTGTATAGAAGCTCTGCTTATATAAAAACAAAAATCAACTCAACCCGTTGACACAGAATAATACAATCAGAACGGATACTCTGTCGGATTTTGAAGCAAATTCATTCCGCGTCCGCCATGTTGGGATATAGGATGTTTACATCTGAATTTGCGCGCGAAAAAAAAAATATATGACATGATCCGCAACATTTTTATTCTGAAATACCAGTAGAATAAAAGTGAGGCCGGAAACTAAGATTTCTCTCCAGAATTTACAGAAATAAATGAGTTTCAACACAAATCAACACCTCTAAAACACCTCCGCCATGTTGGGATATAGGACAATAGCGTTGCCTATTGGTGCTGTTAAATTCCAAACTTGCTTCTATTATTGGCTCTTCTGGGAGTTTCCGTTCTGATTGTATTACTCTGTGCCGTTGATACAAACATTTTCAGTATAAGAGATTAAAAATATCTGATCTCAGAGTCTATATTCAGCTGATTATCACAACTTTAAAAAAAAAAATAAATAAAAAAAAAAAAATAAAAAATAAAAAAAAAAAAAATTAGAATCCATATATGCTGAAGTGAGATAAATGATGTCCAAAATTGTAGACGCTGCGTGTCAATGAATTGGACTGATGTGCATTATTGTGGACAAAGTGTTTCAATGATGTTGGAAGTAGCAAAAAGTGAACTCAGAAAAGATATTTGGCTGCTCTCAAGTAAAATTTTTCAAAGGCATAGAAAAATTCAATTTTGTTTTCTTCTTTGCAAATTTTTCTGTCATTATTGTTGTCAATTACAGTATTAAAATTTAAAAAAAAAAATGAGACATTGTCCGTAATTATGGACTTCGAAGTTTAAAAAAGTCCGTATCAAGGACGTTTCAAGCCAAACATGGCACAAACCAGAAGTCGACATTGCTTTTCGATTTCGAGATATCGAAGGTCAAAGTTCGATGTTCAAAGTTGCGAATTATTGAAATTTGATCAACATCGAACTTTGACTTTCAATATCTTGAGAATGTTTGGCTTGAAACGTCCTTTCTAACGATGTATCACGCAGTAAGATTTTATGGCATCATCATTTGAAATAGTCAAATTTGAGGGGCCGTGACCACCCCCGTCCCCTGTGGGGGGGCCTCAGAATTTTTGACCCCCTGCAAAGGTGTACTTTTTAAAATAAGCAAACCCATGTTTCAGCGTTTTTTAAAATTTGAAGTTGTTTTTTTTACAGCCTCCGAAAATTTCAAAATTTTCAAACAAATTTAGGGACTCAAAAACGTCCTTCGATTAACTTTTTCGGAAAAGTTGTATTTTTTTCTAGAAAAGGCTTGCTCTGTAGAGCATTTTGGATCCAAAGTTTTTTAACTTCGGATCATTTAAAAGCGAGTTGAGAATTTTTGAAAATGGGTCCATATCAAACTTTGAACTTTAATAGATCGAAAATCAAAAACGATATCGACTTTCGGTTTGCGCCAAAAGTCTTAGAATTTTATCCTCTTTCCAATCATTCATTAAAAAATGTGGGTCCCAATTTGAAGTACCTATTGGATTTAGGAGGGTGATGCCCCCCAGGGTGGGCCCCAAAATTGGCGACCCCTCAACAAGGTGTCCCCCTCGAAATAATTACCTAAACACACTTGTTTGAACGATTTTCGAAATTCGCAACCGTTTCCGAGATAACTTGAGTGGAACCTACATATTTTAATTAACACGCGGTATAGATGGAGCAATAAGAATAAGATAATGATACAGCGATATGAAGAGGAGGAGAGAAAAAGAAGAGGAAAAGCTCACAAAGACGATGTAAGGAAAGGCACTTTGATTATAAAAGAAGGGGAAAGGAGGAGGAGGGGAATAAAATGTCGCGCGAGGCAGACATATATTAAGGAGCAAGCAGCTTCAGAGGAAAGCCGCTTTCAAAAGGACTCTCTTGTCACCTATTCTGGAAGAGGGAAGGGCATAGAGAGAGAGAGAGAGAGAGGGAGAGAGGAGAGAAAAAAAAGGTGTTCTGTCATTAACGCTCCTGTATACTCCTTATTCTTATTTTAAAAAAAAAGGAAAAAGGAAGGACTAATGTTCACTTAGCGTTTTGGAAGAAGGGGGGGGGGGGTTAGGACCTCTATGTAGTCGCCGCCACCGCGCCATCATGAGCAAGCAGCAGTGCAGAGCATTCACCATTTGAAATTAGGCGTTTTGTGTGAAAATATTTATCAATTCGAGAAACGCTTCCTGTATAATGTATACACAAGTCCCCGACAGCGTATGTCTGCGCGCGTTATTTGGTTATGTATAGAGACCGCTTGTAAATGTTGGCCCCGCAAAGGGCTCATTCATGTCAACCATCAGCTCCCTGTTTAGTGTTTATATACCTCGCCTCCTCCAATGAAAACCAGACAGTGCTATCACCTTCAGTGTAACCGAGCTTCTAATTAATTTAACAAATTAAGAGGCACATTTTGATTGGGGGGAGGAGGGGGGGGGGGTGAAATAAAAAAGCGTCCAAAAGTTGAATTCAATTAGAATCGTATTTGAATGGCGCGAATGGATGAGGAAGACAAGCGGGGATGGTAGGGAAACAAAAATTGAATGAAGTGCGCTCACAAAGAATCAGTATGCTGCCCTTTCGAAGTAGAAAGGAATTATGTAGGATCCCTGTAAGCCCCAGACGTAGGTCTCTGATAGAGAGGCCCCTGCCTTCACATTTACGCTGAAACAGAGAAAGGCCTCTAAACGGCCTAATTTGCCTCAAGGATCCGTGGACCAAGATCCCCTATAGTACAAGTAGATCTTTTTGAGATCATAATTTATTCAAAATATCAATTTTCTGAATTCAAAAGTTTGGTCGGTGAAGCTGAAAATAAGTCGAAAAGGTTACAATTGCCCCCGCTCTACCAGTGGCGGCTCGTGCGATTTGGCAACAGTGTTTTTATCCCATTTAAACACATGGAAAACAATCGAAACTCGAGGAGGCTGCCAGCCTCCGCTTGAATCGATTTTTTACCCAAGTTTAAGTGGGAAAAATGCATGGTTGCCAAATCTCACGGGCCGCTACTGCGCTCTACGTTATACAGTAGTAGCGTAGTAAGGCGGCGGCCGAGGGGGCGGGGCGGTCGATCCGCCTCGCGATGACACTTTCAGTAAGTACACAAAAAATCGTGAAGGAAAAGGATGAAAAAGAAAAAAGAGAAGAACAAGTGAGGATGAAGAAAAGAAAAGAAGAAAAGGAGAGAGAAAATAAAGAGAAATAAATTAGAAAAAGATTGGAAACATTGAGAGGTACTGCAGAAAAAATATACGTGAGAAAAATTGGCGTGGAAGGGGGTACCGATGAATAAAATATCAACCTGGTTAAAGAGTGTGTCACCCTGGAGCAGGACACTCGTGCAAAGAGTGTCACCCTGAAGCAGAGCAGTAGCTAGCTCGCGATCACGGGGAGGGGGGGGAGTAAGTGAACTTTAAGGGGGGCACTGGTACAAGATGAGGAGCTTGGAAAAATGTTATGACCTTTTTTTTTTTTTTTTTTTTTTTTTTTTTTTCCTCTCTCTTTTTCTTGCTTCTCACTTTCCTTGAACTCTCCTCCATGTAGAAAGGAAGGAGGGCTTAAAGAGTTATTTCCGAAAAATTGGGAGGCTTATTTGGCCCCTAAAGCCTCAAATGTTGCATATTTTCATTAGAAAACAGCCCAAAATTTCCTTTTGCAAAGCTTCAAATTTTAAATTCGTAAGAGTGCCCCCCTAAAAAAAAATTCTGGGTTCTCTGCTGCCCCTGCCCATTTTAGAGGCTTCATGTAATTAATTTATACAGCAAAGTTGCCTCTTCGTAAGTATCTCTACGCCCAAAAGAATATAAACAATATAGAAAATAAAAGTAAAATAGTATAAAAGTAAATAATGCTAGCCAACAAGCAACTCTTATTTTTATTCGAGTTCAGAATCACGCGTTTTAAAACGAGTACGCATTATGCCCCCCCCTCCCCCACTCCACCCTGCTCCGGGCATGCTCTGAAGGGAAAAGTGAAACTCTAAAAAAATGCAAAAATGGCGAAAAATGGGTTCCATTATAAAAAAATAATTCGTCTAAATTGTCGGTGGGGAAGGGGGGGGGTGACACTATAGATAGTGATTCGCCCCGGATGTACCATTAACTCTTACTATGCCACTGCCCCTGTACCTAGTTTGTTTTTTTCAGTCGGCTCTACGCCAAAGATCCCTGTTTTCCTTTTTTTTTTCTACGCGGTGTTGATTCTTGATTGGAGACAGGAGTCTGCGAAAAACATGTTCTGGTTCGGGAGAGGTTTCCAAGCATTAAGTGTAGCTTTTGTCTAATTGTAAGTAATATGATAGTGAGGTGTCCAATAAGTTACCTCAGCAAAGCCACTATAGTTACCTACATTGCTAAAGATAAGCTCGCGATCAAAAAATTATGTTGCCAATAAAGTGAGTTGCGATAACGTTTCGTTTGTTATACCTACCCCTCGCCAAAGCCTTGTGTAATAAATAAGCTGAGAGGAGACGGAAGCCATATTCCGATCGGGACGCACATTATCTGATTTAAAAAATAAAATATTATTAATAAGGAGAAACCATAATACGGCTTCAAGTTTTTCGTTCTGATAAACCATTGTCAGATCGAAGTGACTGAAACACGCTGAACAGCGTTGTCGTTTTTAAGGGGTTCACCCAAAAAGAGCTAAACTTAACAGAGCATTTATTTTGAGTCGCAGTCTAATTACATGAGAAAAAACCTGCGTCATAAGTACCTAACCATCAAAAACGACATAATGTGTCCGCGACATTCACCATCTATCAGTGTTGATTTTACTAATTTTTATAGTGTTTTAGAATAATTTTACGCCTACAATTTCACTTCATCATCGCTGTCTTATGTATTTTGAGACGCTGATTTCAAAATTGCTATCGGTTTTCATTAAGGTGATTCTATGGCAAACTCCCAAAAATTTTAATCCGATCGATGGCGTTACTTGTCGTTGTCGCTGGCTCCGAAAATAGCCGTTTTTTGACGGTTTTCGGCTGTTTTCTCTAAACACACGAATAATAGACAAAAAATCGGAATGTCAGCACCTGCTTAATTTTTTGCTTGATTTTTTGAGCCATAAACGGGCCAAATTGGTTCTAAAATAAAGGCGTAACTATGCAAAGAAAAAATCATGTGTAATTTGGAGTTGTATCGGTAAAGATTACAGGCTTCTGTTTCACCTGTAATCTTTACTGATACAACTCCAAATTACACATTATTTTTTCTTTGCATACTTTTACCTCTATTTTAGAACCAATTTGGCCCGTTTATGGCTCAAAAAATCAAGCAAAAAATTAAGCAGGTGCTGTCATTCCGATTTTTTGCCTATTATTCGTCTGTTCAGAGAAAACAGCCGAAAACCGTCAAAAAACGGCTATTTTCGGAGCAAGCGATAAGTAACGCCATCTATCGGATTAAAATTTTCGGGAGTTTGCCATAGAACCACCTTAAACTGGCCTAGATTTTACGTAAATTGGAAATTACGTGTTCTTAACAAAAAATTTGAACTTCTGGAAAAAGCATGAGTTTTGAGTAAAAACGAAGGCCGAATTTGAAATCAGCGAGTCAAAATACGTAGAAAAATTTGCAAGAGGGGTGAGAAAGAGGTATCTTATGATGAGAATACATGGTTTTACGTTCATTGCAGCCGGACACACTTTGTCGTTAAGGCGTAAAAATCCTGATTCATACGTTTGGAGGATGATTTTTAAGCTATGGGGTTAAGGGTTAATTTTTTTTCTTTTTTTTTCATTTGTATTTTGAGTCTTACTGTATATTAGCGAGTAGGAGGTGACCTTTTGTCGACCGCCTCAACGAAAAAAAATCGTGGGAAAAGATAAGTACAGGGAAAAATTAACCTTAACCCTAAACTAAAAACCCGCTGACTGCACACGCAGGTTTACTTGCATCATTAGACTCTGTCAGTGGTGTAACTTAAAATTTTGCAACGTTGCACTTACTTTTTCCATTGAAACTCATTAAAAAGATCAAACTAGGTTCTGGGAGTTCTCGAATTCGACCCTTTACATGGATTTAAATCGACAAAATACAACGTTAAGCTTATTGTTAGTGGCTCCGTCTCAGGCGCGATCTCCGTGCTCCTTCAATTCCTGGGTTAGGCAAATATAGCACCGCCGTGTAGGAATAGTTATCTTACGACAGATCTAGTTATTCCAGGCGCTTTTTGGAGCAGGTGCTGGTTAGGCTGGCTATGCTGCTAATCTTTGTTTTCTTGACTGTAGCTCTCTAAGCTTTTAAATGAAATTTGAAAATTATTACTTGCGTTGTTCAATTTGCCTTTGACTGCGCCTAGTCATTACTTCAAGAGCTCGGACTTCAACTTTTTTAAATGAAATCGGCGACTTTGCTAATTCTGCTACGCGAAAACTTTTCATTCAGCAAGCATGAAATCTCCAATGTTATTGTATAAGTGATATCTATGTGTTTGGGTATTTTTTTTAATGATGTTTAGTGCGTTCAGTAATTCTCGCACAATCAACTGTAATTCAATTTACGGTTTACGTTGCAGTAAAATTAAAATCGCAAAAAATTTCATGTCCCCAGAATTTTACTAATGAGTCTTTAAAAACAACAAACGTCAATACCTCTGAGATATTTTTTTATTACAACACTTCTTATCTCTATAGGTCTTAACTATAAAAAAAAAAAAAAAAAAAAAAAAAAAAAAAAACCACAAATAAAATTTCATTGATTTTTTTTTTGTTCTACAGAAGGTCTATTTTCAACCTCGTTGAACACTGCTAGCACTGAAAACTTCATAGCCTGCCCACCCCTGGTTCTTTGAGTAGATACTTGCTCCTAAGTATGCTAATTCGACCTTTTTGGGTAAGTTTAACTGGGCAAAACTTGTTGTCTAACTCACGTTACACCGCACTATCTGCATGACTCCGATTAGAATTCCCTCTTAATTCGAATAAACTTTGCAGTTCATAAAGAATCTAACCCCCCCCCCCCCCCCCGATTAAAAGTATAGTTATTCTAAATGGGTCGGTTGCGTATACTTTTGCTACAGCAATATGACACATTGGTTCTCACGGAAAATTCGGCGAAAATAACAATGCGCACATTAACAACTTTCAAAATCCACTCATTAACGCAGGAAATAAATCACTTCTATTTCAAACAACCCACACGTTACAGTTGACACTATATAGTAAGGTGATTTATGGCACGTGACCAAGGCGATCGATTAGTCGATCAATTAATGGTCATTCCGGGACTCTGTGGAGTTTTTTTTTGTAAAACCAGGATTGTCAGCACCTGGAGGTAGATCTAACAAAGATATCTGTTAAGTTTGGATGCTCGAATTCGGAAAATAAGGACGTAACTATATGAGAATTCGGAATCCGTTGTGCGATACGATAAATCGAACAGCGATTGTGCGAATTCCCATTGTTACGTCCTTATTTTCCGGTATGGTACAATACAACGTACCTCTTGAGGTACGATAACCAACAGGTTATCTTAATTTACTACAAAGCACGTTACATTTACCATATGATTGTAAAATTTACCATTCTTGATAGCAGACTCCAAAATCAGCTACTCAGACGGTAAATTCTACCAGTCTCTTTTTTTCCGTGTTTCCGAGCTGCTTTTAAAGGCTTCCACCACCCCCTCCCTTGCCCCTCACAGCCTCATCAAAGCTTTTCATCAAATAAATTGCATTTTAAAACGATTCCAGCTGGCAACATCACAAGTGGTAATTCCCTCCACAAAATACGGGCGTGGGCGGGCGGAACAGTGGAACGAACCGGGACTGCGCAAGCAAGGAACGTCGTGAACAGGGTCCAATTCTAACAGGATTAACGCCTCAGCCTTTCACAGCTTTCCAGATCCCTCCCCCCTCTCACTCTTGGTAGCCCTCCTGCTTACCTGCTTAGGATTATGCTCAAGAACGTCTCAACTTGTCGTATTACAAATCCCCTCTCCTCTCCTCTCCCGAGGAAAGCAAGACTACTGGTGCTGGTGTTGTTGTTTCAATTCGCTGGACTTCCTCACTTTCTATACCCCCACCCTCCTCACTCACAAAAGAGCTTATCCATAATTATGTCTGACTTCTATGAGCCTCGCTTGACAGCCGTGCTTTCAAAATAATGCAATGAAAACCCCTCGTTTTGAAACAAATTCTCACAGAAAAAAACAGGTTAAGAGGAGGAGCGGAGTTATTATTTTGAGCCATCGAAATTAGTTTCGGAGCGAGGGAATGTATTAGCGGGGACAAAGATACCTATAGCCAGAGTATGCAATAAGCAATGTGTTGATTGGTGTGCCGTATATTGCGAATTGCATACCCTGGCCAGGTATCTTTGTCCCCGCTAGTACCTACGTTCTGAAATTTGGGATGGCATTCGTTTGGGTGAAAACGGTCAAAATTATGTTACTATTGAGCGAGAGAAATCGTTTCGTTTGGCCGACTACAAAAACGTTTAACGTTTTTTTAAGGAAAAGTAGGGGAAGTATCAAGGTGATTCCAAAGAAACTTTTCCAGTTTTTAATCCGATGGATATAGCGCTACTAGTCGCTTTGTTAAAAAAGTCGTGTTTTTGGCATTTTAAATCGTAAACAAAGGGATAACGCAAAATCCAAGATTGTCGGCACCTGCGGATTTTTTTTTTTTTTTTTTTTTTTTTTTTTTTTTATCGATTTTTCGATCCCAAAACGAGCGAAATTGGTTAAGAAATAAAGCCGCAAATTATGAAATTATGATTTTGTCATAAGCTTAGTGAGCGCGAGTGAGTGCGACTGATATAGTATGTCTATCTGCCTCACTCGTACTCAACGAGGCTTATGAGAATTTTCGTATTTCATAATTTCCGGTTTAATTTTTGAGTATTTCAGCTTAATTGAAACTTACAGGATTTCTTCCTGATTTGCGGGTGCTGACGCTCCTCAAAGTACTTTCAGCGTAACTTTCTATTCATGCACTAGAAAACTCTGGTGGTCCAATCAGAATCCGGCCATAGAACCAGAATTATTTCCTGGTTTTTTCTGTCTTTCTTCTTTCTTCTTCTTCTAGGAGGAAATTAGAAAAAGTCAATGTTTCAAAAATATCATGCGATGACCCACTGAGCGTCTGTTTCCCGTGCCTATATTTTATGCATATATAGTAAAACTCAAGTGTTTGTGCGATGGTGAATTCGCATTGATTTCAGCGTTATCTTTGTGTGAATTCCTCATTTTGACGAGATCCTTCAATGATTGTTCGGATTACCTGCTCACTTTTAGGGGGGGGGGGGAGACAAATGTTGCGAAAAATATGAATACGGAAAGACTTCCGCTTCTGCCAGCTCCAAGGGCTTACTTTGACACAGTGAATGCCAATTGAGTGTTTATAAAAATAAACCGATAAATAAACATACAAAATATTATGAGAGCGTGAGAGAGCCGCAAGCAACCAGTGGCATAGCGTGCAATTTGGAAAGGTTGTAAAGCGTCCATTTAAACCATTGTAAAAGGTCGAATGCAAACGTGTTCACAAAACACCCTGTCATTCGACCATTTTCATGGGTTTAAATGGACGAACGGCAACGTTGCCAAATAGCACGCTACGCCACTGAACACTATATGCAGGAATAGAGCAGAACTCGCGCAAAGCAACTAACTTTCGGATTTTTTGGAATGGGCCGCTAAATTCACACATTTTTTTTTTCTTTGTTAAAGTTTGAATCCAAGATATTACCTGTAAGTACCTATAGCTCGGTGGAAGCGAAAACCTATTGAATTCGGAAATTTAAAAACAAAAACAAAAAAAAAAAAAAAACAAAAAGATGGGTGGAAAATTTTGTTAAGCGACTCAAAAAACACTAGTACACGAAATTTCAAAAAATCGACTATCAATATTTTGCTTTAATAGGAACTGACCCGTCATATCGAGTATCTCAGCACACATAGTAATGAGCACGGTCATGCATATTTTCACCCACAATTTTATTTCTCGGCTAATTCGAACAAAATTTGCTTTGCACGGGTATTTTATGTCGCTTTTCTTGAAATGTTGAGTTATTTTTAGAAATCCTAAAAGCCAAGATGGCCATTGACGGCATTGACGCTTACATTATGAGATAGATATAAATTTACTCTGAGCCTCTGGTAAGTATATATGTAGGTATATAAGATTTTTAACTTGGCCTGTAGATAGTTGCAGCCAATTTTTTTTTTATTTTTCTTAATTTCATCCCAAACACGGGGCAAACCTATAGTTTCACACAAAAAAGTTTTTTTTTTTTTTTTTTTTTTTTTTTTTTTTTTTTTTTTTTTTAACAAAACTTACAACAGATAAATGCTCTAAAGTATTATGAAGATTCAGTAAAACTATAGGAATATTATAACATATTTTGAGTAGAGATGTGAATATCCTAGAGGAGTGTTTGCGGCGAGAGTCCTATGAAATTCTGGGGTTCAACCCTTTCCACTCCAATGTCGAATGTATTCGACAAAATAATACATATATTCCAATATAATGTCGGCTATATTCGGCGAAAATCAGCACTAGAAGGAAAAAAAAGTATTAAAAAAAAAAAAAAAAAAAAAAAAAAAAAAAAAAATTAGAGTGGAAAGAGTTAAACATCTTCAATGGCGAGGATGACTAGTGATCACTATCCAAAACTGAGAAAGTAAGTTTTTAATAAATTTATCCACTTTTAACTTCCAAGACAAATCATAATCACAGAGAATAATTTCAGCATGTAATGCAGCCCTTTAAGGTGATTCCATGGCAAACTCCCAAAAATTTTAATCCGATCGATGGCGTTACTTGTCGTTGTCGCTGGCTCCGAAAATAGCCGTTTTTTGACGGTTTTCGGCTGTTTTCTCTAAACACACGAATAATAGACAAAAAATCGGAATGTCAGCACCTGCTTAATTTTTTGCTTGATTTTTTGAGCCATAAACGGGCCAAATTGGTTCTACAATAAAGGCGAAACTATGCAAAGAAAAAATCATGTGTAATTTGGAGTTGTATCAGTAAAGATTACAGGTTTCTGTTTCACCTGTAACCTTTACTGATACAACTCCAAATTACACATGAATTTTTCTTTGCATAGTTACACCTTTATTTTAGAACCAATTTGGTCCGTTTATGGCTCAAAAAATCAAGCAAAAAATTAAGCAGGTGCTGACATTCCGATTTTTTGTCTGTTATTCGTCTGTTCAGAGAAAACAGCCGAAAACCGTCAAAAACGGCTATTTTTGGAGCCAGCGACAAGTAACGCTATCTATCGGATTAAAATTTTCAGGAGTTTGCCATGAAATCACATTAAATGTCACTGGAAAAGAAAGTATTAAGCTATGAAAAGTTGATGTACATTTCTGGTAAACGGAAAGAATTTCAGGGAATATTCTTGACGCCGAACCCATGCACCTTTCACTTAAACTGTCGCAGGTACTAGATGTCCTTAAATTGTCTCAAGCTGAATTCACTGTGTGGCAATCATCTCTCTTCGCTCGGAAACGAAACATATTATTTTGATAGGACTTTCATTATTAGCACCCTAGAAGCACAACAACCTGCGTTGCGCAGATTGTGATTTCTGCTGAACATCTCCGGGTAGAGTTCGTGAAGGAGAGGGGACAAATAGGGACGAGGAGGGGAGGGGGAGGGGAGGGGGAGGGGAGGGGGAGGAGGGATGTGGACATGGAAAGCCGCTAATCAAATGGCAGGGACCAAGAAGAGTGGAGACCACACGCAAATTTTTGATCCCTATTTGAGTCGACTCAAATACAATAAGCTCGAAGGGTAAACACTCGCATTTTATACAGGGTGTCCGGTAAGTCCCGGAACGGCTGCGCCATTTCTTTATTTACGCAGATAAAAAAACCAAACTTTGGGAATGTTCCTAGATAAATAAAAACTACTTTTTGGGGGGGTCAAAATTTTGGTCGCTCCTCCCGGGGGGGCGGGGGCGCCCCTAACTTTTTTTTTTCAAATGGCAACCCCTATCTTGTGATACCTCATTCGAAAGAGGGTAAAAAACTGAGCATTTTGGCGCAAACCGCATGTCAATATCTCTTTTAGTATTCGAGATATCGAACTTCAAAATCTATGGAAACCCATTTTAAAAAAATCATAACTTTTATTCAGAAAGTCGCTATTTAAAAAACTAAGGGTCTAAACTACTCTACATAACAAGCTCTTTCCAGGGAAAAACACCTCTGCCCAAAAAAAAATTTAACTTACAGTTATTGTTTTTTTCTCCCGCCAAAATTTTTTAAAAAATTTTGGCGGGAAAAAAAACAATAACTGTAAGTTAATTTTTTTGGGCAGAGGTGTTTTTCCCTGGAAAGAGCTTGTTATGTAGAGTAGTTTAGACCCCTAGTTTTTTAAATAGCGACTTTCTGAATAAGAGTTATGATTTTTTTAAAATGGGTTTCCATAGATTTTGAAGTTCGATATCTCGAATACTAAAAGAGATATCGACATGCAGTTTGCGCCAAAATGCTCAGTTTTTTACCCTCTTTCGAATGAGATATCACAAGATAGGGGTTGCCATTTGAAAAAAAAAAGTTAGGGGCGCCCCCGCCCCCCCCGGGAGGGGCGACCAAAATTTTGACCCCCCCAAAAAGTAGTTTTTATTTATCTAGGAACATTTCCAAAGTTTGGTTTTTTTATCTGCGTAAATAAAGAAATGGCGCAGCCGTTCCGGGACTTACCGGACACCCTGTATACAGGGTTACTTAAAAGTATAACGCCAACCCCCTTTAACTTTTAGTTTTACGTTCTTGAGGTGTCAAAGGTCAATTTCGACCATTATTTTCAAAAATTCGTTTTTTCCTTTGAATAATCCAAATTCAAAAATGTATGAGACCAAATGCTCCAGGCCACTAAACAAGCGCTTTTAGGCGGGAAAAACCATAAATACCAAAGTTACTAAAAGTTTTAGGCTTCCGAAAATGTCTCGGTTTTTTGAAAATTTTTGAATGAATGATTTTAACGAGAATGGGTGAAAATACCAAGGAGTGACTAAAAATTGTCATGTATGCTACACTGACAGCTCCCAAGCCTTGCTAAGTTTTTATGTTATAGTTCGGACCCCCCCCCCCCCCCCCCCCCCAAATTGAGTTCTTTTTGTGGGTTCAAGTTAAAATAATAAAGATTTCTAGGGCATGACATTTGTCAGTGTGACTCCGTAACTGACGATAGTGAGCCCATTTGTTGGTAGCTTTACAGTTTTCCGTAAAAATCAATGATTCAACAATATTTAAAAATATTGAAATATTTTTGGGGGCGCACAAAAATAAACTTTAGACCAATTTTCAGAAAATACCACATTTATTCTATATATGCGTGTTTTTTTGACGGCACATTTTGGACCTACAGTTTTTTGAAAAACTAAAACTGAAAAAAACAGCTATCGTAAGATTTACCTACCATAACTTAGTTTAAACTTTCGACAATCCAAGAAAATTGTAAATTTTACGTTTTTCATGGTTTGAGATCAAGACGTACTTATTAGTAAAATTTTAATCATCGTCTTGAACTCAAACCTTGGAAAACGTAAAATTTACAATTTTCATTGACTGTCAAAAAATTAAACCAAGTTATTTTAAATCTTACGATAGCTGTTTTTTCTGTGTTTGTATAAGTTAAAACACAGACACAAATTCAGAATTGGTCGACATCGAACTTTGACCTTCGATACCTCATGCACAAAAAACGGTTTTGATCGGCGGTTATACACTAGCGCCGGCCAAACTGCTCAAAAGTCGTGTTCCATTCAACAATTTTGAGTTAACTTCGCATAATCTCCTCCCCCGCTTTAGAGGGGGCTAGAGGGGGGCTGGAGAGGGACATGGAAGTCCTAAAATTCCCCGAAATGACTTCTGACAAAAAAGATAAATATTGGAACAAATCGCGCCGATCTATCTGAAAAAGTTCCGGAGGTATTAAGTTGTCCAACGACTTTTATTCCACCCTGTATATGTGAGCAGCGTATATGTATAACACACACATTCACTCTTACAAACGCACACACACACACACACAAACACAACGCTCAAAAGTGTTTATTATTTTACGTTGTATTGTGACACCGGAAGGTGATGATGTTGTGCTTTTGTGGAGCGATAAATGATTGGCGTTCATGGTTTACACTGGAGCACCCGCGAACCCGAGGCCGAAGATCGAGGGAGGGAAAGAAAGGGTGCAGTCCGCCCCTCATCCAAAACTGTATTGTTTATTTATCCATATCGGGGCAGATGGCATGGCGTGTCGGGCCGGCGGGCCCTGTTCAAAAGGTTGCTTATATTATGTAGCCGCTTTAAAATTAACCAGTGCCAATAGATTTCAAGTCATCGACAAACAAATTGAATAACAGTAATGAGGAGCAAATATCAAATTGAACATAATCCAACAGAATGTGTCTCTGGTGGGAGTTAGAGCACAAATAAAACTTGAAATTTCTCTCATCGACTAAAGATGTTTGGAGAAGTGGTGCGGTCTGGCTTTAAATCTGCGGCCTCGTTGCATTCCGTCCATCTGAACGGATGAAAAATATCGAATTAATCGACATGTGCGGTGAGCACCTATAAATTTGACCGTTGGTTTGAGGGTCCAAATGCAACGTTGCCTGCTTGCATGCTAGCTACGCCGATGGTTTGAAGTTGAAATTCACACATTTACCTGAGTTTTTTAAAAAAATTGTGATTTTTGACATTAATATTTGAGTAAATAAATCATGACTAAATTGTATATTAGTATATTATACATAATATTACTTTATACTTGATTAAAATCTTCTTACGGGTGCGTATGTGTCTAGGTGTACTATACTCAGACTAGGGTTGGATTTAGGTTTTTGCCGCCTGTTGGCAGAAGTATCAGGTCTGGAAAAGCACCGCCAGATAGAAGGTCCGAATCCCCCAGAAAATTTTAAAAAATCAACCGCTTATAAACGTAATTTTAAGCTGTTGCATTGTTCAAAAACTCATCAAACCAACGTCGTTCGAAACTAGCCGCCAACATTTTTTTAAGCACTGACTTAAATTAATTTGAAAACTTTGTGTTTAATTTATAAAAAACGAGTAAAGTAATTTGGAGGAAAAGCAATCTTTTAATATTCCCTCTAAGAGAGAAAAAAAAGGCAACATTTGTAGCCCCCCCCCAAATTTGCCGCTATTGGCAAGTGCCTATACTGTGCCTTACGGTAATTACGGCCCTGCCCAAAGACACAAATTTTCAATCGAAATTTCATCATTATCAACTTACAAATGTAACTTTAACCTAACCTATCTTTTTGCCAAGAATTCACTCATAAATTGTCTTTAATCAAAATTTGAACCTCACACAAGGTACTCCAGCAATGGAGCTGTTCCAAACTTTTGCTACAGGCTTATTAATAATGAAGTATGGGGTAATACCCTGTAAAAATAACGATTAGCGCACTAAAAAATCACGAAATCCACTCCTAAACTCACAAAATGCTTTTAAATGCGAGACCGTAATGGCGGCTGAGGCCGCGGTTTTCTTATGGCAATTGTACGCTTCTTCTTCTTCTTGTGTGGTGTTGCGAAAACACCTCGTGTAGATGGCGCTGATTGAAGATAGGGAACCCTTTTGTGAGTTTAGGAGAGGATTTCGTGATTTTTTAGTGCGCTAATCGTTATTTTTACAGGGTATTACCCCATAATTAGCAATTAATAAGCCTGTAGCAAAAGTTTGCAACAGCTCCATTATTAGTACCAATGTATTACTTGCTCTCTTATATTTACTTAAACATTTTTGTCCATTTAAACCCATTTGTAAGATCGATGCCTTGAGTGCAGAATGAGCACCCGCTAATTCTATACCCTTTGATATACATGGGTTCAAATGGATAAAACGCAACGTTGTCAAATTGCACGATACCCTACAGTGAGGCAGGTACGCAAAGTGATAAGCTTTTCTATCCTTAAGGGTTATTCCTGGCGAAACTTTTCCACAGATTCCACTCCGATGGATAGCATGCGCCGCTAGCACTGCTCAAAAAGTCAAAAGTTTTTTGGCTGAAATTGCTGAATTTGCTCTGAAAGTATAACTTTGACGAACGTCCGCACCTGCAAGCATACCCCAGGAAGATATCAAGAAAGTTTCATGCTGACACTCAAAAATAAAGCCATAGAAATGATGAAATACTGAGTGCGATTGAGGCAAGATAGACATAGCATCTTTCGCACTCACTCTCACTCACTAAGCTTATGACTGAATCATAATTTCATAAAGAGGCTATTGCACACTTTTGCTATAAACGATTTAATAGTCGATTATGCCGTAAAAACCTCAGAAAATAACGATGGGGGCACTAAAAACTTCCAAAATCCACTCCTAAACTCAATAAACGCAGTTGTTTGCGCGAGCGTAATGGTGGCCGAAGGCACTAACAATGGGAAATTCTTATCTTAATTTCGTCACTCTTTCTAGCTGACAAGGATGATTCACAGAGTAATTAGTCATCAGAGTGATGATCCACATCCGATGAATGGTACCGCAACATCAAGTGACACCGGTGTCAAATGAAAGTAGTCTCTTATTGGTCACTTCTTGATGGAGTTTCAGAATTGTTAGATGGGAATCTCCCATTGTTAGTGCCTTCGGCCACCATTACGCTCCCGCAAATAACTGTGTTTATTGAGTTTAGGAGTAAATTTTGGAAAATTTTAGTGCCGCCATCGTTATTTTTTGAGGTTTTTACGCCATAATCGACTATTAAATCGCTTATAGCAAAAGAGTATTGCCCCATTTGCGGCTTTAATTCTTAACCAATTTTGCTCGTTTTGGGCTAAAAAAATTGATAAAAAAAATTACGCAGGTGCTGAAAATCTTGTAGTTGGCGTTTCCCCTTTGTTTACGATTTAAAATGCCAAAAACATGACTTTCACGCAGGTGCTGAAAATCTTATAGTTTGTGTTTTCCCTTTGTTTACGATTTAAAATGCCAAAAATATGACTTTTTTTAAAAGCGACTAAAGGGTGCTATCGATCGGATTGGAATCTGGAAAACTTTCGCCAGAAATCACCTCTATGTGACTATACCTATACAAATATTATAGAAGCAAATATTCAAAACGGTCATCTGCAATACAGTGGGGGAGGGGGGGCAATAAACAAATCAAAACTCGGTGCGCCTCCAATAAGGTAAGACACACATCGGGAGCCTTTATCCTATTACTGTTGCTCCGCACAACTCTTCCTACTCGTAGGAAATGGAATTGCATACCCAACTGATTGCAGGAACTTCTCTCTCGGCGAGACGATGTTAACAGACCGACTGCGGCGGCCGGCGGCGGCGTTTTATGAAGTGTTTGTTCAGGAAAGCCTCGGTGACGAAATGCAAGGAATGTTGAATTTCTTGTACTTAACTATGATTGTTATGCATCTTGGCCATCTTGGATCGTGGTCTTTTCCTTTCGTTTTAAGCCAATAGCGTATTACATATAGGAGAGATTACTTCCGCACTCCGCCGCAACTTTAACAATTTCCCCACTATGAGGGGTTAGGGGGACACACCCGTAGTGAAAGCGGAGTTCGGGGGCCCCGACAGTGGGGTAGCCAGGAATTTTTCGAGGGGGGGATCCGAGGTCCGATAATTGTCAAGGGGGGGGAGTTGGTCCAAAGATAACATTTATGTAAAATTTCTCTGGAAACGCTAAAGTTTACCTCTTTTTTTAGGGCAAATGTTGGTGTCAAGGGGGGGGGGGGTCTTTTCCTTCCGATATTACTCCTCCGGAATCTAATTTTAAGCTATTCTGGTGATGGAATTTCCACTATCTTTCATGCGAAGAGGCAGATCCGTAAGACACACGCCTTAACTATTGGCACTGTTGGGCAAAATAGCGCTGCATGCGGTAATCGTAATCGTCGTTTTTTCGGAGGGTAATTTTATAGTAATCAGGGCTGATTTTTTACAAGCCACCCTGATCATATTAGTTGCGGAAGAATTCGATCTAATCGAAACGACTCTACTAGTTTACTATTTATCTGTGAAGAATAGATTTAATTATCATCTAAAGGTTTAACGGTTATCGATTGCTCCATAATCGTGAAATTGACTACACTCCTGTTTTCCCAACTCTGACTATTAGGGAATATACGCTTTCTCTTTGTAAGTTTGTCTTATTCAGCTTATCTTACCTTTTTAATAAACAGTGGGGAAAAAGTACATATCTTTTGCTGAGCTTTAAATGATTTTGATACTTAGTAAGAATGTAAATCTAATTAAAATAAAAAGTCGATTATAGCTTGTAGGTTTTATAATTTTTTCATTTTTATTTACAAACGTTAAAACTTTTCGGAAAATGCTATCGCAATAGTCTGAAAACAATCTGAACAGTTTTTAACAAATTTGAAATGAGGGCGTTAGGCTCACATAAAATTAATTGAATCGGATAAAACTTCTCGAACAATGGTGAACTCTTTCCATATTCCCTATCGGAGAAAGCGTCAAAAGTCTCAAAAGTATATATAATAGGGGTAACCGGTTTTAACCCCCTTCAAAAAAACAGCTTTGTAATCTGTGAGAGCCCGCTTGGAAAGATGATATCGTTTACATTTTTCCCAATTCCATAGTCATCAAGAGAACAAATCCAGAATGGACAATTTAAAAAAGAATGTGGTAACCATTATTTTTAGCTATTTCAAAATAAAATAAGTGTTTTTAAATAACATTATAAGAAATCGCTGAAAAACAAATACCTAAAATAGCAGAAATCTTAAGGTGCTGTTTCAGCGTTTCCTGCCGAGTTCAGCCACCGGAGCGCTACCTCTCGATTAATGTCAAATTACAGGCCAAAAGTATGATTAAAGTGTAAGAAAAAGGAATGTCGGTTACTAGATAAGCACCCTTAGAATGTCTCTGCAAAACATACTGTCAAAAACTTCAAAAATAAGGTTGAAAGTTGAAACTATCAAAAAATGGACTGTCGCAAATCGATTCTTGTATATCGAAATGCAGTATTTCATCTTTTGGTACTTTCAGCTTTATTTTTGAAGTTATCGACGAGATATTTTGCAGAGACGTTCTTCAGATGATCATGTAGTATAACTAACACTCCGATTTCTTAAATATAAATTACTTTCGGCCTGTAAGACATTAATCGAACTGTAGCGCTCTGGTGGCAGAAATTGGCACTAAACGCTGAAGAATCACCTCAACGGAGAAAGAAACGCTCGATTCTGCAGATCCGATAAAAATATGTTTCCAAAGGAATACGGCGAGATCCTCTACTTATTCTTTAACTTTTTCTAAGGAAACGCTCGATTCTGCAGATTCGATAAAATTATTTTTCAAAGGGAAATATGGCGAGATCCTATACTTATTCTTTAACTTATTCTAAGAAAACGCTCGGTTCTGCAGATTCGCCCAAAAAAATTTTTCCCAAAAGGAATATGGCGAGATCCTCTGCTTATTCTTTAATATTCTAAGAAAACGCTCGGTTCTGCAGATTCGATAAAAATATGTTTCCAAAGGAATACGGCGAGATCCTCTACTTATTCTTTAACTTTTTCTAAGGAAACGCTCGATTCTGCAGATTCGATAAAATTATGTTTCCTAAGGAATATGGCGAGATCCTATACTTATTCTTTAACTTATTCTAAGAAAACGCTCGGTTCTGCAGATTCGACCAAAAAAATTTCAAAGGAATATGGCGAGATCCTTGCTTATTCTTTAACTTATTCTAAGAAAACGCTCGGTTCTGCAGATTCGATAAAAATATGTTTCCAAAGGAATACGGCGAGATCCTCTACTTATTCTTTAACTTTTTTAAGGAAACGCTCGATTCTGCAGATTCGATAAAATTATGTTTCCTAAGGAATATGGCGAGATCCTATACTTATTCTTTAACTTATTCTAAGAAAACGCTCGGTTCTGCAGATTCGACCAAAAAATGTTTCCAAAGGAATATGGCGAGATCCTCTGCTTATTCTTTAACTTATTCTAAGAAAACGCTCGGTTCTGCAGATTCGATAAAAATATGTTTCCAAAGGAATACGGCGAGACCCTCTACTTATTTTTAACTTTTTCTAAGGAAACGCTCGATTCTGCAGATTCGATAAAATTATGTTTCCTAAGGAATATGGCGAGATCCTATACTTATTCTTTAACTTTTCTAAGAAAACGCTCGGTTCTGCAGATTCGACCAAAAAATTTTTCCCAAAAGGGAAATATGGCGAGATCCTCTGCTTATTCTTTAATTATTCTAAGAAAACGCTCGGTTCTGCAGATTCGATAAAAATATGTTTCCAAAGGAATACGGCGAGATCCTCTACTTATTCTTTAATTTTTCTAAGGAAACGCTCGATTCTGCAGATTCGATAAAATTATTTTTCCCTAAGGAATATGGCGAGATCCAAACTTATTCTTTAATTATTCTAAGAAAACGCTCGGTTCTGCAGATTCGAAAAAAAAATGTTTCCAAAGGAATATGGCGAGACCCTCTGTTTATTCTTTAACTTATTCTAAGAAAACGCTCGGTTCTGCAGATTCGATAAAATATGTTTCCAAAGGAATACGGCGAGATCCTCTACTTATTCTTTAACTTTTTTTAAGGAAACGCTCGATTCTGCAGATTCGATAAAATTATGTTTCCTAAGGAATATGGCGAGATCCTATACTTATTCTTTAACTTATTCTAAGAAAACGCTCGGTTCTGCAGATTCGACCAAAAAATGTTTCCAAAGGAATATGGCGAGATCCTCTTTATTCTTTAACTTATTCTAAGAAAACGCTCGGTTCTGCAGATTCGATAAAAAATGTTTCCAAAGGAATACGGCGAGATTTTCTATTATTTTTAATTTTTTCTAAGGAAACGCTCGATTCTGCAGATTCGATAAAATTATGTTTCCTAAGGAATATGGCGAGATCCTATATTTTTCTTTAACTTATTCTAAGAAAACGCTCGGTTCTGCAGATTCGACCAAAAAATGTTTCCAAAGGAATATGGCGAGATCCTCTGTTTATTCTTTAACTTATTCTAAGAAAACGCTCGGTTCTGCAGATTCGATAAAAAATGTTTCCAAAGGAATACGGCGAGATCCTCTACTTATTCTTTAATTTTTTCTAAGGAAACGCTCGATTCTGCAGATTCGATAAAATTATGTTCCTAAGGAATATGGCGAGATCCTATACTTATTCTTTAACTTATTCTAAGAAAACGCTCGGTTCTGCAGATTCGACCAAAAAATTTTTCCCAAAGGAATATGGCGAGATCCTCTGCTTATTCTTTAACTTATTCTAAGAAAACGCTCGGTTCTGCAGATTCGATAAAAATATTTTCCAAAGGAATACGGCGAGATCCTCTATTTTTCTTTAATTTTTTCTAAGGAAACGCTCGATTCTGCGATTCGAAAAATTATGTTTCCTAAGGAATATGGCGAGACCCTATATTATTCTTTAACTTATTCTAAGAAAACGCTCGGTTCTGCAGATTCGCCCAAAAAATGTTTCCAAAGGAATATGGCGAGATCCTCTGCTTTTTCTTTAACTTATTCTAAGAAAACGCTCGGTTCTGCAGATTCGATAAAAAATGTTTCCAAAGGAATACGGCGAGACCCTCTACTTATTCTTTAACTTTTTCTAAGGAAACGCTCGATTCTGCAGATTCGATAAAATTATGTTTCCTAAGGAATATGGCGAGATCCTATACTTATTCTTTAACTTATTCTAAGAAAACGCTCGGTTCTGCAGATTCGACCAAAAAATGTTTCCAAAGGAATATGGCGAGATCCTCTGCTTATTCTTTAACTTTTTAAGAAAACGCTCGGTTCTGCAGATTCGAAAAAAATATTTTTCCCAAAAGGGAATACGGCGAGATCCTCTACTTATTCTTTAACTTTTTCTAAGGAAACGCTCGATTCTGCAGATTCGATAAAATTATGTTTCCTAAGGAATATGGCGAGATCCTATACTTATTCTTTAACTTATTCTAAGAAAACGCTCGGTTCTGCAGATTCGCCCAAAAAAATGTTTCCAAAGGAATATGGCGAGATCCTCTGCTTATTCTTAACTTATTCTAAGAAAACGCTCGGTTCTGCAGATTCGAAAAAAATATGTTTCCAAAGGAATACGGCGAGATCCTCTACTTATTCTTTAACTTTTTCTAAGGAAACGCTCGATTCTGCAGATTCGATAAAATTATGTTTCCTAAGGAATATGGCGAGATCCTATACTTATTCTTTAACTTATTCTAAGAAAACGCTCGGTTCTGCAGATTCGACCAAAAAATTTTTCCCAAAAGGGAATATGGCGAGATCCTCTGCTTATTCTTTAACTTATTCTAAGAAAACGCTCGGTTCTGCAGATTCGATAAAAATATGTTTCCAAAGGAATACGGCGAGATCCTCTACTTATTCTTTAACTTTTTCTAAGGAAACGCTCGATTCTGCAGATTCGATAAAATTATGTTTCCAAGGAATATGGCGAGATCCTATATTTTTCTTTAACTTATTCTAAAAAAACCCTCGGTTCTGCAGATTCGACCAAAAAATGTTTCAAAGGAATATGGCGAGATCCTCTGCTTATTCTTTAACTTATTCTAAGAAAACGCTCGGTTCTGCAGATTCGATAAAAATATTTTTCCCAAAAGGAATACGGCGAGATCCTCTACTTATTCTTTAATTTTTTCTAAGGAAACGCTCGATTCTGCAGATTCGATAAAATTATGTTTCCTAAGGAATATGGCGAGATCCTATACTTATTCTTTAACTTATTCTAAGAAAACGCTCGGTTCTGCAGATTCGACCAAAAAATGTTTCCAAAGGAATATGGCGAGATCCTCTGCTTATTCTTTAACTTATTCTAAGAAAACGCTCGGTTCTGCAGATTCGATAAAAATATGTTTCCAAAGGAATACGGCGAGATCCTCTACTTTTCTTTAATTTTTTCTAAGGAAACGCTCGTTTCTGCAGATTCGATAAAATTATGTTTCCTAAGGAATATGGCGAGATCCTATACTTATTCTTTAACTTATTCTAAGAAAACGCTCGGTTCTGCAGATTCGCCCAAAAATTTTTCCCAAAAGGAATATGGCGAGATCCTCTGCTTATTCTTTAACTTATTCTAAGAAAACGCTCGGTTCTGCAGATTCGATAAAAATATGTTTCCAAAGGAATACGGCGAGATCCTCTACTTATTCTTTAACTTTTTCTAAGGAAACGCTCGATTCTGCAGATTCGATAAAATTATGTTTCCTAAGGAATATGGCGAGATCCTATATTATTCTTTAACTTATTCTAAGAAAACGCTCGGTTCTGCAGATTCGCCCAAAAAAATGTTTCCAAAGGAATATGGCGAGATCCTCTGCTTATTTTTTAAACTTATTCTAAGAAAACGCTCGGTTCTGCAGATTCGATAAAAATATGTTTCCAAAGGAATACGGCGAGATCCTCTACTTATTCTTTAACTTTTTCTAAGGAAACGCTCGATTCTGCAGATTCGATAAAATTATGTTTCCTAAGGAATATGGCGAGATCCTATACTTATTCTTTAACTTATTCTAAGAAAACGCTCGGTTCTGCAGATTCGCCCAAAAAAATGTTTCCAAAGGAATATGGCGAGATCCTCTGCTTATTCTTTAACTTATTCTAAAAAACGCTCGGTTCTGCAGATTCGATAAAAATATGTTTCCAAAGGAATACGGCGAGATCTTCTACTTATTCTTTAACTTTTTCTAAGGAAACGCTCGATTCTGCAGATTCGATAAAATTATGTTTCCTAAGGAATATGGCGAGATCCTATACTTATTCTTTAACTTATTCTAAGAAAACGCTCGGTTCTGCAGATTCGACCAAAAAATGTTTCCAAAGGAATATGGCGAGATCCTCTGCTTATTCTTTAATTTTCTAAGAAAACGCTCGGTTCTGCAGATTCGATAAAAATATTTTTCCCAAAGGAATACGGCGAGATCCTCTACTTATTCTTTAACTTTTTTTAAGGAAACGCTCGATTCTGCAGATTCGATAAAATTATGTTTCCTAAGGAATATGGCGAGATCCTATACTTATTCTTTAACTTATTCTAAGAAAACGCTCGGTTCTGCAGATTCGACCAAAAAATGTTTCCAAAGGAATATGGCGAGATCCTCTGCTTATTCTTTAACTTATTCTAAAAAAACGCTCGGTTCTGCAGATTCGATAAAAATATTTTTCCCAAAAGGAATACGGCGAGATCTTCTACTTATTCTTTAACTTTTTCTAAGGAAACGCTCGATTTGCAGATTCGATAAAATTATGTTTCCTAAGGAATATGGCGAGACCCTATACTTATTCTTTAACTTATTCTAAGAAAACGCTCGGTTCTGCAGATTCGACCAAAAAATGTTTCCAAAGGAATATGGCGAGATCCTCTGCTTATTCTTTAACTTATTCTAAGAAAACGCTCGGTTCTGCAGATTCGATAAAAATATGTTTCCAAAGGAATACGGCGAGATCCTCTACTTATTCTTTAACTTTTTCTAAGGAAACGCTCGATTCTGCAGATTCGATAAAATTATGTTTCCTAAGGAATATGGCGAGATCCTATACTTATTCTTTAACTTATTCTAAGAAAACGCTCGGTTCTGCAGATTCGCCCAAAAAAATGTTTCCAAAGGAATATGGCGAGATCCTCTGCTTATTCTTTAACTTATTCTAAAAAAAAACGCTCGGTTCTGCAGATTCGATAAAATATTTTTCCCAAAAGGGAATACGGCGAGATCCTCTACTTATTCTTTAACTTTTTCTAAGGAAACGCTCGATTCTGCTGATTCGATAAAATTATGTTTCCAAAGGGAAATATGGCGAGATCCTATACTTATTCTTTAACTTATTCTAAGAAAACGCTCGGTTCTGCAGATTCGACCAAAAAATGTTTCCAAAGGAATATGGCGAGATCCTCTGCTTATTCTTTAACTTATTCTAAGAAAACGCTCGGTTCTGCAGATTCGATAAAAATATGTTTCCAAAGGAATACGGCGAGACCCTTTACTTATTCTTTAACTTTTTCAAAGGGAAAACGCTCGATTCTGCAGATTCGATAAAATTATTTTTCCTAAGGAATATGGCGAGATCCTATACTTATTCTTAACTTATTCTAAGAAAACGCTCGGTTCTGCAGATTCGACCAAAAAATTTTTCCAAAGGAATATGGCGAGATCCTCTGTTTATTCTTTAACTTATTCTAAGAAAACGCTCGGTTCTGCAGATTCGATAAAAATATGTTTCCAAGGAATACGGCGAGATCCTCTACTTATTCTTTAACTTTTTCTAAGGAAACGCTCGATTCTGCAGATTCGAAAAAATTTTGTTTCCAAAGGAATATGGCGAGAATACTTATTCTTTAACTTATTCTAAGAAAACGCTCGGTTCTGCAGATTCGCCCAAAAAAATGTTTCCAAAGGAATATGGCGAGATCCTCTGCTTATTTTTTAAACTTATTCTAAGAAAACGCTCGGTTCTGCAGATTCGAAAAAAAATATTTTTCCCAAAGGAATACGGCGAGATCCTCTACTTATTCTTTAACTTTTTCTAAGGAAACGCTCGATTCTGCAGATTCGATAAAATTATTTTTCCCAAAGGGAATATGGCGAGATCCTATATTTATTCTTTAACTTATTCTAAGAAAACGCTGGGTTCTGCAGATTCGCCCAAAAAAATGTTTCCAAAGGAATATGGCGAGTCCTCTGCTTATTCTTTAACTTATTCTAAGAAAACGCTCGGTTCTGCAGATTCGAAAAAAATATGTTTCCAAAGGAATACGGCGAGATCTTCTACTTATTCTTTAACTTTTTCTAAGGAAACGCTCGATTCTGCAGATTCGATAAAATTTTTTTTCCTAAGGAATATGGCGAGATCCTATATTTATTCTTTAACTTATTCTAAGAAAACGCTGGGTTTCTGCAGATTCGACCAAAAAATGTTTCCAAAGGAATATGGCGAGATCCTTGCTTATTCTTTAACTTATTCTAAGAAAACGCTCGGTTCTGCAGATTCGATAAAAATATGTTTCCAAAGGAATACGGCGAGATCCTCTACTTATTCTTTAACTTTTTCTAAGGAAACGCTCGATTCTGCAGATTCGATAAAATTATGTTTCCTAAGGAATATGGCGAGATCCTATACTTATTCTTTAACTTATTCTAAGAAAACGCTCGGTTCTGCAGATTCGACCAAAAAATGTTTCCAAAGGAATATGGCGAGATCCTCTGCTTATTCTTTAACTTATTCTAAGAAAACGCTCGGTTCTGCAGATTCGATAAAAATATGTTTCCAAAGGAATACGGCGAGATCTTCTACTTATTCTTTAACTTTTTCTAAGGAAACGCTCGATTCTGCAGATTCGATAAAATTATGTTTCCTAAGGAATATGGCGAGATCCTATACTTATTCTTTAACTTATTCTAAGAAAACGCTCGGTTCTGCAGATTCGACCAAAAAATGTTTCCAAAGGAATATGGCGAGATCCTCTGCTTATTCTTTAACTTATTCTAAGAAAACGCTCGGTTCTGCAGATTCGATAAAAATTTTTTCCCAAAGGAATACGGCGAGACCCTTTACTTATTTTTAACTTTTTCTAAGGAAACGCTCGATTCTGCGATTCGATAAAATTTGTTTCCTAAGGAATATGGCGAGATCCTATACTTATTCTTTAACTTATTCTAAGAAAACGCTCGGTTCTGCAGATTCGACCAAAAAATGTTTCCAAAGGAATATGGCAAGATCCTCTGCTTAATTTTCTTGCAATGAAAAGAAGGAAGGAAGTCATAGTTTAAGTCAACTGACAGTGCGAGGAACAAAAACTTTAGAGCACGAAATATACCTACCGCATAGCAGAAGAGTGAATGATAGCGAGTGAAACGAAGAGCTCACAACAATCACAGTCGTTACTACGATGATTCACAAGCTCAGAAACAAGTTTGATGACAAATGCAAGTCGAAAAAATCACAAGTCAAAACCAATAATTAATGATAAAAATATGTATTCATATTGCCCCCACCGTCCTCGTATATAAGATGGTATAAAATAGAGAACACGTAACTGAAACACGCGCTTGCGGCTATTTTGACCGGAAGGGGAACTAATTTTTTCTTCTTTTTTTACAGGAGAGGGGGGAGGTGGGGAAGAGGGAAAGGAGTCTAAATGAAAAATGATGAAGTCACCGGCGTAACTGGATCACCTGAAATGAAAACACAACTCCGGGTAATAAGTGTGTGTGTATGGGGAAGCAGAGAGAGTGCGGGAATTCCGACGGTGAAGCTCGCGAGGGGTGACAACCGCAGTTGAGCTGTTGAGCACAGTGGGTTGAATCGATGAAATTACCGGACTTGCTATTCCTCGCGTTTATCCATAAGGCCTGAAGCAGAGCTGCCGATTTGCGTAGATTTAATGGCATTTTTAAATTCACCAATGATTCCACCGGTTGAGAAAAGATTACATTGTACAATGGGACTATTGCACAATTTTGCTATAAGCGATTTAATAGTCGATTATGGCGTAAAATCCTCAAAAAATAACGATGGCGGCACTAAAAACTTCCAAAATACACTCCTAAACTCAATAAACGTAGTTATTTGCGCGAGCGCAATGGTGGCCGAAGGCAATAACAATGGGAGATTCCTATCTTAATTTCGTCACTCTTTCTATGTTGACAAGGGTGATTCACAGAGTAATTAGTCATCAGAGTGATGATCCACATCCGATGAATGGTGCCACAACACCTAGTGACACCGGTGTCAAATGAAAGTAGTCTCTTATTGGTCACTTCTTGATGGAGTTTCAGAATTATTAGATTGGAATCTTCCATTGTTAGTGCCTTCGCGGCCACCATTACGCTCGCGCAAATAACTGCGTTTATTGATTTTAGGAGTGGATTTTGGAAGTTTTTAGTGCCACCATCGTTATTTTTTGAGGTTTTTACGCCATAATCGACTATTAAATCGCTTATAGCAAAAGTGTGCAATAGCCCCATTTAGTGTATGACTGTAATGCACGAAAATACTCTGATCTGTAATCTTTCCTCAATCGGTGGAAACACCGTTAATCAAATAAAATATCCACAAGTTTTCAAAGTTATCGACGACTCTATACCGGTTGAGAAAAGATAAAATACGGTAGTATTTTCGTGCATTTACAGTCATACACTGAACTAAACTCTGTAATCTTCTCTCAACCGGTGGAATCTTCGGTGAATTTCAAAATGCCATTGAATCTACGCAAATCGGCAGCTCTGGCCTGAAGATGCACGCTCAAACAGATTTGAAAATAATTTATCAATGAGCCCCATTGCACACTTTTGCTACAAGCGATTTAATAGTCGATTCTGCGGGCCGATCAGGGTCATTATTTTGTAACGGGTGGGACATTCAGACAACTTTGAAGTAATTTTTTTCAAATTTTTAATCATTTAAATGAAAAAACTATCCCAACCAACACAACAGAAATGTCTTAACTTCTAGATAGTGATGGGATTTTCAAAATTTAAAAAAAAGTCAATTCAAAGCTGAAAAAAGAGCAGAATAAGGGTGTAACGGGTGGGACAGAAAATGGACAAGGTTTTTGAATCACTTCAGAAAAAGTTGAAACTCTGTGAGTTTTTTTTTCATTTTCAGAAACCCCCCAGAAGTCGCTATGACGCCAGTGGCCGATATAGGGAGGTTTAAGGAATTCAATAGTTTCACGCTTATTTCGTAACATTTTAGCATACTGTCGGTAATAAAATGTTCCTTAGATTGCCTCCTCTAGGCTCCGTCGAAGCCCCCTTTTTTTCCATTTCTTTGCGTTTATACCATGATTTCTTTTCCATTTAAAGAACGTAACTTCTTGTGGTGGTAGAATACGGAGCTAAACGCTGCGGATCCACCTTAAGTCTCAAAGCTGAAAAACCGTTTAAGTCTTTTCGTCTCTGCCTCAGTATGACGTCTCAAAAATCCTCTTTATCACTATCTCTCGTTCGGGTACTTCACAGTTCAACAACGTATACAGGGTGTTAAGAAAAAAAGTTTCCACTGCGGTTTTTTCGAAAACGGCTGCTAATTTCGAAAAACGGCCAAACATGTGTCCAATAATATCGAGGGGGATCCATTTTGGGGGGGTTATTTTTTCGGCGCCCCCTGGGAGGGGCGGGGGAGGGGGTCACCCCCACTTTTCTTATGGGAGACCTATTTTTTTATGCTCTTTTAGATACTGAAATAAAAAAATAGGGCTCCCATAAGAAAAGTGGGGATGACTCCCTCCCCCGCCCCTCTCAGGGGGGCGCCGAAAAAATTAACCCTCCCCCAAATGGGTCCCCCTCATTATATTGGACACGTGTTTGGCCGTTTTTCGAAATTAGCAGCCGTTTTCGAAAAAACCGCAGTGGAAACTTTTTTTCTTAACACCCTGTAAGATTATTTTCCGCGCTGTGTGCGGTGCTGGCCAAGGATCAATTATTTACCAACGAAACAAATCGCGGTACTTGTGATTGTGACCATGTGACTATATATAGTACGCAACCGGTCTAATCTACATTCCGCGTTCTCCGTTATACACGATTGAGATGCGTTTCGAGAAAACGTCGTGCCTCTCCTCACCCCTCAAACCCCCCTCCCCCCACCCATCCCTCACCCCTCACCCCTTTGCCCCTTCCCGTGTTACGGGGGATAATGTCATTCAACGAAACAATCGGATTCAAATGATGACAAATAGTCTCCTCTCGCGGTCTAGTACAATAATAGACAACTGCAGAGATACCTGAACCAAATACATACAAGTACGAGATATGATAAAAGTAATGATTTTTGCGGCCCAGCGAATGATATAAACTATGAAGTAAAAGGTGAGTATCATACCTATAGCAGCGCATATAATGAAAAGTTGAGCGGCGGCGCGCGCAGTAAGGCGAATCGAAGGAGTTGGATATATATGATGGCCATTTATTCATAACCATTAAGTCGTCGTCGTCGCGTTGGTTTCAGATAAAAGTATAAAGAGAAGTTTGAGACTTTGACCGCGGCGCGGCGGTGCACTGTGCAGGTGGGCCCTTTGGTGATGCTTGATGACTGCAAGAGTACCGGGTAAGTAGGTACCTTGCTCGGTGACATGAACATGACAGTGAGAAGTGACTGCGCAATCACGTGTAGAAAAGAAGTCGACAATTTCCGACGATTGATGGTATATATGTGACTGTGACTGTCAGCGGTTTTTATATGTCGAATTGGATCTGAGAGTTGCCAGATATTATTACTGTGGGAAAATTATTCGCCTGATTTCCCGTTGACTCCGCTGCGAGTACACGTATATAAATGGTCCGTATACACTTATACAGGTCCATAAGATGACTCCTTGTCTATTCGAAGAAAAATGTTGGCTCAATAGATAGCGCCATAGCCGTATCCAGAATACAGTGACTATAGATTAACCACAGTGTGGTCATAATCGGGTTCTTGCAAACTTTTGCTATAGGGAACTGAAGAGTTGATTCTTGCTTAAAAATCTGTAAAAATGACGATGAGGACACAACAAAAAATCACAACATTCACTCTCAGAATCGGGCTTAGTGGCGAAGAGACGCAGGTATCATGGGAGATTCCTATCTAAATTGAGACATATCTCTGTGTTTCCGTAGAGAAAGTGACATGATGGACAGGAATCTCCCATGATACCAGCTTTGAACGTGTAAGTGCCGTTATAGCAGTTTTGTAAGTTTATTACTGAACTTTAGACTTTCTTAGTGTGATTTTCGTGATTTTTGCTGGTCTTTACATATGATTGGACTATTTATTTGCTCATAGCAAAAGTTTGCAAGAGCCCCATTGCTATGCACCCAAAGCCGACCTCACAGCCCATAAGAACGCGTGTAAAACATCCGATTTTCAGAAAATCGTAAAAAAGATAAATCTCGAACCAAATTTGAAAAATAAGGTCTCTATCGAAAGCTTATAGCGTCAAGATTATGAAACTGAGCTTTAAACTTCAACTTTAATCCTTGTTTTGCCCAAATCACTGAATTAAGAGGATCCTTTTGTCTCAACCGCCAGCAGTCAGTTTGTTTACATTTTCTCAACTCCTCTCCGCTCACATCCGCTCGTTCTTATTTTTGAAAATCAGGTATTTTACACGCGTTTTTATGGGTGGGCGAGGCCGCTTATTGGGTGCGTAGACGCCAGCCTATCAGCAACACGACCGAAATGACCACACTGTCGTTTATCTAGTCACTGTAAGCCAGAATATCGTCTTTCTCTCTCTCCTAGCTCATTTAAACGCATGTGATAGAAAAGGACACAAACAGGGGCTTAAGTCACTTGATAGTCCCTATATCCATTCTTTCCTAACATATGCGTTCAAATGGGCATAGGTGGAACTAGACACTACTGCAAATGGTGAAATTGCACAACAATTTTATTAACCGAGAATAAACTTTACGTTGCAAAAGTGGCAATTTATGAAATGCAAATGTAGCCGAAAGATTGCCAACTGAGCAATATTTTTTGCTGCATTAGCAATTTAATTGTTATTCCATCTATATATTTTTTGCTCGATTAGCATTTCTTAAAATACAATTTTTGCAATGTTAAGTGTACTCCCGGTTTTTTTTAGCAATCATTTTGCAATTTTCGATAAACATTTTTTGTGTGCACCAATTTATATTACAATCATCTAGATAGGAAACTGACTGTTTCATGTAAGGGATATGGCTTACAGTGGAGTATAGACCTTTACTTTGATTATAGAGATGAGGTGCATCCTTAGCATAGCTTAAAATAAGTCAAACTTTGTGCCAAAATTACTTGGTATCAAAACTTCAAAGCTGTCGCAAAAAAGCTTTAAGTATTTCGGCAATGCAATTTTTATCTACCCATTTCAAAACAGATATCGATATCGATAAACTCAATATTCAATAATGTCAAAATATTGATCTGTGTAATCGACAAACTGACAAAATACTGTTCCCCACGCTAGACATATGAAATATCCTTCATATGCCTCTCGATCACTAGCACCTGAATAGACCCAAAACCCAGAACAAAACTGTCCCAGAGAGGAACGGGAAAAGAACTCACCGAAGTGAATAAGTACAGTTACCGTCTACACCATAATTCGATTAATTTTTCTCAAGGACCTTCCAAGAATTATATTAAATCTGAGCCACTGATTCTATAAATGCACACACAATGAGTAAATTCTGTGAGACATTAGAGTGAGTGGATATATCGAGAACTCGGTCTAATTTGATTTCAGAGGAATATATTCAAGAGGAAATAGGGGTAGAAAGTGGGGAGTGCTGAAGGGGAGGGTGGGGGTTGTTTTTGACCTTGCGTTTAACCTTACACATTGAACGCAATAGGATCAAGACCAGAGAGGGAAGCTCACGTATTTGCTCTATTTTGAATTGGCAAAAACCGATAGGAATGAAAGGGTGATGTTTGACTTCTGGTGCCAGAGGATCGTGTCAATCAAAAATGAACCCTTTTCACTTTTCCAATTGGGTGACCTTTTTATTCCGCCTGCGAACCAAATCACGTCGTCAGCTCGTGGATCTGCGCGGACCGCGTAGTTGACTCCGGGCTGTGTGGCTTTCGGATCAACAACTCGTTTAACTTATAGGAGAGAATACCGTTTACCGAAATTGTGAACTAGGTGTGAAAGATCCGATTCCGTGACAGTGACAGCATTTTTATACCTATACGGACGCATAGACATATAGGTTAAGAGAGCCTGACCTGGGTAACCCATCGAAGAAGAGATATTTTTGCGAAATCGCCCCTGGTGAGTTGCGGGTAGTAGGTACTAAGCATGGATTGAGTTTCAAAAGAGAGTCTAAATGTCTATAAGAAAATTCAATCTCACAGACAAGGTTGATGTGAAATGTCAACTATGATGGGTTCTGGCGCATTTAAAAAAGGCTTAAAAAAGGATTTGAGGGGGGGGGGCACGTGGCTGTGGCCCGTGCCTCCTCCTCATTTAAAACATGTATTTTAAATTAGAGCTGCCATTTCCCGAATCTAATTTTTTTTTTTTTTTTTTTTATTTTAATTCTCCGATGATGATTCTATTGGATGACGGAACTACTCGGGCCAGCGGGGCCGATCATTTACTTGATCGTTAAACCGATCGTTAAAACTGTTTGCGAGTGATGCTATTGGTCGAAAATTGCAAAACTTGGCTGTTGCTATGGTAACCATCGTTAAGAGTCTCGTTTTATAAAGGCTATTCACGAGTAACCTTTAAAAAAGAGGACACTATAACGATGGTTACCATAGCAACGGCTAAGTTTTACAATATTCGACCAACAGAATTCACTCATACACAGTCTTAACGATCGATTTAACGATGAAGTAAATGATCGGCCCGCAGGTAAGCATTCTTTCTCTGAACTGTGGATTTCTTGTCCACCAATAATTGAAACACACGTCATCGCCTTTAAAATCTGATGGAATTTTGATCCTCACCAGCAATAATTCCATTGTTGCGGAGAAAAAATTACAAATTAGCATGGGCACCTGCGGAAAAATTTCCAGGGGGGGGGGGGAATTGTTTAACCCCAATGCAATGGAATGTCTACCATTTTAAATATTTCAGCGCTGAAATATGAAAAAAGAGTTTCACGAATATCATACCTTTACTGGTGAATCAAATTACTTTTTTCTCATATAATTTCATAAGCTTGTTGATTTTTCTGACATTTAATAAGAATCCATGTGTTTACAAAACACTCTCTATATGACTGATTTCATCATAACGGCAATTGCATGTCACCAGGCTGATCAGCGCGGCTTTGAACTATCATATGTGAAGAATAAATAGTCAGGCATAGCAGTGGTTTTTCATAGAAACTTATAAGCTGTCTTATAGACTGTCTTATGACTTATACTGTCTGAAGGAGGAAAAAAAAGTAACAGGAAAAAAATGAACTATCGCATTGCCTTGGAATAAATCACACTTCTTCAGGAAGAATTTATTCACTTTGTTACTGTTTGGCGATAGTAACAAAGTGTACAAGTTCTACCCGAGAAAGTGTGATGTATTCCATGCGTAGCAATTCTATTTTGTTTCCTCCCTCAGACATTAAGTTTTGATGAAAAACTACTGCTGTTTAACTTTTAATTCTTCACAAATGGTCCAAAGTCCCTGATCGATCTGCACTGAGAGAAATCACTTCTTTAAAAACAAGGAACCACGTTTACTTGTGACAGTTTTTTTGTGTGCGAGGGAAAGTTTTGTTGCATGAAGGAGAACCACTGTCACAACCATGGGCGCACCCAGGATTTCTGTATGGGGGGACCTAGTTGTCATTTCATATGGTCTGGGGATCCTCCCCCCAGAAAATTTTGAAAATTTAGCTCTTCTTAGACGCAAAATTAGGCTACTTCTATTCAGAAACTACAAAGGGTGTCCCAAAAGTAAGTGGACTGATGCTGTCATTTCAAAACTATTCAACCTAGAGACTTAATCTTGGTCTTATTTTAAAGATCAAATCGTTTTCTGTCGATTAAGACCAAGATCAGTTCATTGTATTAAAAATTAAAAAAGTTATGACGGTTTTTGAGAAGGGCGAACGCGCGCCGCCTATAGGTTTTTGACAAAAAAAAATTCTTACCAATTATTAATCTTCTACTCCGCTATCCCCCGACTCCACCTGAATTTCCGGTTGCTTCTCAAAGTATTTTCCGCCACTTTCGAGACATTTGTGCATTTTTTTCTCCCATTTTCTAAGAAAAGTCTTCTCAAATTCTTCTTCTGGAATTTTTTTTGGGATTTTTTGAAATGCTGTCTTGATTTCAGCCTTAGTCTCAAATCTTCGTCCACGAAAATCCCTTTTCAATGTTGGAAACAGCCAGAACTCGCATAGTGCGAGATCTGGACTGTACGGTGGATGTCTCAACGGTTTAATACCCTTCTTCTCTAAAAAATTCACGGGTGAAATTTGATTTACGCGGCCGCAAAATCCCCAGCATACCGCGCGCGCGTACTGAACAATGAACAGGTGCTGACCGCCGCGCGCCGCGGTGAGATTGCTCCTGATTTTTCCCGCTAATTGTCCGTCTTATCTCGTTACCTAGACAACGACTGAAGCCGGCAGACGGCCATACATGTATGCCACGTCGCTTAAGGTATTGGCAAGTAGTTTCAAGTGAAAAAAGTTCACTGGAAATGTATAAGAGATGAGAAGAAAACAATTCAACAATTACTGTCAAAAACCTATAGGCGGCGCGCGTTCACCCTTCATAAAAACCGTCATAACTTTTTTAATTTTTAATAAAATGAACTGATCTTGGTCTTAATCGAAAGAAAATGATTTGATCTTTAAAATAAGACCAAGATCAAGTCTCTAGGTTGAATACTTTTGAAATTACAGCATCAGTCCACTTACTTTTGGGACCCTTTGTATATTGAATTAACTCTCGAGAAAAATGAGATTTTCCAAGACTATGCTGAAATATCGGAAATATCGGAAATATCATCATCATACTGATAGAAAGACGGAGTCTTCAGGAAATCTAGATTTCAGAAGAAGATCGAGCGAAATTAACAATTATAAGGACATTACTGTCGGGAAAAATGTGTTCCTCCAAGGAAAAATATGTTTCATGACATCGATACTTTTTTTGAACTCATTTTCTTTCCCATGTTTCCTTTTCTCTCCTCCTGTTTTCCTCTTCTCTTTTTCTCTTTTCCTCATTTTTCCTTTCCTTTTTCTCCGTTTTTCCTTCCCTTTCCCCCTTTCTTTCTTCCTATGGGGAGGGGAGGCCCCCCCCGGGTGCGCCCATAGTCACAACAAGGAATCTTTTCCTTGTAGCAGCAGACATGTTTCCTTGGGTTAAAGGAATTTCCCCTTAGTCAATATTTCACTGAGCAGTTTCTTTATCACAAACGAAATACGCCTTGAGGCTTGAATTAAAAAAATAATTCTCTAAGTGTGGCGACTTGCAATTCCCGTTATCGTAAAATCACCCATATGGGACTAACTATGGAGTGAATGGGTTAAGTGAGACAGCTCTTGCTTTAGTAACGAATACAGTTGATTTTTTTTTTTTTTTTTTTTTTTTTTTTTTTTTTTTTTTTTTTTTTTTTTTTTTTTTTTTTTTAAACAGGAAACCTACTTACTTACCAATAATATGAAAGGTAAAGAGTGTAGAGGTTGCCAAACTTGATCGAACTTAAAGGCTCAGAAAAAGCTATACATACATACTCATCATTGATATTTTGTATTCTTAATCTGTCAGACGTCAGGTACCTTTGGTACCTTGGTGACTCGACAAAAATGCACGGAGCAAGGCTTCGAAAACCTTTCCGGGTACTCCTAAACATTGAAAAATTAAGATCTTCAGAATTCTAAACTGAATACACCGTTAGTTTGTGAGGCTGCAAATTTTGATCTGCATATCCGATACACCCGCTGGCAAAGATGATGCGTCTCGGGACACGTACGATCTCTGCTTATGAATGACCCAGCCTGTTCATGAATGAATGAAACTATGAAAGAATGAGTGAATGAAAATGGAGGGGGAAAATGAACGTCATGCGAATTTCTAGGTGTCCCTGAGAAAGAACCTACACGAATACACGATCGTCCGAGTGAACAACCCTTCCGTAGAAATCCGACCAACAGCAACAACTATGCGGAAATACGGACGAGGCGAGGCACTGTGGCCTAAATACATCAAAAACTGGCCAAAAATCAGAAAACAAATTTCTCGTCTATTTATCATTTATAAATTTTCAAGACCAATTTTAGTCATTAAGAGCAGTTTCTACATAAAGAATTTAAACCTAGAAATGTCAGTGAAAAGTTTTTGAGTAAGCTCAAAAGGTTGATAACTATGATTTTTGATGATTTGTTTTGAAGTGCGTATTTGGCCACTTTTGTTAGATCCTATAGACCATAGTGCGAGGGTAGAAAAGAAAGAGGGAAGGTTGACGCACGCAGCTAACGGCACATCTTGTAAAAACGGGACATTCGGTAAAAACAGAAGAATCCCGTTAAAACTACGTAAGATAACTGTTTCCTTCAACAGCCAAGAAGGTTTCTTCTTCTTCGGTTCTTCGTCTTCTTCCTTTTCCAAACAACCCTTTTATGAGGTCATTTTACGGGACTTGTCATTTTCTCGAGTCTGCTGAGAAAAGGTGTATTAATTGAGGGAAACCCTGGTTAGTGTAAATATTTTGAGCTGACGATTGGTCAACACAATGGAAAGGTTCCACAGTTATAATACCTATTATATTTGCATACAGGGTGAGCCAAAAGTTCCTTCCTACACCTTATTACTTTGCTCCTATTCCGGATAAAAAGATGCGCTTTGCAGCATTCTTTGTCGTTTTGAAGAGCAAACTTTGTGGAGGGGTGGGTAAGCGCCCTCCTCCTTAATCAAACACGGAAAAAAATTACTGTGAAAATAACCATACGGATACCTGATTTTGGCACCTGATAGATGTTATGGTAATGTTAACCAGAAGTATACTATGTTTTGACTAGGTACTAGGTGATGTTCCCTGATTGCATGTCGAATTTACTCAAAGTATCGGTAAATGTACCATACTTCTGGTCAAGTTTACCATAACATCTAGCAGGTGCCAAAATCAGGTATCCGTATGGTTATTTGCACTAATCTTTTTTTTCCGTGAACTTTCAAATAGCTTCCAAACTTGTGAAACATCGTTTGATAAGTGGTGAAAATTGAGCATTTTCGCGCTGAGAGTAACCCGTTCCAACTTGTTCCGTAATTTTTCATGAGTGAATTGACCTTTTTTCCCCCCATTTTAGCGATACCAAGTGAAATTTCGATACAGAAAAGTTCGCTACAAATCAAAAGTAGCAAAGTTAAAAACTACTGAAGAAAAATACTCATCAAAACAAACATTTCAAAGAAGGTGATGTTAATGCATCTAAAAAGTCCGCAATGAAAGATTTTTTGGTCATCAAAAATTTATTGTTTTCAATTTTTCGAGACGAAGTCTCCTCAAAGATTTCAGCTGGAGAGTGCAGACTGCAGAGCCACGTGAAAGGAATAAAGGATCACTGAAAAATTGTCATTTTACTGATCAATGCTGAAATCTTCGAGAAGGCTCTAACGTTTAAGGATCGAGAGTTAAAACTATTAACTTTACAGTCCATGCCTCCACATTATTTTGGGCTGTTTTTTTTCTCCCATTGGTAATCGCAAGTCCAGATTTTCGGAGGAAAAAAAATTGAAAATCGTTGGAGGGACTGGTTGGAGGTCAAAATACTATACGCTTGGTTATTTTTTTTTCACAAAATTATTTTTTTTTCTTGAAGTGCAGGTTTCGTTGAGTATTTTGCCCCCGTGGTTTTTTTCACATTGCAACTTTGCAAAACGCGAGACACGAATTTTTAAAATAGGTCTTCAACGTCTCGAAAGCAAAATGGGCTATTAACCTTCCGCTTGAGCGAAAAGTGTATTGCTCCAGTCTTAATAACTTTTCAAACAATGTATCACAAAACAGAAGTTTGACAATTTTGAGGTATAGGAATAAGGTGGACGGAGGCGTGCGAGGTAATGACTAATGAATAAGCTCCCCCTTCCCCAGGTCTTACCCCTCAAAATGACGAAGAATTGCACAAACCGCATCTTTTTATCTGCGATATGAAAAACGTTGTGAGGACTTTTGACCCACCCTATACCTGTATAGATATACTTGGGTGTTATATTGTCTGCATTCAGACGTTGAGGCACTCTATCTGTCCAGAGTCCACAGTCCGAGGACTGTAAATCATATTCATCCTAAATTGGTCAACATTTTGTCAGTGTTTTCATTGTAATTGGATTAGGCGAACTCAGGAGTCAGGAACTCCTCGTCGCTGCTTTTGTTTCCTTTTTTCTCCTGAACTCAATCTCATAAAGAGAACATTCGCGGAGAAAATTAGAATCAACGCGAACGCCACATCCGGCGACATATCACCTGTCTCATACCTACTCCTGAAGTTACTCCTATGACTTACTTATACCAAAAGGAGTAAGGAATTTTACAAAAAAAAAAAAAAAAAAAAAAAAAGAGGTCATTCTCTACAGTAAAGTGGACAAGATATGCAAAAATTGAACTGTAACACTTAGTGCCTGGCTGTCTTGTTCTGCATTAAAATGCAGCCAGAGACGAAAATATTATCTAAATCTAATAAGGTCAAACGTGTTGATGTTACAGCAGGTTTGATGTGTATTTTCAAAGACGAAATCACACGCGTCCCACCCGTTACATAACCTTGCTGTCCCACCCGTTACGCTACTTTTTTAATTTTTTTAGAGAAAAATAATTTAGTAAATGAAAAAAAAACTTTTTGTCGGATCAAAGTTTATACCATCACCTTTAACATATATTTTTTCCAAATTTTGTTCTCTTCAAAACTCACAGAGTTTCATTTTTTTCTGGAGTGATTCAAAAACCTTGCCCATTTTCTGTCCCACCCGTTACACCCTTATTAATGCTCTTTTCTCAGCTTTGGATAGACTTTTTTTACATTTTGAAAATCCCATCAGTATCTAGAAGTTAAAACCTTTATGTTGGTGGGATAGTTTTTTCATTTAAATGATTAAAAAGTTGAAAAAAAAATACTTCAAAGTCGTCTGAATGTCCCACCCGTTACAAAATAATGACCCGAAAGAGAAAAAAAAGGGATCCTCATCAATTTGGAGGCAGGCCGGCAGGTTGTTTGAAACCGAAGTGATTCCCTGAGTTAATGAATGGTTTTTGGCAGTGGCGTTGCGTGTAATTTGGCAACATTGCAGTCTGTCCATTTAAAACCCATGAAAAAGATCGAACTATTGGGTGTTCGGTGAATACCTTCGGATTAGACCTTTTACATGGATTTAAATGGACACAATACATAGTTGCCAAATTGCTCGCTGCGCCAATGGTTTTTGGACGTTTTTAATGTGCGCGTCGTTATTTTCGCCAAATTTTACGTAAGAATCAAGGCTCTATATCGTAGCAAACGTACGCAACAGACCAGTGGCGTAGTGTGCAATTTGGCAAAGATGTAGCTCGTTTATTTATAACCACGAAAAATATCGAACTATTCGGTGTTCGGTGAACACCTTTGCATTCGATTTTTTTCATATGTTTAAATGAACGCATCACAACGTTGTCAAATTGCAAGCTAAGCCACTGCAACAGATCCATTAAATATAGGTACTCATAGTTTTTATTCCCACATCGCACGAATAGCTCTTCCGCTCAGGCTCCGGAAAACTCGACCACTTCTCGTAGAGCTGATTCGTGGTGTGTGGTCCAAAGCAGTTTGTCTTGTTTTGGGAAACTTTAAGGGCCAAACAATAACCAGTCATTTTTCAACACAAGCAACTATAGCTGCGGTCAAGCGTTAAGCTGGTGTCAAAGGGTTGAGCCGTTTGCAAGAAAAACCTCTTTTGTTTGTGAACTCTTATGCTTGTGGTCACGTGTGACGTGTCTCAGTCCCACCAGCTCCAAGCCATGCATAGCCAGGATATTGTCTTTCTCTCTCTTAGCCCATTTAAACTAATGTGTTAGAAAAGGACAGGAACAGGGGTTGAAGTCACGTGACAGTCCCTCTATCCATCCTTCTCTAACACATACGTTTAAATGGAGAAAGAGAGAAAAACACAATATCCTGGCTACGGCTATGCTCCACGTATCCCTCATAAATCAGGAATATTCTGAATATTGGTCTCATGGCGAGACAGTTCTACGATGTTTTGGAGTGGTAGAATGGTGCGTGATATAGTTAATATACATAAATGAACGGATTTAGTGATCTCATTATGCGTTCTCAGGGAAAAGGGCGTGTACGGCTTTACTCTGAAGAATGGCTCAATTAATATGAATTAGGATGGTTTTAAGAACGGGGTAGTGAAAAAGGTCGATTATTTCAGGATCCGGATTTGAAGTATCAAATTTTGTTTATATTTGGTCAAAAAACGGGAGTTTCCTTTGAAATACTGTTGGAACTGTCCCAATTTTTAAAAATGATTTTAGAATGTACCAATGATATGATTGATTGATTGGCCCCGACAACTTACTGTACTTGACCAATTAGGTTGTGTGGTTAGGGGCTCGAAGCTGATATGCTTTCATGAAAGCCGCAGAACTGCCAAGTCCAACCTTTTCTAAGACAAGCTTTATACATATATAATATATATGGAGCACATATTTATGGTGCAGTACGAAATGGGACAGTTGTGAGGACCTGACTTTTGGTGTTCTTCACGAAGCAAATGAGAGTCCTCTGTGAGCTAAAAAAAAAAACAAAAAAAAAAACAAAACAAAAAAAAACTAAAGATGCCTTTGTTTTTTAACTATAGGGTCATTATTTTGTAACGGGTGGGACATTCAGACGACTTTGAAGTAATTTTTTCAACTTTTTAATCATTTAAATGAAAAAAACCATCGCACCAACAGAAAGGTCTTAACTTCTAGATAGTGATAGGATTTTCAAAATTTAAAAAAGGTCTATCCAAAGCTGAGAAAAGAGCAAAATAAAGGTGTAGCGGGTCGGACAGAAAATAGACAAGGTTTTTGAATCACTTCAGAAAAAGTTGAAACTCTGTGAGTTTTGAAGAGATAAAAATTTGGAAAAAATACATGTTAAAGGTGAGGGTATAGGCTTTGATCCTACATAAAGTTGTTTTCATTTACTTACTAAATTATTTTTCTCTAAATTTTTCTATAGATCTCACATTGTTCCGGAGATGTGATTTCGGTCCGAAATACATTCTACGATGAGATTCATTTTCGCAGCTAGAAGCGGACCCTCTTCAATTCCAAATGTTTGAACTTTTTTTGAACCCTTTTAAATCAGTTCGTAGACTGATCACATATATTTACAAAAAATGAATGAATTGATCCATTTCATAGAAAGTCTGGGCAGGGCAGCAGCATACTAAAGAAACCTTGCTTGGTCTATTTACCGGAACCACTTTTTCCGATACTCCCCCCCCCCCACCCACCAGATATCTCAGAAAAATGTGGACTTTTCCCCCTCTTTTTCATCTTTCCTGCGCTCCTTTTTCCTTTTCTGTTGCATATTTAACTCTCCTCGTATTTCAAGGGAAGTGTACTATCGTATTATGCAATTTTTTTAAAACTTTTTTTTTTTTTTTTTTTTTTTTACCGTGTCTTCGTTTTTCTTTATGTTCTCATTCGTCATCTTATCTACAAATATATGCAAACATGAGTACACACATCAATGTACTCTCAATATAAATGGTCGGAGCGCGCGAGACAAGTGTTTATCGACTGAATGGATTTATTGATGTTTTCGCGCAAGGAGCGAAACCAGACACCGTTGAGGCGAGAAAAATGATTATTTCGTTAAAGTTCTAGCTTGCCGATAATATATTTCTACAACACCGTCCGATCACTGTTTTAACAGGCGTGATGTTGCCAGTTTAACCCTTTATAGACCAAGCCCGAGTCTACTCGTTTTTCTCCTCTAGTCTATTTCATATTGATTCAGTCTTCATTCCAGATAAACGCGATTAGCGATGAAAACACTAACTAGATACGGCGCCTTCAATGCGTCGTATATGCAATTTCAACTCCCCCGAGTACGAACAGTTAACTACCTTCCCTATTTAAATGGAAGATTGGCGACGTTTTAAAACCTGGTCCTTAGAGGGTTGAAGCATGCATTTTTTGAACCTTAATCGACCTGAATCTGAATCTGAATCGATCCCTAAATCGTGTACAGCATAAGTGTGCAACTGTGACATTTGGGGGCCTCCTGTAAGTTCGATCGGGTGAAGTTGGGTGGAAACGTCTGCCTACCGGCCGCCGCGCCCTGGGCCTGACCGAGTGTCTGCCCCTGCCCTCAACATGGACATAGAATTTACCACTTCCCGATTTTGAGTGTTATCTTTGGGACTGGATGGCTCACAATATCAGACCAAAGGGCCGATCATTTACTGCATCGTTAAACCGATCGTTAAGACTGTGTATGAGTGATTATATTGGTCAAAATTTGAAAAACTTGGCCGTTGCTATGATGGTAACCATCGTTTCGTAACTACAGTCTCGTTAGTTATAGGTTATTCATGAGTAACCTTTAAAAATCGGACACTATATTGATGGTTACCATAGCAACGGCTAAGTTTTAAAATTTTCGACCAATAAGGTAGGTGACCCAAAGGTGGCCCGGCTCTTAAGGTCCCCCCCAGCTTATTTCAATTAATTACACGAATTGACGATAGATGGCATTAGTGCTGAGTAGCAGGATGTTATCGCTTCCCCCACTCCAAAAATCAAGAGCATCGGGCGATTCAGTCGGCGCGGAACAGTGCAACGTCCAATTTCGCAGGTCTTCAGCTAATTTTCACTGAAGTAAACAATCGTGAAAGGTAAGCCCTTACATTGATTCCACCTTTGACTTTCAATTCATCATAATCATTATAATTTCTGGTGTAACTAGGGTCTAGATTCCGTTTTCGAACGATAAAATAGCATTTGAATACTTATTAATGAAATTTAAAAGGGAGTGTCCACCTCTAGGTACATCAAAAACATTAGGGGCCACCTTAGGTGCATGTTTTGCGCGATGTCAAAACACTACATTTTTTCAAACGCAAAAAAAACCTCAAAAACAAGCAAATTTTAGAAAAATGAAATTAATATGTGATAGCCAACTTTCTGAAAAGTAAATTGAAATATTTCGTTTTTGTTTTTGTTTTTTTTTGTTTTTGTTTTTGTTTTTTTTTTTATCTCTCATGACGTATACGTGCATATTGGCCCAAAGCATAGGTATGGCCACCTTTGGGTCACTTACCTTAGAATCACTCATACACATAGTCTAAACGATCGAAACGATGAAGTAAATGATCGGCCTACAGAGAATCGTTCGAGAGGGCAACAACGGACGAAGGGATATGTGACGGAGGAGTCCAACGACTGACGAGTCATTGAGTGATAGCTAATAATCCCTCGCTATCCTTTATCCTTTCCATGCTCAGTGTTCAGGTCGTCCAGGATATCTAGCTATATGTATACATACAATGTATATAATATCCTCGCACTCTGGTTGATTTAAAGACGAGACGAAACGCTTGCTGTCACGACTCCCCCCCCCTCTCTCTCTCTCTCTCTCTCTCTCTCTCTCTCTCTCTCTCTCTCTCTCTCTCTCTCTCTCTCTCTCTCTCTCTCTCGTCACGGAGTGGCCGTTTGATGGAGAGCGGGAGATCTGGCGTGCGGTGTGGTGTGTACTGTGTAGCGTGGCTTAGCGTTGAAGGCGTTGAGAGGTGGACACCCGTACTGTACTTGACCAATTAGGTTGTGTGGTTAGGGGCTCGAAGCTGATATGCTTTCATGAAAGCCGCAGAACTGCCAAGTCCAACCTTTTCTAAGACAAGCTTTATACATATATAATATATATGGAGCACATATTTATGGTGCAGTACAAAATGGGACAGTTGTGAGGACCTGACTTTTGGTGTTCTTCACGAAGCAAATGAGAGTCCTCTGTGAGCTTAAAAAAAAAAAAAAAAAAAAAAAAAAAAAAAAACTAAAGATGCCTTTGTTTTTTAACTATAGGGTCATTATTTTGTAACGGGTGGGACATTCAGACGACTTTGAAGTATTTTTTTTTTCAACTTTTTAATCATTTAAATGAAAAAACTATCCCACCAACATAAAGGTTTTAACTTCTAGATAGTGATAGGATTTTCAAAATTTAAAAAAGGTCTATCCAAAGCTGAGAAAAGAGCAAAATAAAGGTGTAGCGGGTCGGACAGAAAATAGACAAGGTTTTTGAATCACTTCAGAAAAAGTTGAAACTCTGCGAGTTTTGAAGAGATAAAAATTTGGAAAAAATACATGTTAAAGGTGAGGGTATAGCTTTGATCCTACATAAAGTTTTTTTCATTTACTTACTAAATTATTTTTCTCTAAATTTGTCTATAGATCTCACATTGTTCCGGAGATGTGATTTCGGTCCGAAATACATTCTGCGATGAGATTCATATTCGCAGCTAGAAGCGGACTCTCTTCAATTCCAAATGCTTGAACTTTTTTTGAACCCTTTTAAATCAGTTCGTAGACTGATCACATATATTTACAAAAAATGAATGAATTGATCCATTTCATAGAAAGTCTGGGTAGGGCAGCAGCATACTAAAGAAACCTTGCTTGGTCTATTTACCGGAACCACTTTTTCCGATTCTCCCCCCCCCCCCAGATATCTCAGAAAAACTTGGACTTTTTCCTCTCTTTTTCTTGTTTCCTGCGATCCTTTTTCCTTTTCTGTTGCATATTTAGAACTCTCGTCGTATTTCAAGGGAAGTGTACCATCGTATTATGCAATTTTTTTAAAAACTTTTTTTTCCCCTTTTTTTTGACCTTGTCTTCGTTTTTCTTTATGTTCTCATTCGTCATCTTATCGACAAATATATGCAAACATGAGTACACACATCAATGTACTCTCAATATAAATGGTCGGAGCGCGCGAGACAAGTGTTTATCGACTGAATGGATTTATTGATGTTTTCGCGCAAGGAGCGAAACCAGACACCGTTGAGGCGAGAAAAATGATTATTTCGTTAAAGTCCTACCTTGCCGATAATATATTTCTACAACACCGTCCGATCACTGTTTTAACAGGCGTGATGTTGCCAGTTTAACCTTTATGGACAAGCCCGAGTCTACTCGTTTTTCTCCTCAGTCTATTTCATATTGATTCAGTCTTCATTCCAGATAACGCGTTTAGCGATGAAAACACTAACTAGATACGGCGCCTTCAATGCGTCGTATATGCAATTTCTACTCCCCGAGTACGAACAGTTAACTACCTTCCCTATTTAAATGGAAGATTGGCGACGTTTTAAAACCTGGTCCTTAGAGGTTAAGCATGCATTTTTGAACCTTAATCGACCTGAATCTGAATCTGAATCGATCCCTAATCGTGTACAGCATAAGTGTGCAACTGTGACTTTTGGGCCTCCTGTAAGTTCGATCGGGTGAAGTTGGGCGGAACGTTTGCCTACCGGCCGCCGCGCCGCCTGGGCCTGACCGAGTGTCTGCCATGCCCTGAATCGGACAAATTTCCATCCCAACATCGGACAGTCATGAAGTTTTACTACATCTTCCTCCACGATCGGTGAAATTGGTTGATTTACCTGCTTACGGAGACCGAGATGGGCTGACAGGATGTTCCATCATGCAACTCAAAGGACGATAAATTTACCATACTTCCGATCTTAAGTTTACTTGACTTAAAGGTGCAAATATCAGAATGCCGTCATTTGCTTATTTACACTTAATTTTTTCCGTGTGTATGAGAGATTATATTGGTCAAAATTTGAAAAACTTGGCCGTTGCTATGACGGTAACCATCGTTTCGTAACCACAGTCTCGTTAGTTAAAGGTTATTCATGAGTAACCTTTAAAAATCGGGCACTATAACGATGGTTACCATAGCAACGGCTAAGTTTTAAAATTTCTGACCAATAAGGTAGGTGACCCAAAGGTAGCCCGGCTCTTAAGGTGCCCCCCAGCTTATTTCAGTTAATTACACGAATTGACGATAGATGGCATTAGTGCTGAGTAGCAGGATGCTATCGCTTCCCCCACTCCAAAAATCAAGAGCATCGGGCGATTCAGTCGGCGCGGAACAGTGAAACGTCCAATTTCGCAGGTCTTCAGCTAATTTTCACTGAAGTAAACAATCGTGAAAGGTAAGCCCTTACATTGATTCCACCTTTGACTTTCAATTCATCATAATCATTATAATTTCTGGTGAAACTACGGTCTAGATTCCGTTTTCGAACGATAAAATAGCATTTGAATACTTATTAATAAAATTTAAAAGGGAGTGTCCACCTCTAGGTACATCAAAAACATTAGGGGTGGCTACCTTAGGTGCATGGTTTGCGCGATGTCAAAACACTACTTTTTTCCAAACGCAAAAAAAACACCTCAAAAACAAGCAAATTTTAGAAAAATGAAATTAATATGTGATAGCCAACTGTCTGAAAAGTAAATTGAAATTTTTTTTTTTTTTTTTTTTTTTTTTTTTTTTTTTTTTTTTTTTTTTTTATCTCTCATGACGTATACGCGCATATTGGCCCAAAGCATAGGTATGGCCACCTTTGGGTCACTTACCTTAGAATCACTCATACACATAGTCTAACCGATCGAAACGATGAAGTAAATGATCGGCCTGCAGAGAATCGTTCGAGAGGGCAACAACGGACGAAGGGATATGTGACGGAGGAGTCCAACGACTGACGAGTCATTGAGTGATAGCTAATAATCCCTCGCTATCCTTTATCCTTTCCATGCTCAGTGTTCAGGTCGTCCAGGATATCTAGCTATATGTATACATACAATGTATATAATATCCTCGCACTCTGGTTGATTTAAAGACGAGACGAAACGCTTGCTGTCACGACTCCCCCCCCCTCTCTCTCTCTCTCTCTCTCTCCTCTCTCCCTCTCTCTCTCTCTCTCTCTCTCTCTCTCTCTCTCTCTCTCTCTCGTCACGGAGTGGCCGTTTGATGGAGAGCGGGAGATCTGGCGTGCGGTGTGGTGTGTACTGTGTAGCGTGGCTTAGCGTTGAAGGCGTTGAGAGGTGGACACCCGACAAATCGGTCAATATCCATCAAAGTCCACTCTCTCGCAGCATTCAAACTATGTGTGCTCCGCTCTTTGTGGTCAAACACATCAGGTGTGATTCGAACCATCATTGTTTTTACTCTCTTGTAGTCTTAGCTTAGCTCACCATCCTCAAGCAGCGTTGGAAAAGGATACGACATGAAACCCGTGGCGCAAATGATTTCTGTTGACTTCAATCCTTCTTAACACTTTCGCTTCGTAGTCCCATAAGGAAGACGTTCATCGACTGTGGACTTGAATTCTTATGAGGCGACCCGGCCCATTCCTTATGGGAAATGGCCTCTTGCCAAAAGTTGATTTTTTTACATCATGCATGGGAAAAAAAAGACTGGTAGAATTACCATATGCATAGCTGATTTTGGAGTCTGATGCTATCAAATATGGTCAATTTCACCAGATTATGGTAAGAGGTACCAACATTTTACCTTAATTTACCACAGGGTACGTTGCATTTACCATATGATGGTGAAATTTACCATACTTGTTAGCAGACGCCAAAATCAGCTATGCAGATGGTAAATTCTACCAGTCTGTTTCTTCCATGAGGATCGACGTCGCGTCGTTTGTCGAGCTGAGCAAAAATTATTCTCACGGCACCAACAAATCTAGCCACACCGTCCCCGAGCAATTTAGGCAAATTTGAAAGTTTATCGAACTGCAAAAGTTGCAATTCACAACAAAAGAGCTCGAGCAGGACCATTTTCCAAGTACTTTGAAATGTAATCACGCTACAACAACATTTGTGAAACATCACGCATCAATTTACAATCACAGTTATTTTGAAGAAAGTCCGATGTTTTGTCCTTGTCCCGCTCACAGTTTCTTATGGGCACAGAATTCCAGGATATAGGGTATAAATCTCTCGGTATAACTGTGATTGTAAATTTACTTGTGATCTTTCAGGAATGGGTCTGTTGCAAACTTTTGCTACAACGATAAAGATTGTTTCATCGTATATAAAATTGCCCGAAAAGTCCATTGGTGGCATCAGAAAGTCATGAAATGCGATAATAAACTCACAAGAGACGATTAATGAAATCCAAGATGGCGGTAAAATATCGACCAATCTGCATGCATACATCGCACCTTTAATATCCAAGGATTGCCAACGTTGACAACCTCACAGCTTCAGAGGTTATGTGTTTATTTACGTTGTGATTGGGTGCGATCGATATTGTGAGGTTGGCTATCCTTGGATGTTCGTGGTGCATGCATACAGGTTGCTCAATATTTTACCGCCATCTTGGATTTCATTAAACGTCTCTCGTGAGTTTTATACTGCATTTTATGACTTTCTGGTGCCACCAATGGACTTTTCACGCGATTTTACATGAGATTGAGCACTCTATAGCGCTGCAGCAAAAGTTTGCAACAGACCTATTATGTCGGAGTGAAAAGATACTTTAAGGTACGTTGACTCAAATTATGCAATAAAATTTAAGAAAACTGGTTGTTAAAGAGCATGAATTTGCATTCGAAAATTTGGATCTGATTTATTATGGGTTAAATCCAATCGAGAGTGAGCGAGATGGAGCATTTTTTTGGATCCAATTTTGATCGTGACTCATCACTGAACAGGTCTATACACTCTTCCTTCAAATTCAGAGCAATTTTTCCATCGTTCTCTATACGTCCTGGCAACGTCGTCATCAAGAGATTCCTCGTCAGGTACATGCCTTCATCGCAGCGGCTCTAAGTCCGTGGATCGTCCTTTCCAGGTGTTTGATCCCCCGCCCAACCCCCCCTCCCCCCCCTCCAGTCCTTACCGCGTACCACCGTGCCACGCGGAGACGGAGTGGAGCGGAGAGAGATTCCACTCGATCTCATATTTCATAATTAATTTTTTTGTTGAGTCATTCGATCATTCGATGTTGTCGGAGTCATTAATATAGTTGTTAGCCGGTTATCAGCACGCCTTTTAGCGTCCATTTGTTCTTGGCTCGAGAAAACCTCACAGCCTCACATTGCCCCCCCTTCCCCCACCACAATACCCACATCCCCCTCCTCCTTCTACAGACACCTATGTTTCTTCGCTCTCCATGATTCCAATAAACTTACGTATAGATCTCCGTCTATTGTGATTCCTTTCAAATGTTTGATCACCTCTTTGTTTGTTTGATTTGTTTTTATTATTATTATTATTATTATTATTATTTATTATCTGATTTATATTAATATGGTTACTTTTACTATTGGGAGCTGCTACGCGAAGAATTCCCGTACGTAGAGAGTTAAGACAAGTGAAACAGTACTTACCGTCTCTAAACCAATGAGCTATAACTTTGGAGTGGCAGCGGGCTGATCCATACCTTGTGCCACACATGGTAGAAGGAGTCCCGAGAAAAAGCGAAATTTGGACGGTAGACTCCAGAGACAAATAGAGACCCAGCACAAAGCTTGCGACAGGTGTCCACTTTCTGGGGTTCAATTGTGGTCGGAGCTCATCGGAACAACAGCCAACTATTGCCTAATGTTGACTGATGAGCGTGTGTTTTGCATTCGACAAGCAAAACGTGTTTCCGTTTCCGGAACGGCGAACCAATCACAGCCTTTTGTTGAGCTTTACCGTTCAACATTATGCAATGTTTATCGTTGCAGCCGGTGACTCCCGAACAAAACTGCGACCGCTAAACTTGCCTCACTTTTCTAACACGGGAAGCATACGGTGTGGTGGGTCTCTATTTGTCTCTGGTAGACTCCAAGGTTTGAGGTTAAATTTTGTAGGTCGTTTCCGGCGATGCCCGAGTTTGTTTACGGAACGACCGGAAACGACCTACAAAATTTAACCTCAAAATCGATTTTTACGGCAAGATGGCGGCGCCCTATAGGTGACAACAATGAACCAGCGGAACGTTCCTTGATTTGCCACTCTAAAGTTATAGCTCCTTGGGATTGACGCAATAATACAGAAGTTTCAAAACAGAGGCTGCAACGCGGTTAACACTGAAAGGATCTCGGTTGAATGGGGCTCTTGCAAACTTTTGCTGTTTGCAAATGAATATTCAAATCTGATGTAAAAACCAGCGAAAATCACGAAAACCACTCTGAGAAAGTCTACAATTCAGTGATAAACTCACATATCTGCTATAACAGCAAGATCGCAATGACGCTTCAACGCAGGTATCATTGGAGAGTCCAGTCTAATTTGTCACTTTCTTTAACGGAAACACAGAGATATCTCTCAATATAGATGGGAATCTCCCACGATGATACCTGCGTCTCTCCGCCATTAAGCCCGATTTTGAGAGTGAATTTTGTGATTTTTTAGTGTACTCTTCATCATTTTTTACAGGTTTTCATGCAAGAATCAACTCTTCAATCCCGTGTAGCAGTGGCGGCTCGTGGGCTTTGGTATTGGGGAGGCTGTGGGGGGATCTGGGGGGAGCCCCCCCAGAAGGGGGTGGGGGTTCCCCCACAAACAAAACACACAAACACAAAAACAAACAGGCGCGGCTGGTCCGGCGACTGGCATGACGGTTATCCAGTTCCATGAAGTTGGCTTGGTCATGAAAAGCACTAATTATGGGACTAATACCAATAATTAGTGCTCAATTAGTGCTTTTTAGTGCTTTTTTCCGAAAGTTCGCCGGCCCTGAACTTTCCGCGTAATCGGTGAAAAACCGAATACCAAGCTAACTTCAGGCTGGCTGTGTGAACTTTTTTAATTACATTTCAGAGCTATTGGCAATAGTCTAGGCGTTTTGGGCTTAATTAGTGCCTCCTAATTATGTTTCGAAATGTAAAAAATACCCAAAACTTTTGAAGATACAGCCGGATAACCAAAATGGCAGGCAAACTTAAAGCTGGCTGTGCAACTTTCTTATTTATGAAGCAATACAACTGAAACTTTCCAAATATTTAGTGCTCAATTAGTGCTTTCATTTTCCTTTTGATGCCGACAAGACCCTACATCATCCATCATGGCTAATCGCGAAAAACAAAATGGCAAGCTAACTTCAGGCTGGCTGTGTAATTTTTTATTTTTATTGCCAAAGTTCTGAAACTTCACAGATATTTAGTGCTTAATTAGTGCTTCCGAAGTCTCCTTTGCACATATCCGTTCCGACATTTCGTTTTTTAGCTATTCGCGAAAAACAAAATGGCAAGCTAATGGCTGGCTGAGTAACTTTTTTTTTTTATTTTTAGTGCTAACATTCTGAAACATTGTGGATATTTAGTGCTGAGTTAGTACTTCCAAATATGCTCTTGCTCATATCAACTTCGATTTTGCTCAACAATCAACAATCGGAAACCAAATTGATTAACAAAACTGCCGACTGATGATTTATACTGCGAGAAGTTGTCTTGTATTTTAACGGTACCGTATGTAAACCTCGATTCCTCCTCCCTCCTGATCATCATCCTTTTTCGGGTGCCATAAAACTGTCAGGCGCAATGAGAAGGGTCGGAAAGTGTGTCTTCCGAAGAAAGGTTCAATTCCCTCCTCCCTCTCCACCTCTTCTGACCATCTCTTCCTTTTCTTCCTTTTTTTCTCTCCCTCATCTCTCTCTAAACTTACGATCGTCTCTTTTTCTCTTTTTTTTCACATCTACAGGGATGTTGATGTCTCTCAGTTAGTTGTTGACGTCACTTATCAGCAGACGTTGTTTTGACGTGTATTACACGGTTTTGTGGTGGCTTAACTAAAAAATTTTCAATCGAGCTACAGTTCCATCTAACTCCGCTCTCACGGGGTTTTCCCAAAGAAGCAAGAAATTTGTAGAAAATAAATTACGCCCTTTAAGAACCGGTATTTCCCCGAGATTATTGCGTCAGTACTTTTCGTTGATCTTGAAAAGCTTAATTACATCGGACCATGCACTGCACTGAGGCTGTTGCAGATGCGGCACGTGCCATGCGGCAACAATGGATTTTATCCATTTAAAACTGTGTAAAATACTCGATTCTTTGGTGAGGCGCTGTGCTTCACCTGGTATCGATAATTTTGCATAGATTCAAAGGACAAAACAGCAGGGTTGCTAGATTGAACGAGTCCCCCGCCCCTGAGCTGTCGCACAGTTTTGCTGTAAGCGTTTTAATGAACGATTTACAGGCAAAAACTGGTGAAAAAACGAGATAACACTAAGCTCACGAAATTCAGTCCATGACTCATTAAATTTTATAAATTGCGCGAGAGTGATGGCTGCGTGTGATACTAACAAATGGAATTACCATTTCAAGTTGTTCACTTTCTTTATGCTGACATTAGGGAGGTTCTCTGAGTGGTTATCCACATACGATTACTGGAGGCACTGAATTACCCCCTTTCAGCAGCGAAAAAATTTAAAAAAATTGATTCAAAGTCTACTCCTAATCTTAAAACACAAAATATCATTTGGTTCGACCCCTTTTTTTTTTTTTTTTTTTTTTTTTTTTTTTGGGGGCCCCCAACCCCCCCTCATAATAGCCCCCAAGCAAAAAAAACCAAATTTGTGCAAAAATGATCGTAAAATCTCCGGGAAAAATTTTAGAACAGGCGTATTGTAGGTCAAACAACTCAAATCTGATGATTACAGGAGCCCTCGGCCACTCTGAGAGTGGTAACGGAGTCGGTGGGGGGGGACGACAGACGTGTCATCGCAATTTGGACCTCTGATAGATAAGACTTCATAGATTTGACTTAGCCGGCGAAAACGAATTGAATATAAGAAAGCATCTTCTTTGGTCCCACCAGACGTCTAACTTGGCCTCCAAAGAGAGCGGGAGGAGATGTAGGAGGGAAGCCGGAGGGCTGCCCAAAGTAGGTCCTGCTCCCCAGAAACATCATATGAAGTAAAAATTGGCGGAAAAACGCCGAAAATATAGCGGTTTGCGGGGTCAGTAAGCGCGAATTTAATAAACCCAGGACTCCCTGGACGGGAAACCCCAAAGCTGCGTCGCACTCTAAAAGGGGGGTGCCAAGGCAAAAAATGTCATGCTAAGCATTTTAAGATAAACCAAGAAATGGGGCTGTAGAAATTTTTTTCGTGGTACCCCCGGGGGCCCCATTCTCCTCCTTTAAGAGTGACGAAGGGTATCTGAGAGTCATGAGACCATGACATATTCGAGCTGTGATCTCGTAAACCGCTATCTAGCAATTTTTTTCCCCGTTTTACGACAGTTTTTACTTCATCCGATATTTCTAGGGGGCAGGGCCTCTTCCCCCCCCCCCCCCCCCACATCTCCTCTCGACCTCTCTGGAGACCGAGTTAGACGTCTGGTGGGACTATTAAGATGCTTACCGATCTATAATCCGTTTTCGCCGGCTACGTCAAATTTTTGAAGTCTTACCTTGGTCTGTCAGAGGCCCAAATTGCGAGGACGCCCCCCCCCCCCCCCCTAGCAGCGTCTAGTCGTCAAATTTAGCTTTCTCCCGAAATACGCCTGTTCTACAATTTTTTCCGGCGATTTTTCGATCAGTTTTGCACAAAATTTGGGGTTTTTTATGCTTGGGGGGTAATTTGAGGGGGAGTTGGGGGCCCCAAAAAAGATTTTTAGTTGACAAACCAAATGTCATCTTTTAATACAGGATTAGAAGTACCAATCTGACTCAGCATTTAAACTTTTTTTTTCACTTTTAAAGTGGGGGTCCCCCAAATTTCAAAAAGAGGTCGATCCCCACAAAAATCCCTTGAAAAATAGTCGGGAGGCTTTGAAACCAACCCCCAAAATTTTAATTTGTCTCGTCAAAATACATTCGTTTACTATTTTTCAGCTTTCTATGTCGAATTGCGGCCGAGAAAAAGGGCCCGGTACGGTAGGTCTGGGAAACCCCGTACTATACTTCCCTGTGGGGAATAATAAAGTGCACCCCCAAAACGAGGGATACACGAAAAAACTGAGTTCACTTCCTTCCTTCCTTAGTGACTTAAATTTACAAAGTGAGCCCATGCGAATGCGCATGGGTTTTTTGATTTTCCATTCCGTTAAAGGGAATGATAACGGCTCAGGTGGGAATACATTACGCCTTGACTTAAGCGACAATATCTCAGTCTCACGAAGAAAACTTCTTTTACCATTTTTTTTTTGATTTGAAAAGAAAGGGGTTATAGAAAGGAGAAGTACAGAGACTTAGAAAGCATTGTTGCGTCCAAGAGACACAGAGAGATCAAATTCGAACAAAATGTTAGATCATAAAGGGCAAACCTTACGTTGACTCCGGATAGCGGCTGGTGCGGGCGCGGCGAGATGAGTCTGCAGAGGGAGTCAGCTCGTGTGAGCTAGCCCTATTTCTCGCGCGGGAGTTTTGAACAGGGGCGCTGCGAGGGACATTTCCTCGCACATCAGTCGCGAGTCATCGCGCAGTCTATTTCTTTGTACTCTCGTTTAACTGTTGCAGAATGTATGATAACGAGTGTCTCTTCCTTGCTTCGCAATTATTTTCCGCACTCTGCTCCTTTTTTTTCCCCTTTTTAATCTCTATGACTAAGAAAAACAGGAGCCTGATCTTAATATCTTTCGTCCTGACCTATCATTTAAATCCGAAAAGTGACGCGTCATAAGACTCGATGAAAACCTCTGACAACACTGGCGTAGCAAGAGAGTAGCGAAGAAACAGCTCCGTGGGGGGGGGGGGGATTTAATCGAGGCAAATCGATGAAATATAAATTAAATCGAAAAAAGAAAAAGGGAAAGGGAAAAAAGAGGAAAAACTTCCGAAACGCTCTAGGGGTTTTTAGGGTGGGAGCAGTGGTGGATTCAGAAGGTGGGGGGGGGGGGGGAGTACGCCTGTGACATTTGAAAATTTGAAGCGTCGCGTCGGTAGCCAACTTTTTTTTTTTCCTCAGCTAATGTGACAGTGGCTATTGTAACTAGCCACCTTATTCGGTTGGTAAGATGTTTTAAAATGGGGAAAAAATATTTTCCCCGTGGTAGCACAGTGGACAGCGGTAAACATTATTTTTAGACCAAGTGCGGGTTGACATTTTGAGATTTTTCCCCCCAACGCAGACCGGCTTCCGCTAATATAGTCATATTTTTTTTTTTTTTTTTTTTTTTTTTTTTTTTTTTTTTTTTTTTTTTTTTTTGAAGGTTTAGGCAAATTTTTGAGGCAGATTATGAATCTTGAAAGTTTTTGAACATTTTGAAGTATTAGTGCGAATAAAATTTGCTGATTTTTTAATATGATTACTGATTATGATATGAATAAGGGGGCTAGCAATATAGCCACTGCCCCTGAAGGGGTCAAACAGTGATGTATTAGCTATATTTTTAAGTTTTTCGCCTTTTTGGAGAAATTTTTGGGGGTCAGATAAGACGTTCAGAGGCTTAATATAACGTATTGAACTATTTTTTCACAATCTAAATTCTTAGATTTAGCCAAAAATAAGATTCGGAGATAAATTGAAGTAGCATCGTCTTCACTTTTCTTGCACTATCGATTAAAAAACATCACTTTGATTGCACTTTCCATAATTGATAAGTCGATTTTTCGTAAGTAAGTGTCTTACAAAATACGAGCTATGAAAGGGTCAACAACGATTGTAGATTTGTGATATCCTTGAGAGACTGCAGAATGACGGAGAAGGATATAAGGAGATAGTTGAGAAGGAATAAATGAGAAAGGGACGGTGGCGGGTGGGGAAAAGGAAAGGGTGGGATAGTAAAAAAAAAAAAAAAAATGGAGAAACGTTTCCTATTGAAGACAACAGGCACGCCCGAACCCCTCCGGTCCGACCCGTTTAAATGCATCTTGACATTTTATTGCACCCCAAAACGTATAATGAATTGAAGGAGGCAAAACAAAGTGCGGTCGTGCGGCATCGCCTCTTGAAAACACAAGACACAATTCAAATCATCAGAATATTCTCAAATATTCGTCGAACCCCGTATCTTTGACGCTTTTTTAAGGGAGGGGGGTTCAATCAATTATGGAAAGGTGAGGATTAGAGGGTGCAAATTGAGACGCATCTATTGAGATAAATTTCGTCGTCTTAGGAGAAAGTCGGGGCTGGTTTCTCTGAATTGCCTGATTAAGCTTCTGAATCTCTATGATCTTATAGCTTGCCATTTTGTTTTTCATGAATAGCTAAAAAACGAAATGTCGGAACGGATATGTGCAAAGGAGACTTCGGAAGCACTAATTAAGCACTAAATATCTGTGAAGTTTCAGAACTTTGGCAATAAAAATAAAAAATTACACAGCCAGCCTGAAGTTAGCTTGCCATTTTGTTTTTCGCGATTAGCCATGATGGATGATGTAGGGTCTTGTCGGCATCAAAAGGAAAATGAAAGCACTAATTGAGCACTAAATATTTGGAAAGTTTCAGTTGTATTGCTTCATAAATAAGAAAGTTGCACAGCCAGCTTTAAGTTTGCCTGCCATTTTGGTTATCCGGCTGTATCTTCAAAAGTTTTGGGTATTTTTTACATTTCGAAACATAATTAGGAGGCACTAATTAAGCCCAAAACGCCTAGACTATTGCCAATAGCTCTGAAATGTAATTAAAAAAGTTCACACAGCCAGCCTGAAGTTAGCTTGGTATTCGGTTTTTCACCGATTACGCGGAAAGTTCAGGGCCGGCGAACTTTCGGAAAAAAGCACTAAAAAGCACTAATTGAGCACTAATTATTGGTATTAGTCCCATAATTAGTGCTTTTCATGACCAAGCCAACTTCATGGAACTCGGTTATCCGGCTACTGGCTCGGCAACGCTGCGGGAGTCGTGGAGGATAGCAGCCTCCGATACCTTCTTTAGTGCGTGCACAGCCCTTGCTTGGTTGTGCGTGTATGTCTGCCGAACACCACTTGACTGACTCGACCGACTCGGAGTCTGTGCCTCTTGCCAGAGTCTGTGCCTCTCGACGAGGCACAGACTCAGGCACTGCTGACTGCTGTCGTTTCGCGACTCTGAAATCTCGTTCTCCGCCCGCTTATAACTTCCTTCTCTTGCGCTTTCTCCTAGTGAAGATTGACTCAAGTTTTAGAGTCACGGACATTGTGATTGCCTAATTTTAATATGTTGTCTCTCGTTACTGTCTTGTCGACGTTATTTTTTCTTCCCTCTGAATGTCTGGGGAGGCACAGCCTCCCTTGCCTCCTTAGGCGAGCCGCCACTGCCGTGTAGCAAACGTTTGCAAGAGCCCCATTACGACCACTGTAATTTTCTCAGAATTAGTACGTTGCTATCAGATATCAAAAAGTGTCATTACATGTCATTGTGAGAGTGAATTACGTGATTTTTTAGTGTGCTCATCATCATTTTTTACACGTTTTTATGCAAGAATCAACTCTTCAATCCCTTGTGGCAAAAGTTTGCAAGAGCCTCATTACGACCAAAGTAATTTTCTCAGCATTAGTAGGTACATTGCTATCAGATATCAAAAAGTGTCATTACATGTCATTGTGAGAGTGAATTACGTGATTTTTTAGTGTACTCATCATCATTTTTTACAGGTTTTCATGCAAGAATCAACTCTTCAATCCCGTCTAGCAAACGTTTGCAAGAGCCCCATTACGACCACTGTAATTTTCTCAGCATTAGTACGTTGCTATCAGATATCAAAAAGTGTCATTACATGTCATTGTGAGAGTGAATTTCGTGATTTTTTAGTGTACTCATCATCATTTTTTACAGGTTTTCATGCAAGAATCAACTCTTCAATCCCGTGTAGCAAAAGTTTGCAAGAGCCCCGGCCATTACGACCACTGTAATTTTCTCAGCATTTTAGTACATTGCTATCAGATATCAAAAAGTGTCATCTGTTGATATTACAGCAGGGATTATATTTGTATGCGTACAGTCATTGTCTCTATTAGGCAACCGAATCATTCCGGATGGAAAAAAAAATATCTGATCAATCATACCGAGTGGTACAGTCGCTTGCGCCGGACGGACGGCGGTCGAGCGGTAGTTAGAGATGAAGTCTATTAAACAATATTAAGTTGCAACTATTAAGGGGAGGCCGCAAGCAACCGCTCATCGGACGGCGCTCAACGTGACATCGAATAAAGCACAATGCACAACATATACATGTATACAGGGTGTCCGGTAAGTCCCGGAACGGCTGCGCCATTTCTTTATTTACGCAGATAAAAAAACCAAACTTTGGGAATGTTCCTAGATAAATAAAAACTACTTTTTGGGGGGGTAAAAATTTTGGTCGCCCCTCCCGGGGGGGCGGGGGCGCCCCTAACTTTTTTTTTTCAAATGGCAACCCCTATCTTGTGATACCTCATTCGAAAGAGGGTAAAAAAACTAAGCATTTTGGCGCAAACCGCATGTCGATATCTCTTTTAGTATTCGAGATATCGAACTTCAAAATCTATGGAAACCCATTTTAAAAAAATCATAACTCTTATTCAGAAAGTCGCTATTTAAAAAACTAGGGGTCTAAACTACTCTACATAACAAGCTCTTTCCAGGGAAAAACATCTCTGCCCAAAAAAATTAACTTACAGTTATTGTTTTTTTTCCCGCCAAAATTTTTTAAAACATTTTGGCGGGAAAAAAAAACAATAACTGTAAGTTAATTTTTTTGGGCAGAGGTGTTTTTCTCTAGAAAGAGCTTGTTATGTAGAGTAGTTTAGACCCCTAGTTTTTTAAACAGCGACTTTCTGAATAAGAGTTATGATTTTTTTAAAATGGGTTTCCATAGATTTTGAAGTTCGATATCTCGAATACTAAAAGAGATATCGACATGCGGTTTGCGCCAAAATGCTTAGTTTTTTACCCTCTTTCGAATGAGGTATCACAAGATAGGGGTTGCCATTTGAAAAAAAAAAGTTAGGGGCGCCCCCGCCCCCCCGGGAGGGGCGACCAAAATTTTTACCCCCCCAAAAAGTAGTTTTTATTTATCTAGGAACATTCCCAAAGTTTGGTTTTTTTATCTGCGTAAATAAAGAAATGGCGCAGCCGTTCCGGGACTTACCGGACACCCTGTATAATACATACAAAGTTCAATGAAAAATTGTGCACATGAATAAATTATAATTCACGTCTCCGATTAAGCATAAGCTCGCTGCACATCCCAAAACACACTCATACTGGGCCATTCATTTCGCACTCACACACTCTACGCAAGCACACACACACACACACACTCACGCACACCAGCACGCGCGAATTCTTAAGTCTCTTGTACGCACATTTTAATGAATGAATTGTATATTACATGGTTATTTATCCAAACATCGGTGTCGTCGGTTATCTATTTATCTATTAGCGACAATCCGCGATTAGTTCAATCGAGCAAATGAAATTTATTTCCTCTCATCGTCTCACCGGCCGCACGATAGGCAAAACTAACTGTTACGGAGGCCAAAAGTAAGGAAGTCACTGGCGCAGCCAGGATCTCCTCCATCTCTCTCGTTTCTCATTTGAATGAATAAGTAGGAAAAGGACAGAAAGAGGGGGTTTTATCCCGTTGTCCATCCTTGTCTAACATACGTTTTTTAACGGAGAAAAGAGAGCGATGAAGAAACTCTCGGTGCGCTACTGAAGGAAGATGAATCAGGGACAGATCGTGTTTAAAAATTTCCCTATTTTCCCTTGTCTAACATACGTTTTTTAATGGAGAAAAGAGAGAGATGAAGAAACTCTCGGTGCGCTACTGAAGGAAGTTGAGGACAGATCGTGTTTAAAAATTTCCCTATTTAACTTAGAGATATAATTCAGTTCAAAAATATATAGGCGCATCTCATCGATAATCTTTGCCGAATTTTCAATTTTCATTCTTTCAAGTCAAAACATACAACTTGTCTGCTATACTTTCCTTTTATTTTGATTTTGAGGCAGTGATATCGTTCGTGTAAGGTATAAGTGACCCAAAGGTGGTCATACCCATGCTTGGGGCCAATATGCACATATGAGGCATGAGAGATAAAAAAAACTAAATATGTCAATTTACTATTCACACAGTTGGCTATCATATGTCAATTTCATTTTTTTAAAATTTGCTTGTTTTTGAGGTTTTTTTTTCGCGTTTGAAAAAAAGCAGAGTTTTGACATCGCGCAAAACATGCACCTAAGGTGGCCACCCCTCATATTTTTGATGGACCTAAAGGTGGACACCCCCTTTTAAATTTCACTAATAGGTATTCAAATGCTATTGTATCGTTCAAAAACGGAATCTAGACCCTATAGTTACACCAGAAAATATTATGATTTATGAAGAATTGAAAGTCAAAGGTGCGGAATCAATATAAGGGCTTAGCTTTTACAATTGTTTACTTCCGTGAAAATTAGCTGAAGACCGGCGAAAATGGACGTTGATCTGTTTCGCGCCGACTGAATCGCCCGATGCTCTTGATTTTTGGAGTGGGGGAAGCGATAGCATCCTGCTACTCAGCACTAACGCCATTTATCGTCAATTCGGGTATTTAACTGAAATAAGCAGGGGTGGGCCACCTTAAGAGCCGGGTCACCTTTGGGTCACTTACCTTATATTTAATGACATTTTTTTTTTTAAAGTTACCGATGGTTCCATTGGTTGAAGGAAGATCACACAATTCAGTTCAGTTTAGGACTGTAGTAATGCACGAAAATACTCGATTCAGAGGGCCGATCATTTACTTATTCGTAAAGCGATCGATAAGACTGTCTATGAGTGATGCTATTGGTCGAAAATTGTAAAACTTGGCTGTTGATATGGTAACCATCGTTATAGTGTCCGTTTTTTAAAGGTTACTCATGAGTAGCCTTTATAAAACGCGATTCTTAACGATGGTTACCATAGCAACAGCCAAGTTTTACAATTTTCGACCAATAGCATCACTCATAGACAGTCTTATCGATCGGTTTAACGATGAAGTAAATGATCGGCCCTCAGGAATCTTTTCTCAATCGGTGCCATCGTCGTTACGTATTATTAAAATATCCGCAAGTTTTTTAAAGTCATCGACGACTCTACCGGTTGAGGAAAGATTACAGATATGCGAGTATTTTCGTGCATTCCAGTCATACACTGACCTATGAACTGAGCTGTGTGTGTAATCTTTTCGTCAACCGGTGGAATCATCGGTGAATTGAAAAATGCCATTAAATGTACACGGAACGACAGCTCTGGTTTGAAGCGTGCGTCTCGATCGAAAGCGATCAAGGAAGTTAAAACCACGAACAGTTCGTGCTTAATAGTTTTCAAGACTGATTTTACTCTGATTATAGCTCGTTTGCTAACGGACGGACTTGTTAGCAACAAGTCCGTCATTTTTGCCCAATGTGCGCATGATGTGATCGCTTCGGAGTCAAGAGGGTTTGGTTGGTTGAATGTCTTGGATTTGACCCCGCGCAAAAATCCCAGAAGAAGGGGTCCCGTTTAAAAGAGATGTATCTATAAATGTATGTGTTTATATCTGTGAAGAGAGAGAGAGAGAGAGAGAGAGAGAGAGAGAGAGAGAGAGAGAGAGAGAGAGAGAGAGAGAGAGAGAGAGGGATGTGATACGTCAACTCATCATGGAGACTTTACAAAAGAGGTGCGATGTTTATCTGGTTACATCGAAAAGCGTGACAAAGGCCGAGAGCGTTTGTTGTGCTCATTGCGCGGGCTCGCCGCATAACTTCCACATGGACGAATCCGGGAAGCAGATGCGTGGTGCCGTAAATGCGTGGATGCTCGGATGCTTGGATGCTTGGATGCGGTGCGGCGGTATCCGCAGAGTGAACCGCGCGCGGTGACTTTTGTGTCTGTTTTTGCGGTGACTTTTTCCTCGCTTCGCTTAAGCCGTTGCGACCGGAGCAGCCCCGGCCTCATCACTATAATACATACACACTGCACTTCAACCACCGCGAAACATCTCCATTTTCATCGGTCAGGCAGTGTCTGTGCGTGTGTGTCTGAGTATTTTACTATAGGGTGTTTTAAAATCTACATTCGCCGAAATTCAAGGGACAATTTCTTTTAACGTTAAAGTAGGGACCCTGTTTATATAGAGTTAATCTTTTAACTACTTATGAGCTAGTCCCTTGATGGCAATTTTGTTAAGCTCTCTTCTTTCATGTTCGCCACTCGCCAGCGTTTTTTTTTTACAGAAATAGAGTGTGGCCATTGGCGTAACTTACGAGGCCGCAGGGACCGCGGTGCGATGGGGCCCGGTACGATTGGAAGCCCATAACGCAGCCAGGTGAAGAAAAAAAAAAAAACAAAACCAAGAAAGAAAGGGGGAAAAGAAAGAAAAGGGAAAAAAGAAAAGCAGAAAGAATAAAAAAAGGAGGGGTGAAGGCCCTCTGTTCCGTTCTTAAGTTAAGGAAGTATATTTTCCTTTAAAAACGCGGATCTTTCTGAAATCAGGCGCAATTGTTTGATCTGAGGCCCTTTATTCCAGATAAATTAGCCTCATAATTCTGTCTCTTAGGACTTTAAGAGCATCCTCTTCACCGGAGATTCGGTGAGGAAGAGCTAATGGTCCCTTTCACTTGTGGAAGCACTGAAGCAACTGCAGGGGCTCTTTCGATCTTTCTATCATTATTTTGAAAGTTCAGGGCCCCAAAAATGTTGGCTCTCATGCTGGCAGTTGTTATGAGTTAGGTGGGGGAGGGGGGGGTTAAGGTCAATGAGTTATTTTATCGTATGCAGATTCTGTTGTAGGAAGGAAGGGGGCCCGAGTTTCAAAGTTACGCCACTGAGTGTGGCAGACCGGATTACGAAAACGAATATACCTGGGCGTGATATATTGAAAGGGTTAAGACGAGTAGACAACATCAAAACTCCCATTTGGTCCTAATACAAATTAATTTGTCAAAGTTGTGGATTTTACATGCAAAAATGCCATAGAGCACACCAATTTCCAAAACATCTGGGATCAAATACTAATATATTGGATGACATTGGACACCAAAGACATTGGATGATGAGTGTAATTAGCGGGGTTTCAAATGGCCATAACTGCTTACCGATCATCTGCGCACACTAGCGCAACCAGGATCTCTTCCACCTCTCTCATTTCCCATTTGAATGTATATGTAGGAAAAGGACAGGAAGAGGGGGTTTTATCCCGTTGTCCATCCTTGTCTAACATACGTTTTTAATGAAGAAAAGAGAGAGACGAAGAAACTCTCGTTGCGCTACTGTCTGCGCATTGACCATGAGGACGACCGTCGCGTCGTGTAGCCTCTGATACACAACTATTTGATATTGATTGAAGGAAACAATTTCACTTTCAAAACTTGCACGCAGAGGAGAAAAAAAATACGACTCTCAATGGAGCTCTTGCAAACTTTTGCTACACGAGATTTAAGAGTTGATTCTTGCATAAAAACCTGTAGAAATAACGAAGAGTACACAAAAAAATCACAACATTCACTCTCAGAATCGGGCTTAATGGCGGAGCTACGCAGTATCATGGGAGAGATTCCTATCTGATTCAAGACATATTTCTGTGCTTCCGTGTAGAGAAAGTGACGAATTAGACAGGAATTTCCCATGATACTAATCTAATCATTTTTATATGTATTAACTGAGTTTAGTTTTTTGAAAGTTCATTAAAGAATATATCCCAAACAAAAATATTAATAAAAGTTTATGGTATAAATCTAATTAGTATTTAAGTGGCCCATTAGTTTTATAAAAAAAATTAATTCGCCATTACGATCTTGTCGTTATATCTGTTATCTGCGTTTACTGCTGAGTTTTAGACTTTTTTAGCGCGATTTTCGTGAATATTGCAGCTAATTCGAGGTCAGAATTACCTTATTAATTGCTTGACAGCGGCGTAGCCAAGGGGGGGGGTCCAGGGGGTCTGGAACCCCCCCCCCCCCCCCCCGACACCAAAATTTGTCCTAAAAAAATGTAATTTTTTGCGTTTTCAGACAAATTTGACCAGATTAGTATCTTTGGAACCCCCCCCCCTCCCACCCCTGACAATTTTCGGACCTCGGGCCCCCCCCCCCCCCCAGAAAAATTCCTGGCTACGCCACTGTTGCTTGAAGGAAAAGTTTGCAAGAGCCCCATTCTGACTCGTGGCTTTTAGAACACCCTGTACATGCATGAACATATAGATACATGCTTGCTTGAATGTGTGTCACCGGTTAGGCTGACAACACAACGCGCATTATAAAAGCACGGTGACGTAGTTTCAATAAAACTGATTTCGCTCGCATCATTTCCGTGAGAATTGAGAATCACTTCATCAAAATTGAGAGGAAGGGGAGAGGGGAAAGAAGAGGTTAGGGGAGGGAAGGAAGGGAGTGGTGAGGTGGATTGGGGGGGGGGGGAGGGGAGGATGGGAGGGAGATGAAATGACCGCGCGCGCATCATACTTGAGCGATCCCATTCAACGGGCGTATCATTACATTCATAAATTGCCTGTAAACATTTATTTAATCTTCCCTGTTGTTGTTGTTGAATGTTGGTGATGACGCTTTCAATTCCGCTCCTTTCCACTTCTGAGATGTAGCGTGCTCAACAGAATTACATCTGCGGAACTTATTGTTAATCGTGTGGATCGTCAGGTAGATAGGTATTAGAATTTGAAAATTTACCAAGAATACTTTTGAAGGAGGAATGCCAACGGGCAAACCATCCGGTGTTTTTTTTTTTTTTTTTTTTTTTTTTTTTTTTTACGGGAAGAATTGCACCTTCGATAAAGTGTAAATTTAGATTCCCCCAAAATATTGACTCATAGGGTTGTTGGTTCCTCTAGGTACTATTTTAATTTGGCAAGTCGGGTACTTTGCACTGGGCGTCATCTCAAGGGGGGGGGGGCGACAACTCGAAGAAGAACCCACAAAAAGCGTCACCATGTACTTAACCCATAACATCATAGCGTAGCCATATGGCTACAGCTGGAGGGTACACAGAGAAAAATAATTCGGTAAAATTTGATCACCGAAGTTTTCGGTTAGAGGAGCCGAAATGTTCGTCCTGAGTACCGAATGCTTCATTAGTAATACTAAGTATCAGGTAGGGGCGGAATTTGGGTTATACTTACCGATTTCTTCGGTACTTACGACCAAACATTTTGGTTTATTCAACCGAAAATTTCGGTGATCAAAATAAGTCGAATCTTCAGTTCTAACAACCGAAGCATTTTTCTCTGTGTAGTTTTCATTTTTTGAGGGTTTTTAAATTCGGGGGTAATAGATTGGCAATCAGATGTTAAAGATTAAATGTCATTTGATATTAGGCTGTTTTTGGGCATTCTAAGATTATTAAAAAACATTTTTTAAAGGTCTCGGCGGGGTTGCTTAGTTAAGGGTTGTTTTGAAAATGGTTGAAAAAAAAAAATGAAATAATTCAGGATGTTATGAGTTTACTTTGAAACTTTTCCACCAGGGGGCAGCAACATTACAATCCCCCCCCATCCCTACCAGAAACCAATATCAGACCCGGCTTACTGTACCTACACAATCAAAATGCGCGACTTCATTTTCATGGGTAGGCAAGATCGTAGCTGTTGCTAAAAAAGCAGCATCTCATGAAGTTATCGTCTATTAATAGTACAAATTAGGGGTTATTTTTGGAATAAGCTCCTTCAATTTCTAGGATAAGCAGACACATTTACCGCTTTGTTGAAATTGTGAAATATTAACAAAACCATGAATGAGTCTCCATACGAGCTTGAAAACAATATAACTACGGCGCATGCTCGAAATAGCAATGATAGCACTCCACGGTGGTTTTTAAGGGAGCCCAATAATTGCAAAATTCTTGGACCCCATTTCTGACGATGGGATGTATTTCTGATGTATTTGAGGAACATATTCCCGTATAATTTATCTAAAACTGTTCCTTCCTTGGGCCGATTTTTTTTTTTTTTTTATTCGAGAAAAAAATTGTATGTATTTGACCCTTATACCTAGCCTTGTCAAAAGCTCTACTATTGGTTATTTTCTCACGTTTTTGCCTGTTAAGAAAAAACAAATGAAAATAAGTGCAAGACCATACGCACATTATTAAAGTACATCCAATTTCCTACAAAACCAGTTAGATTTGGATCAATTATTCCGTCATTTGATCCTTGTATTAAGTAGACGCCTGAAAAAGCGAGGGAATTTCAAAAACACAACATTCCGGTGCCATAAAATCTATAAAATTCGAGCATCAAATTCAGTATTCAGAGAGTCACGCAACCACCCTATTAATCACCAACCACTAGCAATTTATCCTTCTCTCTGTTTACCTATTATAGATTGCGTGTGTTAGAAAAGGACAGATCAGGGACAAACATGTGATCCCCCTCTTCTATCATTTTCTAACACATGCGTTCTAATGGGAGAAGAGAGAGAGAGGGACAGTTTCTTGGATCCGCTAGTGTCGACAACCGCCTCTGGACAGCACTGAATGAATCTTGGGCTCCATAAAAACGGCTATGAATCGCATCCCGCAAACTCATATGAGGTTTAAGGTAATTTTCAGGAATGCTTACTTACAGTGCTGATACTTATATATATGTACATGGCAAACGAATAAAATTGATCCGGTGCTCGAACACGGCCAAGAACAAAAAGGAGAGAGAGAGAGAGAGAGAGAGAGAGAGAGAGAGAGAGAGAGAGAGAGAGAGAGAGAGATCTGCTGGTGCTGGACAAAAGAACATTACTCGATGAAGCAGGGAAAGAATGAATTACTTCGCCACCTTTCTGTCTAGAGTATAGTCTACACTCAGCGAGATGCGATGAATCAATGATATGTCTGTTTACAGCTTGAAACCTTCGAAAATGCAAATCGACCCGCTAATTCGGGAGCGAAGAAAAGTAAACAAGGAAAAAAAAAAAAAAAAAAAAAAAAAAAAAAAAAAAAAAAAAAAAAAGAGGATATAAAATGAGATTCGCTGCAAAGCGAGGGGAGGATCTGAGTCCCGCGAAATGGGAGGCGGTGTCAATAGATCATTGATTTACGGCGTGGGGTGGCTTCCGAGCTATTTTCACATATATGGATCATCGAACTCTGATCTCGCGCGACAATGCTGCGTTGCCTAATGTGATTTGTACGGAGAAATTGGTCGGAGAAATTCTAAACATTGTTTTTGCAATAAATTGTCAAGAATCTTCGACAAAATTTCTACAAATGGGGATTTTGCAAATTTCTGCTACAGGTACCTAATTGAAGAGTTTACACTTCCATGAAAACCTGAAAAAATGACGAGAAGGTGAGAAATCCATACTTTTGCTCAGGTTCAAAACATTTTAGCAAAAACATTAGCAAAAAAATGGCTGCCAAATAGCATGAGTCGCGAGCCGCCACTGCCACTGGGAATGGTTGAATGGAGGAAAAGACTCTGATGGCTTTTGAAGGCTTTTATATTCGACGACTAGTTTAGAACGGCAAATTTTGTCAGTATCATAGGAAACATTTTCCGAGTTACCTTTTCATTGGAATTCATACAAATTATGACACCATTTTTGATTGTTTTAAATATGTGTAGTTACATATTAAAACAGTAAAACATTAATTCTAACGATAGATCTGCACACCGTATAGGAAATGACGATAGTATTAATATTTCGTCGGTGTTTTCACGAAGAGGCGTAACTCAATGCAACGTTTCAAAATCTCACATATAACTGTTTCATTTAGAACTGCCGTTTTTCGTATATAATCAATGCTATTTTTCTATTCACCGATGATTCCACCGGTTGAGAAAAGATTACACGGCTCAGTTCTGAGTATGACTGCAGGGCTGCCGTTTTGCGTATAATCAATGCTATTTTTCTATTCACCGATGATTCCACCGGTTGAGAAAAGATTACACGGCTCAGTTCTGAGTATGACTGTAATGCACGAAAATACTCTGATCTTGAATCATTCCTTAATCGGTGGAAACTCCGTGACTCAATTAAAATATCCGCAAGTTTTTTAAAGTAATCGACGACTCAACCGATTGAGAATATATTACAAATAAGAGTATTTTATAGAAAAATAGCATTGATTTTACGCAAAACGGCAGCCCTGGTTTCATTCATTGAAGAAAAGCAACGTACGCGGCAATTTTCTTGATTCTTTCCTCAATCTTTCGTGCAACCAAGAAAATCTTATGTAAAATTTTCACGATGAAGATTGGCTGATGGTTGATTCGCCTTTATGAGGAAAGAAACTGCGATGAAAGATTTTGAAACGCTAATTTGATTTACAATTCTTTAGCCGTCCTTTTCTACGTCCACAACGATTTTGCGAATGCGAACTGCAAATATATTATGGACTCCGCCTACAAAGTCTTGTGGCTGCAGGCGACCAGTGGAAATCATTCGAGAAGTCAGAGTGCCGATTGCGCACTGCGCACCATCCACTCCATCCTCTTCATCCACGATGGTTCGAGAGCTCCAGACCGTGTGGACGATTGTGGTCCACAATCGCTCGCAGCAGTGCTACCAGCTTGGGAAAAGGGAAATCCCTCAGTGTTCTTGCTCTAGAAGCTCCGCCCATTCACGGTCGTCACTTCGTCAGAGACAATCAGTAGCGCACGGAGAGTTTCTTCATGTCTCTCTTTTCTCCATTAAAAAACGTATGTTAGACAAGGATGGACAAGGGGATAAAACCCCCTCTTTCTGTCCTTTTCCTATACTTATACATTCGAATGGGAAATGAGAGAGATGGAAGAGATCCTGGTTGCGCCAATGGAGACAATATATGTATAATAGAGACTATGCACTAGCCGTGCGCGTGGTGACAGACTTTTTCTTTTTTTTTCTCTCTTTCGAAACTGAGCCGAAATTAACATGGGGAGCATATGAAGGAGCACCATCCAACATGGTCCATACGTTGATTGCTGCAATTTCGGTCTCATTACGAAAAAAAAACCCCAACAACTTTTCTCATCAATCATCGTATGCAGGCTGATTCTGCTCATTTGGATGAGACAATTGACGAGACGAGATAGCAAGAAACGACCAATCCCATTGGTGTAAATGGCGTCATGTGACAGATTTGAAGTCATTGCGGCGAGAGTACGGCGAGCTCCGAGTTATTCATTTCAAAATCATGATTCATGACTCAGAGCTCGTCAGTACTCTCGCCGCAATGACTTCAAATCTGTCACGTGACGCCATTTAAACCAATGGGATTGGTCGTTTCTTGCTATCTCGTCTCGTCTCGTCCATAAATAAGCAGAATCAGCCTGCATATGGACTATGTTTGCGCGGTGTTCTGTTGAGATCCCCCCTCCCTTAAAAATAAGTTGCTACCGCGTGCAAACATGGGCAAGATAGATGCGCGTGGTCTCTATTTATACATTGTCTCTCGCGGACGTCCACAAATTAAAATAAAATAAAATAAAAAACTGTGACCTTGTACCGCAGTGATCCACAGTGAGTGATTGTGGACGTATATAAAAAAAGATGGATTTTGTAAAAACAGAAAAGATTTGAGACGTCCTCAAAATTAGAACGACCTAAAATAACTAACATCTTATATCCGGCAACCCTGTGTGAGGAAATTATTAAGACATTCCCCAAAAATGTCTCATGGGCCGTAAACCATACGGTCATAACTACAAACATTCAAAACGTACAGATTACAATGAAACGGTTGCGAGCCTACCACTTAGGCGTATTATGTAAATCGGAAGGAGACTTCTTCACCTTGGACTGTAAATCATTCCGGATATGTATTTTTTCTTTATTTTTTTTTCGAACCCCTCGTAGACCAAATTTCCATCCCTCAAGCCTCCGCTTGTGCGAATCAAAGTATGCAAATCACCTTTTTCCCTACCCCTCCTTACTCCCTATGTGTACCTTCCCCACCTTTCCGGAGTTTTGTTTTGTTTTGTTTTTTTTTTTTTTGGTCCTGCTTTTTGTACCAGTAGCAGGTTCTTCTAAACTTTTATTTTCATTTCGAACCGGAGTATAGTGATGCCGTTTCAACGCCTCTGGTAACTCGCCAGCGACGACATTATTTATTTATATATTTATGTTATTATTTTATGTTTATTTTCTGCGCCTTACACAATACCGCCATTATAATTTGGAGTAAGTCAAGTATGATAACTCATTTCTCTACGAGAGCGGATGCGCGTCTCTAAAAGGAGGGAGGGTGAAAATGTTGTTACTTCATGATTTAGATATGGTTTCGATTCAATGCGCCCACTCCCCCTTTGGTATATATATATCTTTTGCGTTTTTTGTGGGGTGCTTCGGTGGTATACATCATATTCTCATTATTTTTCAATGTAGCAACGCACCCGGTCCAAACAGCTTTGACAATCATTTGGAAAGGAAAAAAAAAATAATGGTAGGTACAATAATTCTTTTCCTATTTAACCACAAAGTTTTAATTTTTTTTCCCCCGCCGCCGCGCTGGGTTCGTTTGGATTGAAAAATATGTTCAGTTGTTATTTATTCAATATGATCCTCTGCTTCATTGTTATTATTTTTTTTTAGACATTTTAAATAAAGTCATATATGTAGTGAAAAAAGTAATACTGGTTGGAACGTCGGTGTGATTAATGAGTTGAGATGTTTTTTCTCTTTTTTTTTTTTTGAGCACGGCTCCTATTTTTCTTTTGGTCTTTCACAATAGTCATAAGAAAGTGTCAGAATAATTTTGAAGTTTCTGAAAAACTTTGCAAATGCGCACAATAATAAAGCACAAGTTATTGCAGCTTACTTAGAATCGAACCAGCGTAAACTTTTAAACTATTCACCATTGATCTGTTGCAATTTCTAAATTCAAAATCACATACGAAAGACGCACTTTATACTTGCACAGTTTCATATTATACAATAGTACCATATAATATTTTTTCCTACTTTCTTAACCTATATTTTTTATTATAATTATTATTATTATTATTATTATTATTATTATTTTTTTTTTTTTTAAAAAATACGTGCTCAAATTTTTATTGCACGAACGGGGACGATCTTCCGCAGTGGTGGCCCGTTCAGTGGCGTCGCGTGCCATCTGGCAACAATGCAACTTCTCCATTTAAACTCATTAAATATATCGAATTTTCCTTGTGCACTGTGAACCCCCTGAATTCGATCTTTTACATGAGTTTAAATGGATAGAGTACATTGTTGCCAAATTGCACGCGACGCCACTGGGCCCGTTTAATTTGACATCCATGCAATTTTTCCATTTAAACCCAGATAAAACGATCGATTGTTTTGCATGCATTTAAATGTAACAAAAACACAGTTGCCACATCGCACGAGCCGGCCGTCACTGGTCTTCCGACCTACGTACGTTCAACTGATGAATCAAAACAGTACGCAGTGAGTAGTGTAGGCTGACGAATCAGGAGAGAGTTTTTGCGACTTTTTAAGTTAACCGTATAGGATAGAACCGCTTCGATCAAAATCATTTTTGGCTCAGAATATTATATCGGAAAATAATCGTAAGTACGGAGCAATGATGATAAATAAAAGGAAAGTTTAGTTTTCCTCAGTCCACTTCTAAACGTAAATATGACGAATAATAATATAATAACTGTCGACTTCTGAGATTTTGATTGAGGTAGGCAACCTGCGTTATCTATCACGATGAATTGAAGCATTGCAAGCGGCCTACCCGAGCCAATCTAAGGAGTCGACTTACATTCACTCTAATTCGTTGACTTGTTTCAGTGAAAGATAAACTGTTTTCTTTCTATACGGCCGTTAAAGTTCCCGCGTTGTTCGAAGATTCCTTAGGTTGTGGCGTTCACCAGTGTTTTTGACTCCTAACTTTTTTTGCATTCCACCAACGACTCACGATGAAGCACAAGAGAGGATTCGCAAATTTCATGTTACAATGGGGCATAGTAGCAAGGGTCTGAAATGTTGTGTTTTTTTTTTTTTTTTTTTTTTAAAGAAAATGAAAGTACTTGATGAGCTGAGAACAAAGAAGAAATAAATCGTAAAAAAACCTTGGGGTTAGTGACGTCACTACGCGGAATTCCCATTTGAGACAATGTATTTTGGACCAAAATCTCATCTCCGGGACAATGGGACTGAATCAGAAAGCAAAGGCATCCTTGTTCTCAGCTCATCGAGTACTTTCATTTTCTTTATAAAAAACACAATATTTCTGACCCTTGTAACTGTCCCATTCTGAAATAAAACTCTACCAAACTGATGTTTTATAGCCAATAAAAAGTCAAAAACTTAGGCATCACAAAGAAAGCTAACCATGAAACCATGTCTATCTGCTTATGCCTATGTCGTACCTATTTCATAATTTCCGGCTTTATTTTTAAGTATTTCAGCTTGAAACTTTTTGGATATCTTCCTGAGGTATGTTTGCAGGTGCTGGCGTCCCTCAAATGAGTACTTTTGGCGTAAATTCACCAAATTCAGCCAAAAAATGTTACTTTTTGAGCAGCTCTATCCATCGGATTGAAATCTGGACAAGCTTCGACTGTATAATCTCCTTTTAAATAGGTCAGTTCGATAGCGCTGTAGTATTTGTAACCAAATCGGAAAACCACCCTTTTTGACTTCCCTCCACCTCCCTTCTCTCTGGCCCCGTCTCCATTGAGAGAATTCTTTTTTTAATCCAAGGTATATTACGTTCGTGTTAAAGAAACTGAAAAGTGACATATTGACCAAGGGGGAATGAACTCCTTTAACCCAAGGAAAATGCCTGCTGCTACAAGTAAAAGATTCCTCGTTCTGACAGAGATTCTCCTTCATGCAATCAGAACTTTACTTCGCGCAAGGAAAACTATCGCAAGTAAACGTGTTTCCTTGTTTTTAAAGAAGTGATTTCTCTCAGTGTCTAAGATTCTTCCGTCCCTACACACACACACCACACACCATTCAACTCTCGCGAGCGATGAGAATGCTTTCCCCATCACACCGCCCATATCGACTTTATGTACCTATATTAAGCAATAACTTGCAGAAAACTGCATATTCCTTTTCTGCCTATTTCCAGCCGGGAAAGTTCACGAGACCATTTCATCGTTACCGTAGCCTAATAACATTAGAATATCACTCGACGAAACTATCGAACTAATCAAGTCGTTAAATCCATAGGATTTCAGTGGACAGACATCAGTCAGGATTCTTTGCGATTGCCTTTCTATTTTGCTCTCTCTTTTATGGTTCGAACGCATGCTTGCTTGTAGATATCATTCTCGTTTACAGGTGTATATATAGGTGGATATGCCTATATATATGTCTATAGATACAACGCTCTCGCATATACACACGAAGACACGATATCACCCACTGGCGCAACCAGGATCTCTTCCATCTCACTCATTTCCCATTTGTATGTTGTAAGTAGGAAAAGGACAGAAAGAGGGGATTTTATCCCGTTGTCCATCCTTGTCTAACATACGTTTCTTAATGGAGAAAAAAAGAGAGAGATGATATCACTCATTCACAAGCGCAAGTACCGCACGAGTGCACGTAACTTTGTTTCGCGTAGCTCGAAATCTCATTCAGTTGAGCATTTAAATCGTGCTAATTTATCAGAATATGGCTCGCGCATGCGCATTGAAGAATTCAAACGCTGCTTCGGTTAGTCAGTTTGTAACGAGAGGATTCTTTTTCTTTTTTATTTTTTTTATTTTTTTTTATTATTCGGAGCTGTTAACAAGGACCACCGAAGTGGATCCAGACTGTGGTTTTAAATCGCTCTATTCCAGCGTGCGCGGGCCGCGGCGGCACCTGTTGATGGATTGGGGGGTTCGCGGGGGTCACCGACGGGGTCACCACAACCACCGAGGGTTTTTTGAGCTGCTCCGATGAGAGAGAGAGAGAGAGAGAGGAGAGAGAGAGAGGAGAGAGAGGAGAGAGAGAGAGGAGAGAGAGAGGGGAGAGAGAGAGAGAGAGAGAGAGGAGAGAGAGAGAGAGAGAGAGAGAGAGAGAGAGAGAGAGAGAGAGAGAGAGAGAGAGAGAGAGAGAGAGAGAGAGAGAGAGAGAGAGAGAGAGAGAGAGAGAGGAGAGAGAGAGAGAGAGTCGCGGTCGGGAAGAATCTCGAGTGTGTTCTCACTTCTCTCACTTCTTATTGTTCTCTCCGTGGAATTCCGTGGTAATTTCGGGCTGGCTCGGGGGAAATTTTCTTCTGTTTGGCTCTAATTATGATTAGTTATTGCTCTTGTAATGGGCCGCAGAGCACGCGCAATGAGATGTGGTTCGGTCCAGCGCACAGTGCTTTGAGCGCTTTCAGCTTGTGGGCAAGGTGATAAAACATTTAGTGACTTTCTTGCGTATCATAGTCATACACGGAATGGGGACCTATCGCCAGCTTTTGCTATAAAAAACCAGCAAAAACTATACCTATATGTATTTCTGGAAGAATGATTACGATTCTCCTCTCATTGCGCCTTCAATTAACGGTGTATGCAAAAGGAACACCGCCGAGTAGGAATATTTAGCTACCCCACTCAATTTGAGCTGCAAGATTGCCCTTTTCGTCAGCTAAATAACCTGGCCCAGCAACGGTTAAAAATAGGGGGAGAATAGACATATCCCTGGATGAAATGACGCATGCAAAAATTCCATATTTGCATAGGAAATCATGAGTTCTCATGCAAATTTAATGGGAAATCATGACTCTCCCTGGGCCACTCATGGGAACCCGTATAAAGCCCATGATGAACCCATGATTTTCTATATGAACTCCCTTGATTTTTCATGGGAGCTACTGTTGTTACTGTTGTTGTTACTGTTGTAACTGTTTGCTTTACTGTTGTTACTTTTGTTGTTACTGTTGTCACTGTTGTTGTTTCTGAGCCCGTTCATTTTCTTATAAGTTCACTGGACAACTCATGAGAATTTTCATATATTTACTAAGAGATCATAATATTTGTCATGGGTTCACATATGTGAGCGTGGTTTACATTTGTTCAATTTCATGTATTTATGTGAGTGAGTTTTTGTCAAAACGGATCCATTTTCAATGGATGCAGACGAATAGATGAAATTTGAAGGCAATTTTTTTTTTTTAAGTGAGGATTGCCTTACGGGGCAATTTGGATTTAAACTTTGAACCATTCTTTGAAAGATGTTCAGGACTTTACCGTTGCTCACAGCACTGTGCGACGCGGCATGGAGGTCCCGCACTTTCACCAAAGCGGCGGGCGTCCCTAACCTCAAATATTTGAGTAATGAATAGATCACGGGAGGCGGGGATATATCTCTCCTCCTTTTTACTTTTAATGCTTCACAAATTACGCGCTTGATTGGTGAGATATTCACGAAGCACCGTGACCGTGCGCTGTGTACCCACTGTAAGTAGGTACTTACCTGGCTCAGTGTTGCTCAAACTTCCTGGATTTTCAATCGATCTCTCTTTACACTTGGTTTTACTACGACCGTTTAATTGCTCTTTCTGCTAATAGGAATGCCCCTGAGTTATTTAATTGAAATTTAAAGAAATTTAAATGCTTCATAAAAGAGTATTATTCAGAAGAAGGGTGATGGACCATTAATATACGCAATATTATTAATAAAATTAGCTAAGTTAATACTTATTCTGATAAAACTGCAAAAAGTCGAATTCAACGGTTTACGTTCCGAAATAGACAGGTGCTTCATCTACATGCACTGTCAAAAATTGACTAAAAATTCGGAGTGAAAATTCAAGCAAAACATAAAAAATTAGGGTAAATTTTACTCTCATGCGCAATAAAAATATAGGGTAAAATATAAAAAAGAGCGGAAAATACTATCGTGGAGGGTGTATACGCCTCCTTCGCGGAACATCATCAATTTTCAACTCTGAAAAGTGCAAATTATAACTATCTCTGGCATACTTTTCGCACCGATTTTCATTCCGCAAACATCTTACTCTGAAAAATGCATACCGGGAGAAACCATGGCTTTTATGTAACCGGAGTCGGGGTGAACATTTTTAACAGTGTAGGGTATCACCTTCTCAGAAAAGTCCCTAAGAATATGATTTTAATTAAAAATTACATATTATAAGTACAGTCGGCGAATGGAATAATGTCAGTCGAAACCTTAAATTTTGCGTCCAGTATAGGCCACCCGCAACGCTTAAATTCATTGTGATGAATATTGCAGGTTGCCTACCTAAAACTTAATCTAAGAAGCAGAATGAAATTTAAATCAAAACCATTTTTCAATTCGTTGATTGTATTATATGACCAAGCTATTTCCTTACCATCATTGATTCTTGCGTCTAGTTCAACACCACATTTGGTTAGAAAAGGATGGATATAGGGGCTGAAGTCACGTGATGACCCTCTCTGGTATCCTTAGCAAACACATGTGTTCGGCTGTAAAAGGAGAGAGAGAGAAAGGCAAATTCCTGTATCCCCTCATGATCCGCGCCGCCTTAAGCTGATATATTTCACGCGAAACTTTTCCAGATTTCAATCCTATGGATAGTGCCAATAATCGCTTTGGGGAAAAGTCGTGTTTTTGGATTTTAAAGTGAAATTGAAAAAAAAAACGCAAAATCTAAGAACGTCGTCACCAGCGTGATTTTTTATGGATTTATGCGAAGCGCGAAACGAGCAAAATGGAACTCTTGCTCGGTTTTGCTGTAGGCAAATAAAGTGAAAATTCCAATGTAAAATGCTTCAAAAATAACGATGAAACCATAAAAAAAGTCTAAAACTCACTCCTCGAAGAGAAAACTTAACTGGAAATTTCGGGTGATCACCCTTGCATGCATGCACCAACCTCGGATTCGGACCCCAAACACAAGAACATAACCTACGAACTTGAACAATGAGATTAATGGATTTGCTTTCAAAAAGTAAATTTGAAGGAATTAAATATAGGTGATAGCCACAGAAAAGTTCTACGTTGCGTACAATAAACGAGGAAGACGGCACTTAATTTCATGTCCTGTTCTTTTGTTTGGGGTCCGAATTCAAGTTTGGTGCATAGATGCAAGGGTGGTCACCCAAAATTTCAAGTTAAGTTTTCTCTGCAAGGAGTGAGTTTTAGAATTTTTTAATGGGCTCATCGTTTCTTTGCATCATTTTACATTAGAATTGATAGGCCATTTGCTTACAGCAAAACCGTGCAAGAGCTCCATTAAAACCGTAAATTATGAAATGCATTTCTTTCGCCATAAGCCTATAGTAAATGCGAGTGATTATAATATGCCTATCTGCCTCACTCCCACTCATTGAGGCTTATGGAAATTTCGTGTTTCATAATTTCCTACTTTATTTCTGAGTGTCTCAGCTGGAAACTTTCAGGGTATCTTCCTGAAATACGCTTGCAGGTGCGCACGTTCCTTAACCCTTAACTGCAGATGAGCCCAGATCTGGAACAATTACTTTGAAGCCTTACCTAAAAGTAGGCGACTTGAGTTGTACTGTCGCTGCATGGTGGGTCACATGTGGAACAGATACTAAACGAGTGAGAATTGTCGATTTTGTCCTAGAGCGCGCAGCACAGGATAGAGAACGTGCAGAGTGGTTGAAAATAGCTTACTGAAAATCTGATAGAGATTTTCTGATTTTCATTGTTATGTTTGGGAGTAACGCAGGGGTACCATATACAAAAAAAAACAACTATTGAAATTTACTAACTTATTTTTTACTACTTTAATTTTTTTTTTTTTAGCCTGAAAACTTTATTTTCAGTTGCATGGATACCTAAATGTGGGTAAGGCCATATTTGGAAAAATTAATATTCAGGCTCTTTACCATTGAAATATAATGGAAAGAATTTTTTCACTATTTTTCCCTGTCTCAAGGATCAAAATTGTACTGAAAAAAAAAATTATTTTATTGGAAAAAAAATCATGCAGTAAAGGGTTAAAATAAATGGGCTCTCTTGCGTAAATTCTTCAATTTTAGCCAAAAACTGTTGACTTTTTGAGCAGCTTGACTTGGTGTCCCCGGTTTCGAACAAATCGACCCTGGAATCATCTCAAACTGCTTTTACCCACCATGCGATGATCCAGATCGAGAGCCAGCCGCCTCCGCTAAGTTTGTTTTAATGACGACAAAGAGGTCTGACCCCGCGGCCGAACGGTTAAAGTTACGAGCTGTCGTGTTCGATAATTAAAACACGATTTTTTCTTCCTCTTTCACGGAATTCTTCAGATTCCATGCGCGTGATACGCTTTCCAGTTTCCACGCTTCCCCAAGAGCGCGCGCGTGGAGCACCGGGTCTACGCCATTACCGATACTTGGTTTGCGATGGCTCCCTTAATCGATTCTCAGCTTTAATCTCTTCCCTTAATTTATACACGGAAAAAAAACTACGGTGAAAATAACCCTACGGATAAGGTAGGTGACCCAAAGGTGGCCCGACTCTTAAGGTGGCCCACCCCAGCTTATTTCAGTTAATTACACAAATTGACGATAGATGGCGATAGTACTGAGTAGCAGGATGCTATCGCTTCCTTCAATCCATAAATCAAGAGCATCGGGCGATTCCGTCGGCGCGAAACAGTGCAACGTCCATTTTCGCAGGTCTTCAGCTAATTTTCACTGAAGTAAACAATCGTAAAAGCTAAGCCCTTAAATTGATTCCACCTTTAACTTTCAATTCATCATAATCATTATAATTTCTGGTGTAACTAGGGTCTAGATTCCGTTTTTGAACGATAAAATAGCATTTGAATACTTATGAATGGCCTTTGAAAGGAGGTGTCCACCTTTAGGTACATCAAAAATATTAGGGGTGGCCACCTTAGGTGCATGTTTTGCGCGATGTTAAAACTCTACTTTTTTTCAAACGCAAAAAAAAACCTCAAAAACAAGCAAATTTTAAAAAAATGGTTTTATCATATGATAGCCAACTGTTTGAATAGTAAATTGACATATTTATAGTTTTTTTTATCTCTCATGACTTATACGTGCATATTGGCCCCAAGCATAGGTATGGCCACCTTTGGGGCACTTACCTTACATGATTTTGGCACCTGCTAGATGTTATGGTAATGTTAACCAGAAGTATACTATGTTTTGACTAGGTACTAGGTGATGTAACCTGATTGCATGTCGAATTTACTCAAAGTATCGGTAAATGTACCATAGGTACTTCTGGCCAAGTTTACCATAACATCTAGCAGGTGCCAAAATCAGATATCCGTATGGTTATTTTCACTAATCTTTGTTTTTTCCGTGTAGCCCGTGCTACACGTATATACAAAGCGGTGTTTAAGATGATTTTATCAGGGTCGATTACAAAGGCGGATCCAGCAATCTGGCAACTGCGTATTATTCCCATTTGAATGCATTAGAAACAATCGATTAGAATAGGGGCCATGGTCCCCTCAAGAATCGATCATTTCTCATTCGTTCAAATGGGATGAATCTAAGGTTGCCAAATTGCTGGATCCGCCCATGGTCGATTAGTTCAAACTGTGGACACCACGCTGCGCTGCTCAGAAAGTCTATACAGCGTTTGGCTAAAATTGATGAATGGGGCTATTGCACACTTTTGCTATAAGCGATTTAATAGTCAATTATGGCGTAAAATCCTCAAGAAATAACGATGGCGGCACTAAAAACTCCCACAATCCACTCCTAAACTCAATAAACGCAGTTATTTGCGCGAGCGTAATGGTGGCAGAAGGCACTAACAATGGGAGATTCCTATCTTAATTTCGTCACTCTTTCCATGTTGACAAGGATGATTCACAGAGTAAATAGTCATCAGAGTGATGATCCACATCTGATGAATGGTGCCGCAACACCTAGTGACACCAGTGTCAAATGAAAGTAGTCTCTTATTGGTCACTTCTTGATGGAGTTTCAGAATTGTTAGATGGGAATCTCCCATTGTTAGTGCCTTCTGCCACCATTACGCTCGCGCAAATAACTGCGTTTATTGAGTTTAGGAGTGGATTTTGGAAGTTTTTAGTGCCGCCATCGTTATTTTTTGAGGTTTTTACGCCATAATCGACTATTAAATAGCTTATAGCAAAAGTGTGCAATAGCCCCATTTAAATTAAAAGTACGAAGAGGAACGTTAGCACCTGCAAACATATACCTAAGGAAAATAGTCTGTATGTTTGAATCTGAAATACTCGAAAATAAAGCCGGGAATGATGAAATGTACGAAAATTCCCATCATAAGCTTTAATGAGTGCAAGTGAGACGGATAGACATATTATCACTCGCACTCACTAAGCTTGTGGCGAAATTAATTTCATAATTTACGACTTTAATTCTCAATCAATTTCCCTCGTTTTGGGCTCAAAACCTGTAAACACTTACGAAGGTGCTGATGTCCTTGGATTTTGTGCAACGTTTTAAAAATATGTGGAATCTTGTCAAAATCTTGCTAAAAATACCCGGAAAAAGTTTCTTTGAAAATATTTTAAAATACTTGCAATAAGTTAAAAAACTAGATTTTTTAAAAATGATTTCGAAAATAATTTAAAAAAATTGCTACTATGGTTTTTTATTATTATTATTATTATTATTATTATTTTTTTTTTTTTTTTTAAAGTTTTTAAAAGTTGTCGGAAATATTTGAAAAATAATATTTCGGTAAACAATTGTCTTGCATGAGCATTCGCACATTTCAAAAATATTTTTGAAAGATTTAGGAAATATTACCATCAAGGGACTTCATTGACAGGACTTTAAAAATATGTTTAAAATGTTCCTTTCATATACGTGGGTATAACGCTGCTTGCCAATGACTACAGTGACATAATTTTCTCTTCCTCGATACGCTTTTGATTAGAAGTTTTGGATCAATGAACCCTTCAAAGAATCATCTACGCCCCACCATCGGAATGGGTATTTTACGAGGCACAATCTACGAAAGAGTGACAGTCACTCAATCAAAATCAATAAAAATCGATGTTCTATTCCGAGCCCAAATTATTATCGACACCCGATGTGAAACTCCTACAACGGAACCATATACGCGCCTTGGCCTCGCGGCGATCTATATTTTCGGTGAAAATTGAATTAAAGCTTCTCTAGATTTTTATACGTTCAAATTTTTATATTTTTATTTCATCATCGATATTATTATGGTTCTTCTAGTAGATATGAGGACTCGTAAACTGAATGATTCCGTTCCTGGAGCACTGCTGTTCGTTTTCGCATTTTACGATCCTAATCCAGAATTCTCAGTTATTACTTTTCGAAATTATTGATTCAATAATTTCAGGTCAAGGAGGTGTTGTATTAAGAGCTTTCTAGTGAAAAAATCTACTACCACTAAATGCATGTCATTCTTCAGGCATTACATCATCAAGTGCGGTATCATTTTTGATCAGTAGTTAGCTTATGCGATGACATCTTCAGGTTATCCTAAAGGGACATCCATGAGTGGCTGAAAACTTATCAATCCTTACACACATCGGAAAATCTTTAGAATTTTACGATTTGTACCTCATTTGTGCCTCAATTTTTCAAAATTTCTCGAAGAAGGAGTTCTAAATATCCCTTATTTTCCTCGAGTTTTACTAATATCCTTCCCCAGGGTTTTTGTTTTTGATGTCTTGATGTCTTGATTGTCAGAATTTTTACTTTATCAGCCCCCCTCCCCCCCCCCCATGGTAAAAAGTATCGTCATTATAAAAAACCGGAATTTGGGGTCGTTCGATTCCTTGTTCATTTAGTCGTATTGTCTAAATTTGTTTTTGTTTTTTGTTTTTGTTGTTGTTTTTGCTGCCTTTTTTTAGGAGACCGCTTTGTATCAAACAAACTATTCTAACTGATCGAAACCTATAATATAGTAAAAACTACAACTAACAAACAAACGAACAAACAAACAAACAAACAAACAAACAAACAAACAAATAAAAATCAAAGCAAAACAAAACAAAACAAAATAAAGAAACAAAAATCACATAAATGCAATCTCTCCATTTATGCGAGCTATTTGAGATGATCGGTGTTGTATTTGATTAGGACGGATATCAAAAGACAGATAGGGAGAGGGAGAGAGGGAGAGAGAGAGAGAGAGAGAGAGAGAGAGAGAGAGAGAGAGAGAGAGAGAGAGAGAGAGAGAGAGAGAGAGAGAGAGAGAGAGAGAGACGTGCATGAAACATCTCAATAGATGATGCATAGGTAATGAAGAGGTCTCAAAGTGTTTGATTCACCAATGTATACATTTTATAGTTGCCATACAATGAAGTGACGGAAGGCTCTTTTCCTCCTCGCTAAAACTGACAGAGAAACTTGCAATATAGGTAAGGAACTAATTTCGGGAAAGAAGCAGAAGGATGGAGGCTCGAGAGAAAGGGTGAAATGGAATACCCCTGCAAACAAATTTCCAAAGCATTTCGTAAGAGAAGACCTGAAATTATGCGGGCTGAAAACATTTAATTATTACTTACGTATTTTTAGATCAATTACGCACTCGTAACATATCAAAACCAAGCGAGAGGAAGACAGAGTTATAGTTCTTCTTTTATTTTACTTTACACATGTTTATCCTGTATTCATTTTATCTATGTGTTATTGTCCGTGCTGACATTATCTAAGATCAACAGAATTGGGGTCTCTCCGCGTTCTTATCGGTCGCTCTATTGAAGATCATGTTTACCTTACGCACTGTCAGTAGCGCACCGAGAGTTTCTTCATCTCTCTCTTTTCTCCATTAAAAAACGTATGTTAGACAAGGATGGACAAGGGGATAAAACCCCCTCCTTCTGTCCTTTTCCTACTCATACATTCAAATGGGAAATGAGAGAGATGGAAGATATCCTGGTTGCGCCAGTGCGCACTGTATAAATGAAATTCATGCAGTTTGAACGCGTTTATGTTTCTGTGGGTCTCGATCGAGCGCACTAGCGGGCTCCAAAAAATTCTCTCTCTCTCTCTATCTCTCGCTCTCTCTCTATCTCTCTCTCTCTCTCTCTCTCTCTCTCTCTCTCTTCTCCCATAAGAACGCATGCGCTAGAAAAGGATAGGAGATTGAGCGAAAATCACGTGACTGCCCCAGATCTGTCCTTTTCTAACACACGAGTTCTATTGAAAGAAGAGAGAGAGAGAGAGAGAGAGAGAGAGAGAGAGAGAAGGATTGATTCCTAGGTCCGCCACTGGAGCGAAGGCGAAACAACTATGAAGCCCCTGAAGGGACGGCCAAAACGAGTCCGTGATCTACCGCTAATCGTTCGCTCCGATCTGAATCGGCGAAGATGCACGGGCGATAAGCGAATCTGAGAGGGGATTCTGGCCTCGACTCACATTGGGCTTCGAACGCGTGGCCCAGAGGATCATTGTTTCAAGTTGTCAATGGGGCGTCTGTCGGAAACTTTCGCTGCAACCTTAAGATGATTCCAGCGGGCCGATCATTTACTTCATCGTTAAACCTATCGTTTAAGACTGTATATGAGTGATATCATTGGTCGAAAATTGTAAAACTTGGTCGTTGCTATGGTAATCATTGTTAAAGTGCCCGCTATTTAACCCTTCACTGCATGATTTTTTTTTTTTTCAATAAAATAATTTTTTTTCAGTACAATTTTGATCCTCGAGACAGGGAAAAATAGTGAAAAAATTCTTTCCATTATATTTCAATGGTAAAGAGCCTAAATATTAATTGCTCCAAATATGGCCTTACAAACATTTAGGTATCCATGCAACTGAAAATAAAGTTTTCAGGCTAAAAAAAAAAAAAAAACAAAATTAAAGTAGTAAAAAATAAGTTAGTAAGTTTCAATAGTTGTTTTTTTTGTATATGGTACCCCTGCGTTACTCCCAAACATAACAATGAAAATCGAAAAATCTCTATCAGATTTTCAATGAGCTATTTTCAACCACTCACGTTCTCTATCCTGTGCTGCGCGCTCTAGGACAAAATCGACAATTCTTACTCGTTCAGTATCTGTTCCACATGTGACCCATCATGCAGCGACAGTACAACTCAAGCCCCCTACTTTTAGATAAGGCTTCAAAGTAATTGTTCCAGATCTGGGCTCATCTGCAGTTAAGGGTTAAAGGTTACTCATGAATAGCCTTTAACTAAAGAGACTCTTAACGATGGTTACCATAGCAACATCCAAGTTTTACAATTTTCGACTAATAGAATCACTAATGATCGATTTAACGATGAAGTAAATGATCGGCTCGCAGTTTTCAATCCTGTAGATAGTGCCATTATATTTACTTTTTGGGAAAAAACGAGTTTTAGGCATTTTAAATTGAAAACGAAGGATGAACGCAAAATCCTAGAACGTCAGCACCTGCGTAATTTTTTCCATGGATTTTTTGAGCCCAAAACGAGCAAATATATTGGTTGAGAATTAACACCGTAAAATTATGAAATTCATTTCGCCGTAATTGCTTATTGTGTGTGCAAGTGAGTGGAAGTGATAATATGTCTATCTGCCTCACTCGCACTCATTAAGGCTTAGATATGGAAATTTGTGTATTTCATACTTTTTGGCTTTGTTTTTGAGTGTTTCAACTTGCAACTTTTAGGGTATCTTCCAGAGTTGCCAATAGTGGCTAGATTCGTCCACACGTGGACTATTTTGATGAGAATTTAGCCGCGCTCACTCTTTCGGTGCCGATGAGTCGAGTATTTTCTCCCATCCCTATCCACAGCGTGGCTAGTAACCAAAGACATTATATCATATAGACGGAGTGCATAACAAGATCCTTGAGGCAAACTTACGGTACTTCGCATGTTCACCAAAAATGATCACCAGTCATCAGCCTGCTCAACGGTTGCATCAAAACTTAAATTGGTAATCTTTTTAGGTATAATCTTTGGCAAAACTGGTGACAAACAAACCGACGCCATTTTGAGAGTGAATGAAAGCTGCACACTATTTCAAATTTTGTGAGTTATTTGAAGCTTTTTTTGATCTTTTATCATATACTGATGTCAAAATGATGGTCATTAAATAGTGTTTTATCCATCTTCGATCTCGATTTTTATTAAGTAGTAAGTTTAGATTCAGAGGTTAAGTTCGTTTGTTTGTCACCAGTTGAAGGTTACTCCCCCAATTTCGAAAGTGGACTCGCCCGTCTGCCTACTGTAGTGTACGGTAAGTTTGCCTCACCCAGCTCAATGTTACGGTATAGGATGCACTCCGTCTATATGATATAATGTCTTTGCTAGTAACCAACTCGAAAACTGTCCACGCATGGCTATTCTACCCCGTCCAAACCTGGCAACACTGGTACCTTCCTGAAATATGCTTTCAGGTGCTGACGTTCCTCAAATTTGTGCTTTTTGCGTAATTTAATTAATTATTGCCAAAAACTGTTGACTTTTTGAGCGTCGCGACGTGCATGGTGTCCACGGTTTAAACTAATCGACCTTGGAATCATCAAAATTAATATGGAGCAGTGGTGGCTCGTAAAATTTATCATCAATGTCATCCCTCCATTTGAATACATGTGAAACAATCGATTCGAAAAAGAAGCAGAGCTTCGCCACCAAAACTTTCATAATGTTGTGGTATCTTGACGCAAATAGAGTTTTAGTCATGATTCATGATGATCACCGACAACATCGATGATCGTCAAAATTTTGATTGTGGATGCGGCGCAACAATCATCAACTGATCACTCGTAGGTTTCTCCGAGAATCTGATTTGACCGTTTGAAGAGTTCGTTAGAGAAATATTTTCGCATTCGCCAGATCTCATGGAACTTTGAAACTACTGTGCGCGCACTCTAACGGAGCCGCTAATGGTTAATCTGGGGCTGAGGTTTGAAATTCGAGCCTCGTGACAATTGTGAGCGGTAAATGACGTGAAAACAATTTGATTCTCTTGTATCTCTCTATTTTATATTTTATGTATTATATTTTATATGCATATAATCAACCCTGGGGTCTCGCTAGGCCACGTTTCCTTGCCGCCTCCTGATCCTTTCCCAAACTCTTCAATCCTCATCCTCTTCGCCCTTTCATCCTTGAACCCTTGATTCCTTGATTTCCGCGTTACTTTGCGATAGGCTATGTACTTACTTGATCTTGGTCCGATTTCGAAAACAATGGGTCTGTTGCAAACTTTTGCTACGATGATTAAGAGAGTTTTATCTAATGTAAAATCGCCTGAAAAGTCCATTGGTGGCATCAGAAAGTCATAAAATGCAATAATAAACTCACAAGAGGCTTTCAATGAAATCCAAGATGGCGAATAAATATCGAGGAATCTGTATGCATACACCGTGAACATCCAAGGATGGCCAACTTTGACCACCTCACTGGAGGTAGAGGTTATGTGTTTGTTTACGTTGTGATTGGTTGTGGTTGGTTGTGATCGATACTGCAAGGTTGGCTATCCTTGGATGTTCGTGTTGCATGCATACAAATAGCTCGATATTTTTCGACTAATTTTTGCCAATTTCAGTAAGATTTTGTAAATTTTGCATAATTTTTAAATAAAACACCCGATTCTTTAAATCTACTTTTTTTCTTTGAAAAATATACTTGATAATAAATAAAAAGAAAACAAAAAATTAAAATCTTGGTGGGGATGATTCAACACGTCATTTTCAAAACTCCGTCAGTCAGCCAATTTTTAACTTAGAGAGTTCCACGAGGTCTGGTGTCATAGGTAATTACTGAGAATTTAAGCACATCCGAATCGAAATTTAATAGCTGCTTCCGTTCGTTGAAAAAACGGAAATTGACAGTTCTTTTTGGACAACCTTTGTACTATCGACGAAATAAAGATTGTCCTGAGATTTTCACTAGCTAAGTTTCGCCATGAATTTTGAAATATTATTGTTTGAACCCCCTAAATCCCCCCCCCCCCTAGGCTATCGGGGGATTTTGAAAATATCAAAAATGATACATTTTGGGTCAATTATCAATCTGACCACTTGTTTCAAATCATTTGGTTCAGTAGTCTTTGAGAAAAATGCCCTATCCGGGTGGTTTGACACACCCTGCACAATATTTCCATCGAGGGACTCTAAGCGAACACTACCACCAGTTATATGCGTGAGTGTGGGACTGATCTGCAACGGCTCCCCCACCCCAACCGCACTGCAATGTGTGAGGAGTATGGAGTGTGGCCGAACCGAACCTTGAAGGCGAAACTTGGATGTGAAAATCTGCGTCGATGGTAAGTACCTACGAGTAATGGGGCAATTGCACACTTTTGCTATAATCGATTTAATAGTCGGTTATGGCGTAAAAACCTCAAAAAATAAAGATGGCGGCACTAAAAACTTCCAAAATCCACTCCTAAACTCAATAAACACAGTTATTTGCGCGAGCGTAATGGTGGCCGAAGGCACTAACAATAGGAGATTCCTATCTTAATTTCGTCACTCTTTCTATGTTGACAAGGATGATTCACAGAGTAATTAGTCATCAGAGTGATGATCCACATCCGATGAATGGTGCCGCAACACCTAGTGACACCGGTGTCAAATGAAAGTAGTCTCTTATTGGTCACTTCTTGATGGAGTTTCAGAATTGTTAGATGGGAATCTCCCATTGTCAGTGCCTTCGGCCACCATTACGCTCGCGCAAATAACTGCGTTTATTGAGTTTAGGAGTGGATTTTGGAAGTTCTTAGTGCCGCCGTCGTAATTTTTTGAGGTTTTTACGCTAGAATCGACTATTAAATCGCTTATAGCAAAAGTGTGCAATAGCCCCATTTTAGAAGGTATACTCTACTTTTTTTGGGGTTTCTAACCATCCTATACTGATAAGTTTTAACTCTCACCGCTGTTTCGCGTCGATCGCTTTGCGTCTGCGCATAGAGTCGTCTCACTAACATACAGGGCATGATAGGGCAAAGCGAAGACAGGAGGATTTAATGTGAGCTGTCGTCAGGGCTTAAGAAAGTTGAACGTCAAGTGGCCATCGTATAGTCGCGTATACATATATATATACTCTTAAGAGTCCGTATTAGAGCTTGTATGTGTCTCTGTCTATATGTATGTATGAATGTTATGTATGTATGTACATCTGTATAGAATGGACGTCAAGACTGTCGAAAACAGAGACAAGCCGCGGAACAATTTGAAAAGGGAGGGATCAGTGATTCAGTGGTCCTGCCTGGTGAAGTGAGAAAAGAGAGGTGAATCGCCGGACGGCCAGGAGGATCAGAATCTATACTCACCGTTGCCAAATGGTGGCCATAAAAATTCACCTACTACCTATAGCTATGAATGGAAAGTAGGCGCATTTTTCCTTGTAAATATTGGAACGCGTCAATGCATCGATCGATTGATAGCTTTGGTTAAAGTTCCTTTAAGTGGAAAGTTAAGGTGGTTCCATGCGAAATTTGTCTATGGTATGGAGCCAATAAGAATTCTGATAATGGGTTTGTTGCAAACTTTTGCTACAACGACTAAGAGTGTGTAATCTAATGTAAAATCGCCTGAAAAGTCCATTGGTGGCGTCAGAAAGACATAAAATGCAATAACAAACTCACAAGAGGCGTTTAATGAAATCCAAGATGGCGGAGAAACATCGAGCAATTTGTATGCATGTACCACGAACATCCAAGGATAGCCAACCTCACAATATAATATCGATCGCAGCCAATCACAAAGTAAACAAACACATAACCTAGCTACCTCCAGTGAGGTGGTCAAAGTTGGCCATCCTTGGATGTTCACGGTGCATGCATACAGATTGCTCGATATTTATCCGCCATCTTGAATTTCATTAAACGCCTTTTGTGAGTTTATTAGTGCATTTTATGACTTTTTGATGCCACCAATGGACTATTCAGGTGATTTTACATTAGATTTAACACTCTTAATCCTTTTAGCAAAAGTTTGCAACAGACCTATTATTCCAGCAATTCTGGTAATTTCAAATTTCATGACATAAGCTCCGTAATCCCAACGAGAAATTTTTCTCCGTGCATTTCCCCCATTGGATCATTTTGAATGCAAATTGACGCATCAGAAAGGGAGATCTATATGAAAACTGAATATTTTCCAAAGAATATTAGTGAGCTCCACCTCCACTTCTGAAACGAGCTTTTATCGTTCCTCCCATTTGAACCTTCGCAAAAGTATCGATTTTTTGGCGGCTCATTCGCAGTGGTGGCTCGACGGATTTTGCAATTAATGCATAGATAACTCCTCCGTATGAATGTGTAGAAAGTATCGCTTCTCAAGGAACTCGACATCACTCAGATAAATATCCTAATGATCGATATTTCTGCATAGGTTCAAATAGGAGACAAACGAGGATTGCATGCTATCCTCGTTATATGCATATCGATAAATCTCACAATTTTACTAGCAATCTGGCAACAGCTGTTGTAATTTCTTGACACGATTAGCCGCGCTCGCCACTCGACGCTTAGGCTCGCTTGCTCCGAAAAAAGAGAGCTGATCTACGGATTGCATCAGATCAGACGAGAGAAAGAGAGTGAGAGAGAGATAGAGAATAAGAGAGAAATAGAGAGGGAGAAAGAGCTAGATAGACACTCTTTAGTAATTATGACATGTCTTTTGGATGTTTTAACAAATACACACATTGAAGCCAGCGCACGGATTTAATACACCGAGTCGGAAGTTGTATATAGTGTTAAAGCGAGCTTCTTTCAAATGCAGCGTTGACAAACTTAAGGTTCATTATTTTGTAACGAGTGGGACATTCAGACGACTTAGAATCAATTTTTTTCAATTTTTTAATCATTTAAATGAAAAAAAACTATCCCACCTATAGAAAATTCTTATCTTCTAGATAGTGATAGGATTTTCAAAATTTAAAAAAAGTCTATCCAAAGCAGAGAATAGAGCAAAATAAGGGTGTAACGGTTGGGACAGAAAATAGACAAGGTTTTTGAATCACTCCAAAAAAAGTTGAAACTCTGTGAGTTTTGAAGAGATAAAAATTTGGAAAAAATATATGTTAAAGGTGAGGGTATAAGCTTTGATCCTACATAATGTTTTTTTCATTTACTAAATTATTTTTTTCTAAAAAAATTAAAAAATAGCGTAACGGGTGGGACAGCTAGGTTTTGTAACGGGTGGGACGCGTGTGATTTGGTCATTGAAAATACACATCAAACCTGCTGTAACATCAACACGTTTGACCTTATTATAGATTTGAATGATATTTTCGTCTCTGCTTTTAATGCAAAACAAGACTGCCAGGCACTAATTTTTAAATTTCAATTTTTGCATATCATGTCCACTTTACTGCAGAATGGCCTTTAAACGAATCGAGGAAAGGTAACCGCTGGTAGTGCTGGATGGGTTCTGAGTTGGGGCCGAAAAATGTTGGCACAAAATGATCACACTACATTGGTGGATGGTGAGGATTCGAGCATGCTAGTAGACGGTTTACGACCTCACCATGCATCTAGGAGGAGTGCCATTTCGGACCAACATTTTTCGGCCCTTGACTCATGAATCGCGCTGTTTAGGGTCAGTGGCGTAGCCTGCAATTTGGCAGTTTGTCCATTTTAAACCCATGAAAAAGGTCGAAATATTGGGTGTTTGGTGAACACCTTCGCATTCAACTTTTAACGTGGGTTTAAATGAACAAAATACAACACTGTCAAATTGCACGCTACACCAGTTTATACATACAGGGTATGATCCCACGAGGAGTGTTGGCGCACTTCCGCAGGTCAAAACATGATTGAATAAACGAAAAACCAGTGCTAATTCAATTGTTGATAAACTGGAAAAAACATCTTCTTTTCACAGATTTAGGATGCACTGAATGGGAAATTTTCTACCGTGAAGTAATGTGGCATAGACACTTTCGTTTTTAGATTGCAACATTTGTGGAGTATGGTACAACTATACATACTACATCATTCAAATGTCTCTGAAAATTCCTTGCGCTATTGCGCACTTTTTCTGAGGTGCAGGTTTGTGTAAAATATCACTTGATGAGCTCTGAACTCTCTAGATGACGCAGTACCATTGATATAATAATTATTTGCCGTGTCAACTGAGTATAAGTCCGGGTACTGAGATCAGTAGAAAATCAGATACTTAGTTGAATACTGACAGATTACAGTGGCTTAACCCTTTAAATCCGGCTCTATTACAAACTCTTCTCAATTTTTTTTATTAATCTCAATAAATATAATGAATTTTTCTCGTTTAGTTTGATGTGCATAGTGATTTTTCTTAAAATACATTTAAAACCATGTTAATTTGGTGATACAAATTTGTACCGTCAGGAGACAAAGGGTTAAATGTGATGATCAGCTTTTACATGGAAGTAATATCGAGCTGAAAACCTTGCTTTCAATGACGTTTCTAAATAGATAATAAAAGAACCGCAAAACAACAAGGTGCCATGTCACTAGATTTTGGAGCAGAGGACCCTTTATAAAGACCTCCAAAAAAACCAATTATTATTATTATTATTATTATTATTTTTTTGGGAAATCTTAAGAGCTATACTATCACTCAAAGTTTCACAAGAGGAGAGGGGTCATTGTCTACCCACTGTTTTTTGTTTAGAAAATAGGATAAGGCCGAGTCCTCAAGGTTTACCATCATATGGCAAATGCAACGTACCTTGTGGTAAATTAAGATAACTTGTTGAGTGTTGGTACATTGCACCACAAGGTACGTTGCATGGTATGGTTGGAAGGTATGGAAAAATTGACCGTACTTGATAGCAGACTCCAAAATCAGCTGTGCAGATGGTAAACTCTACCAGTCTTTTGTTCCGCGTGTATGATGATCCTTACGAAATCTTTGGTTCGGTTATAACCAGTAGCGGCTCGTGAAATATGCGATATATCGATGTCCACTGCATTTAAAACTATAGAAAAGTATCGATCGCCAGGGGGTGCAATTGAACCCCCGAGAAATCGATACTTTTCTATAGTTTTAAATGCAGTGGACATCGATAAATCGCATTCCACGAGCCGCCACTGGTTGTAACCGTAGCCGTAGCCAGGATTTATTTTCGTGGGAGGCTGTAGTCTTTTCCTCCTCTTTTTCCTTCCTTTCTACTTTTCATTCTCTTCGTTTTCCTTCAAACTGATATTTCGGGGGAGGGGGGGGGGAGTAGAGCCTCGTGCTCATTCTCCCTTCTTTTTCCTGTGCAATAGATTTGGTCGAGATTGGTTTTCATCAAAATTATCTGCAGAAACATTTGTCAGATTTTTGTCCAAAACGGCTTCAGCCGATGCCACCGTAATTCTAAAGGCCAAAACGTCTAAATCAAAGACGCAATGGGGCTATTGCACACTTTTTCTATAAGCGATTTAATAGTCGATTACGGCGTAGAAACCTCAAAAAATAACGATGGTGGTTCTAAAAACTTCCAAAATCCACTCCTAAACTCAATAAACGCAGTTATTTGCGAGAGCGTAATGGTGGCCGAAGGCACTAACAATGGGAGATTCCCATCTAACAATTCTGAAACTCCATCAAGAAGTGACCAATAAGAGACTACTTTCATTTGACACCGGTGTCACTAGGTGTTGCGGCACCATTCATCGGATGTGGATCATCACTCTGATGACTAATTACTCTGTGAATCATCCTTGTCAACATAGAAAGAGTGACGAAATTAAGATAGGAATCTCCCATTGTTAGTGCCTTCGGCCACCATTACGCTCGTGCAAATAACTGCGTTTATTGAGTTTAGGAGTGGATTTTGGAAGTTTTTAGTACCGCCATCTTTATTTTTTGAGGTTTTTACGCCATAGTCGACTATTAAGTCGCTTATAGAAAAAGTGTGCAATAGCCCCATTAATATAATGCAGTGTTGCCATATGGAGTACACAAAAAATAAAGGTCATTGTTTCATCAACGATTTTTAACTTCTTATTGAAAGAAGTTAAATCCAGACCTGGCAACATTGATGCACACTTATATTCATTGATATCAGGCCTTTTTAGGGCAATAAGGCAGTTGCAAGGGTCTAAAATGTTGTTGTTGTTGTTGTTTTTTTTTTTTTTTTTTTTTTTTTTTTTTTTTTTTTTTTTTTTTATAAAAAAATTAAAAAGTACTTGATGAGCTGAGAATAAAGATGCCTTTGGTTTCAAATTAAGTCCCATTGTTCCGGAGATGAGGTTTTGGCCCAAACGCATTGTTTTACGCACACGATTTTTTACAACTTTACTTGTGTGTCACTCCAAAATCGGGACAATTAGGAAAAAACCAAAGGCACCATTGTTCTCAGCTCATCAAATAGATACTATAATTTTTGAAAACGCACAATTTCAGAACCTGCCCAATGATTGAATTTCGAACCACAAAATACCTTTTCGAACACAATAGAGCTATTTAGGCAAGCAAAACGTATTAATCCAGTCCAAGTCAAATACACCTTTTCCCCAGAAACTTTGAAAAAAAGAGAAAAAAACTGACCAAGCCCGATGGGAGGTCATGTGGGGAAGCTCTTAAATCTCGATAAAACATTATTTAGATGGTTATAATTGATTCGTTGGATGCACTGTGGATTAGACAATTGAAGCAGCTAAAAAAAAATATTCGGAAATATCGAACTTTTCAAAACCAAAAATCACAGAAAAATCACAGAAAATTCACACCCAAAAATCACAGAAAATTCACAGAAAATTCACACCCAAAAATATCAGAAAATTCATACGGTAAAATCACAAAAAATTCACAACTCAAAATCACAGGAAATTCACACCCCAAAAATTACAGAAAATTCACACCCAAAAATCACAGAAAATCCACACTCCGGAAGAGCGGCGTATTTTAGGCTTTCGAACGAACAAAACTGGGGATGTTATGGCCTTTAGATACCGAAGGCATCGCTTCAGCCCGTGCCTGCGATGAAAAATGGTTTAAAAAGTTATTAGGGAAAACGATACTTTTATGCATTCAAAAAATGAAGGGATTGTGACGTCGAAGATCTTGCAAAACCGACAACAGCGGTTTAAAGTGAAAAGCATAGTATTCAGTAAATAGACGCGCTATTAGAACTGTGTTTCCATTTAGCTGTCATAATATCAAATTTCTTTGCCATCAGACATTCAGACCGCGATTGCCAGCACGGCCCGAGCTCGAGGCTTCAATCAGACTTCAAGATTTCACCCCCCCCCCCCCTCCCACCGGTACCTCTCCATCAGATCTTTTCTATGCTCTTACAATCCCCCCTCCCCCCTCAAATCTCTTTCATCCCTTCCTTCCATCAATATCCTTATAAAATTAAAATGCTTTGTTCTATTCTTATGTAGCACGACTTATTTATTTATTTTCATTTATTTTCTCTTTTTTTCTTTATCTCTCTCTTTCTCTGAATCGGTGTTTGCTTGTTTCAAGTTTGACAAGCAAACTATACAGTTATCTTTTCCATTCGTGGATGTGTATGTGCGATCTGTCAAGCCGATGTAATTTTTTATTTTGTATTTTTTTTTTTTTTTTTTTTTCGGCGTGTGGTTGTTTCCCCGTGTTATTTAAGCTCGCATTTGTATTTTCCCTTGTACAAGCTGTTTAGTGATGTTGTTTTTTCTATTGAGTTTTGATACTTGAGAATAATAATGGTTGTATCATTTTTCCCTTAAAATATGAGAATGCATAAAAGAGGAAGAACTATCAATAAGTAAATCAGATGACCCTATTTCTTGTGAATCCCAAGATGTATACCTCTATGGCTCCGCCATTTCCCATTTTGGTCGCGTTTAAAAGTTTACCAAAACTGTTATTCAACTGTTGTTAGGTCTCATTCACTTGTTCATTCAACGCTCACGCTTGCAGCCAATTTTTTGAGTAATATGTTTATAATTTTAAAATTACGTGCACGCAGATATGCTCTCTGGGAAGATTTGAAGCTACAGACATTCATTTGTACGAAAAGGAAAAAAAAATAACATTTTCAATGCGGAACTTGAATGAGCTGCAAAGTTTTGCAAGACGGTGGATGAAGATAAGAATATGTTGTTATGAAAAAATTACCGATCTTAAATCTTATACGAGATGGTTCAGAGATTTTTGTTAGCTTGTTTGTTTTTTTTGTTAATCGAGGATTTTTTTGTTCCATCCAGGGATGAATGTAGTTGCTATATTTTTGGCATATGGTTTGTTAGTTTTAATAGGGCTGTTGCACACTTTTGCCACAGGCGATTTAAGAGTCGATTCAGTCGTAAAAACATAACAAAATAACGATGGTAGCACTAAAACACTCCTAAACTCACTAAATTCGTTTAAACGCACGACCATAATGGCGGCGTTGGGCATTAATAATGGGAGATTCCAATATCAATTTCGTCAATATTTCTTTGCTGGGAAAGAAGATTCATAAAGTAACTAGTCACCAGAGGAGCGATTAACAGCTGATTAATGGAACTGTGACACGTGGTGACACTGCACCTGTGACAGAGATAAGTCGTCTCACACAGAAAAAAATTCACGGGTACGGTTACTATGAAAAGCGGGCGCGGGAACCGTGAATCACGGGTAATAGTTGGACGCCGTCCAGACACGGTTACGACACCCGTGAATGTACGGTTCAGAGCGAAACCGTACATTCACGGGCGCCTGAACCGTACATTCACGGGCGCCGCCGCGCCGTGGCTGAAAAAGGTAAGATGGTCCAACCGGGATTCGATCCCGCAACCTTCCGTTTCGCAGTCCGGTGTCTTATCCACTACACCGCGCCGACAGCATGGCGGGTGACGACGAAACTCCAGTACATAAAGTAGCAGATGTTGCGAGGTGGTGATCGCGCCGAAGCACTCGAGTAACCGTGATTCACGGGTTGTGCCACCGTGAAGTTACGGGTGTCACGACCATAATTATCACGGGCACTCCGACCGTGATTTTCTGGCTATGGCACCTGTGAACCACGGCTACCCTAGCTGTCTTTTCACGGTTAGTACATGAACCGGCGTGGATGGTTGTCACACCCATACAGTTTTTTTTTCCGTGCACAGAAAAAAATGGACGTGCTTCAGACACAAACTTTCCGTGTTCTAGACACGAATGTACACACCAGTACGGGAACGAGTTCTGAGCGCAATCTATTTCGGTTGAGTTTGCGTCTGAAATTCATCCCGTCGTGTCCAGAACCTGAAATGTTTGTGCTCTGAGCACGTTCCGTACTGGTGTGTACATAGATCGTGTCTGGAGCACATCCTTTTTTTCTGTGCTCTTTGGCCATTTCTGGATGGAGTGACAGAATTAGTAGATGGGCATTTCCCATAATTAGTGCCCAACATCGTCATTACAATTGAGCGTTTCAAAGCAGTTTATGAGCTTTAGAGTGGATTTTGTAATTTTTTATTGCCACGATCGTTATTTTTGGAGGTTTTTAAATTTGAAACGACCCTTAAATCGCCAGTGGCAAAAGTGTGCAACAGCCCCATTTGCATGAAAGGGACTTCTACAATTTCAGAGACTTGCAATTTTAAAATTACATTTCACCAACGGTTAGGTGGTGTTTCTAAGTAGCTTCGAGTTACGATTCCTATGCAATCGCAAAACATCAATTTCCTTCTGTATTTTGAATGGAACGATCTCTTTCGTATTCAAGCGTTAAAGTCACCAAATATCACGGAAAATGCTTATGTCATTTTGCATCATCAATACAAGTTATTTTGATCAACTGCTACCAACAACTGTCTAACTACTCTATATCTATAGGTTAATTGTTTTATTGTACTTTTCTAAGAGTGTGTAGCATGGGAGTATTTCCCATGTGGTGTCCAGAACCGTCCCTTCGCTCATTCCATCCACTTGCGCAACAGGCAGAGAGGATCGAGGCATAGCAACTCTTGTCAGTGCGTTCGCGGGTGGGAGAAAGCGGGGGAAAAAAGAGAAAACGTAACGGGGATCGACCTTTGTTTCAAGCCAGAAGTCGAAGGCCAGCCCTGGGAGAAATCAGGGCTCGAACTGCGTTGCATATTTTAAGCCGAAAGGCAGTCGGATAGTTTCTTGCACAGCGTAAAGACGGAGTCTCTTTCTCCAAAATAATGTGAGTATCTTTTGGGGGCTAGTCATGTACTTTGTACATGGCTAGCTTTCCATAAAGTTAATTCGTGTGCTTCGGGTCGGGGAGGGATAAAAGTGGTTCCTTGATCATATATCCAAAACCCGTGTTCTATTTATTCCAAACCCCCGTAGCATTAAATGAAAGTAATCTGACAGATCGCGTTCCTAATGGGGGGGCGAGCGACCCCCAAAAAGGACCACGCGACAACATGGCGCCCTCCTCGTTGGCAATCGATGATTAGTACAATCAATCATCGGTATAACCCAATTTAACTCCCCGAGATAAGTCAAGTTTAAAAGTGTCTTTTTATTCGTGTACTCGTATTTTTGTGTTGTAAGTGTTATTCATCGTGTCATTTCGTGTTTTTCTTTATTTCGCGTGTTTCTTAATTTCGTATCGTTTCGCGTTATTGTTTCGAGCTATCTCGTGTTTTTCAAGTGTTCCGTTCTTTAAGTGTTCTGCAGTGTATTTTATGTTCTTACACTTAATTCATGTTTTTTTTTATGTTCTCGTATTTTTCTCGTGTTTTCGTGTTTTTAAATTTTCAGGTCGAAACGTATTTTTCGTATTTTCGAGCTCTGACTTTGTTCGTGTTTCTTTTTCCGTGCTCCTTTTCGTGTTTTTTTTGTGTTTTCGTTTTCGTGTTTTTGTTGAGTGTTTAGTGAGGGAGTGCACGCCCTTACCACCTCAACTTTTTCTTGTTTAATACGTTATTTTAGCGGACAATTTATTCATTGTTTTTTATAGTTTGACTACCCTCAGTTCCGTGAGGCCAAGTCTTATTATCAATTAAATGAAAATATAGAATTTTTCGAAAAAAAAAAGCCGTTCGGTTATTTTCTGTGTAATTCACCGCATTTTATTTTCAATGTCTTGATTTTTTCTAAAAGTTTCTACTACTTTAGCAGTTAATTTAATTTAATTTTAAATAAATTAGCCCGTGCTTTCGCTGAGTGAATCCAGCCGATGTTCCAGAACCAGAGTGTGCTTAGTATGATTTCCAATTCCAAAATCACACATTCTGCAACGTGGGAGTTATAATAACAATCATGATTTCAACATCCTGGTCTTTATTAACGTCCAGCTCTCCTCACTTCTATGGATTTTGCACCATCAATGTGGAACGTCTTTTGGAGCCATCTCGACGGACTGTCATGAAAGTCAACAAACAATCTTCTCATCGAAGCGCTCCCTTTTTTCTGTTCCAGCCTTCACAACCAAAGTAACGTTTCCAAAATTAGAGGTAAAAATCAGAAACTTTGTACGAGCTTGTTTAGCATGTCAAAAGTGCAAAGTACCAAATAAAACTTTTCACGCTCCTCTTGAACCGGTTTTGGCTTCAAAACCCCTTGAGCTTTTATCGGTTGATTTGTATGGACCTCTTCCGAAGGCCAAAGGAAACTTTTGTCATATTTTCGTTGTACTTGACATTTTTTCTAAATACGTCAAACTTTGTCCATGAGAAATGCAACCGGTGTCTTGGCTACCCGAAAATTCATCAATAAGTACCCTAATGACGTCGGTACACCTGTTATGGTTCTGAGTGATCGTGGACCAGCATTCCGATCAAAATTCTGGGATCAAAATCTGAAAAGCCTGGGAATAAAGCCTACTCATACTTCAGTATATCACCCGGCTTCAAATCCAGTCGAGCGATATATGCGTACTATTGGAGATATGTGTAGACTTTATTGCAACGAAAACCACCGATCATGGATTGATTACCTGCAATTTTTGAAGATTGTCTGAACCATTCCACCAATGAGTCCACCGGTGTAACACCCATCGAAATTATGAAAGTACAAAATCCAGACAATTTTCTAACCAATATCATTAATTTTCCTGACTCAAGTAATAAAGTTAATGTTAAACTTAAACTGTCAATTTTAGAGAAAAATTTAAAAAGAAAGCAGAAACTAGAAAAGCAGTTTATGACCAAAAGCATCGCCTGCATCATTTCTCCATCGGTGACAAAGTTTTGGTGAAAACGAACTTATTATCAAACAGCCAGTACGGAGAGATAAAGAAGTTCTTTTGTCTTTTTGAGGGTCCATATGAGATCATCGAAACAGCAGGGAAAAATGCATTCAAACTGAAAAATATCGAAAGCGGAGATATTCTAGGTGTATATAATGCGGCGCTATTAAAGCCGTTAATCACAATTTGATCTGTATAACTTCGATTTTTTTTTTTATTTTTTTTTTTATTTTTTGAGAATGTGGGGTCAGTGAACCCCAATTCTTAGTCAAATTGTTGATAGATGTAAGTTCTTATAATTAAGCCAAACATAAGTTAAGTTTCGACAACTCGTTGCTTTTTCATTTTTCATTTTATCACTTTTTATTTTTTTTCTTGTTTTACATGTTTGTGTAACCTAAGTTAAGTTTCAGCAAATCGTTGATTTTTATATTTTTTTTTCTCTCACTTTTCGTTTATTATTTTTGTTGTGTAAATCTAAGTTAAGTTTCAACAAATCGTTGATTTTATTTTTTTCACTTTCTCATTTACCAATTTTATTTCTTTTCTTGCTTTAAAATTTTGTGTGACCTAAATTAAGTTTCAACAAATCGTTGATTTTATTTTCATTTCTCACTTTTCCTTTTTTTTTTTTTTCTTTTTTTTTTTTTTTTTTCTCCTCGTTTATTGTTTTAATTTGTATATATTTTTGACTTTTGAAAACTTGACTTATCTACATTAATTCCGATTTCATTTCCTAACTTAAATAGTTTATTGTTTGAGCGATTTGTGTGTTCATGTAAAGCTTATGAGTTATAGGACCAAAAAGCTTCGCAGGAGCGCATACATCGCTCGAAGCTTGCATTTTACTTTGAATTTTATTTTATTGCGTTTATCATGAAAGTTCGTCCTGCCATAGCATCTAACAGTTAGTAAGAGGTAACTGTGTGGAATAAACGCCTCCTAGCGGGCATAGTTGTGTGTTTCTCCCTGAGGGGTTTAACGTCACTAGGAGTATCCTTTATTTTTTTTCATTTTATTCATATTTTTTTTTTTAAACTGAAATTTGTCCCCCTCCCCTCAATTTTTCTCCTTGATGTGATGGCTGATATCAAGGAAACCCTGCGGAAAAGGAGCAGACTGGGTCATCCGCAGTTTTATGTCGTTTACAGGCCATTTTGCTAGCCTGTAAGCCAATGTATGTGTATGTATTTGTGTTTGTTTACGATGTATGTCGTGCCGAAAGTCACGCTTCTTCTTCTTCTTTCGTTTTTTCTCAGTGTCACTTTCGGTGCCAATGTATGATTCCCGTGACCATCTCGATAGGATGAAAATGTTTTGGTTACACCCAAGCCTTTCTTTTATTTTAGTCAAGCCCCAATTTTTTTTAACCACAGCTGGTACTTTTGGTGGAAACACTATTTTGAGTTAAGTGATACTTGTTTCCGGGAATTTCACGTGGTATGGGACTCAGTAACTTTTTTTGATGGCAAGTATCATGCTCACCTTGATTGTACCCCCAAGCGATTAAAAGTACAGCCATAAGGTGGGTCTCTTATGGTTTCAGCCCCCTTCCCCCCTACGGACAACCGCTCGACCCCGGAGCGAGGCCCAGCAAAGTAAAATGCAATAACTATGAAACCTTAAATAAAATAATGAGCAAGCAAACACTATCCCACCCCAGGAATATTTTATGTAATATTATGTATTTTGTTTTGTTCTTTGTCATATGTTTTTTTTTGCTTATTTCTACTAATCTCTCACTGGATTTTTTTTTTAGCTTTAATTCTTAAGTTCTTTTAGAATAAAACTTAAGGCAGTACTTGATTCCTTCAACGGCCCGAGCACTTTTACAAATTACCATCGTTGTTATTTTTTGAGAATATCAGCTTCTCAGTTGAATGCCAAGGCATTCAGCTGATAAGCTGGTTGGGGTAGCTGTAGCATGGGAGTATTTCCCATGTGGTGTCCAGAACCGTCCCTTCGCTCATTCCATCCACTTGCGCAACAGGCAGAGAGGATCGAGGCATAGCAACTCTTGTCAGTGCGTTCGCGGGTGGGAGAAAGCGGGGGAAAAAAGAGAAAACGTAACGGGGATCGACCTTTGTTTCAAGCCAGAAGTCGAAGGCCAGCCCTGGGAGAAATCAGGGCTCGAACTGCGTTGCATATTTTAAGCCGAAAGGCAGTCGGATAGTTTCTTGCACAGCGTAAAGACGGAGTCTCTTTCTCCAAAATAATGTGAGTATCTTTTGGGGGCTAGTCATGTACTTTGTACATGGCTAGCTTTCCATAAAGTTAATTCGTGTGCTTCGGGTCGGGGAGGGATAAAAGTGGTTCCTTGATCATATATCCAAAACCCGTGTTCTATTTATTCCAAACCCCCGTAGCATTAAATGAAAGTAATCTGACAGATCGCGTTCCTAATGGGGGGGCGAGCGACCCCCAAAAAGGACCACGCGACAAGTGCGCAGATAGGGTAGAGGGGTATGCTTTTTAAAATAGTGTGTCTTACGAACCGTCAATGTACGGAAGTGATGGAGAAACTCAACGGCTCAGCGCTGGCGGTCTTCATAGTGATAATCTAAGATTTTTGATAGTTTCTTTAGGATATTTGTTTAAAATTAAATCCATTTTGTGCCTATTTCGTTGTATATTTTGTACAGTTATTGTGCGTCTACGGACCATGACTCAATAAATGTACGGTACAAACGAGATTTAGGTCGTACCTAAAAATGGCGATTCTAACCTCACATTTCTTTAACGGCACATCGGAATGTTGGGTGCGCTCCCAACTTTACGTTACTTGGGGCGGGTCTAGAGCCTCTCCAACCCACTCTAAGTGCTATTTTGAGGTTACTTTTGTGGTTTCACCATTTTTAAACGGTCCGATGCGGTCCGTTGCCTGGTGGCCGATACTTGTTGAAGTACTTACGGCGGACTTGGGGCCGATGAGTGTGTGTACCCTACACTTATTGGGCCCTGATCAATCCCTTCACGGTTTTAAATTCTCCTTACGTAAAATGGGGAAAAATAAAAGTGCGTGCGAAGGATAATGGGTGGGCTGGTGGGGAAATTTTATTTCCGAGCGGGAGAGTGGGTGAGATAGTTTGGAACTCTACGCGAGTTTTGTCACAACCGATTGCGACCGATGAGTGCATTGTTGTGATTGTTGGCTAACCGTCGATTTCGTATAAAAATCGACTGTAGTTGAAGCAAAAGTTTGCAACAGACCCAGTGCACGCGATGCCTCGCCTCTGCTGGAGAGATGCCTCGCTTCTATATTTAAACGCGGCACATCAAACTCCGCGCGATGAAGTTTTGTGGGTGTTTACCAGCACGCGCTGCTCCTCGTTTAAACGGGCAGCATTAACACTTGTAACAGGCTCCGATCAGATTAGATAGAAATCAGGACCATGGACAGAGGAACGATAGAGAACCTTACGCCGCCGCCGCGCCGCCGCGGTGGAAAACGTTGAATGAGTCAGCCTTTTGGGTCTTGACTTGCGGAGTCGCGCGCGCGCGCGCGCGTTTAAAGTCGAGGGGCGGCTCGACCATTTCATCGGACAGCAGTCTTGAGAGGTCTCACTCTCACGCGGCCCTGCTGGTCTAGTCTATGGTCCGGCTTCCCGATCGGCCTGCGCGCGGCATTTAAACTTTAAAGAGCGCAGACGAGGAACTCCAATTTGTATCGGAGATGCTCATTATTCGATACTCCCTTCGAGTATTCGAAGAATGCGAGCAATGTGCGATGTAAGTGCGTAAGTGAGTGTGTGTGTTTGAGAGAGAGAAAGAGAGAGGGAGGGAGAGAGAGAGAGAGAGAGAGAGAGAGAGAGAGAGAGAGAGAGAGAGAGAGAGAGAGTATAGGAAGATATGTGTCCGTTGACTCATCTTCACCGTACGCGCGGGTTTCGGGAAGGAGAATAATTACTGGGGTTATCTTAATTCGAGGATCGGGAATCTGAATAGCAGGGCTGCCATTTTGCGTATAATCAATGCTATTTTTCTATTCACCGATGATTCCACCGGTTGAGAAAAGATTACACAGATCAGTTCAGTGTATGACTTTAATGCACAAAAATACTCTGATCTGTAATATTTCCTTAATCGTTGGAAACTCCGTTGATTAATTAAAATATCCGCAAGTTTTTTAAAGTCTTCGACGACTCTACCGTTTGATAAAAGATTACAGATGCGAGTATTTTAGTTTATTACAGTCATGCACTGAACTAAACTGTGTAATCTTTTCTCAACCGGTGGAATCATCGGTGAATTTAAAAATAGCATTGATTATACGCAAAACGGCAGCCCTGCTGAATAGTTAGCGTTTTGGTAGCTGTACAGTTGAATCTGTTAAAATCGACCCTGTGCATTGACCACCCGCCGACCGTTTATATATAGACCAGCGGCGGATCCTTGGGGGAGCACGGGGGCACATGCCCCTCCTCCTCCCCCCCCCCAGGTGCCTCAAATTTTGCCTTTTTTCGATAGAAAATAGCCCGAAATTGCTTCCGCCGACGCTTCAAGTTTCAAAATTTCGCAGGCGCCCTCCCCAGAAAAATGTTCTGAATCCGCCACTGATATAGACGGTTTTAGTGCGAAGTCAACGGTTATAGCCAACAACCACAACAGTGCGCTCATCGGTCGCTGCGGTGACGCCGTATCCCAGGTTTCAACTTAGAGAAAAAGATTACACTTGAAGAAAGTATGTCTCCTGTTGAGAGCTGTGAGCGAATTATACTCTCCTGTTTTCCTCCACTGTTATTCCTGTTATTTATGTTATATTCATGTTTCAAACGGTATTACGCCTAATTATCTTTGATGGTCAATCTATGGGCGGATACATGGGATTGCCTTTCTCTTTCTCCTCCCATTTGAAAACGTGCGTTAGAAAAGGAAAGAAGAGGGGGCCAAAGTCAGGTGATGGCCCCCTCTGCTATCCTTTTCTAACACATAAGTTCAAATGGAAAAAGAGAGAGAAATACAATTCCCTGCATCCGCCCATGGGTCAATCTCAAAATAGTATTCATCTTTTCTTTGTAAGTATTCTCATTATTTGCCGTAAATGGCATCATATTCATTTAACCTCGATTAGAATCATATAAAAAGATTCTCCAGTCACAATCGGTTGTGTTAAAACTTGCGTAGCGTTCCAAATTATCTCACTCACTCTCCCGTGACCCCCACGAATATCCATCTCCTTCTAGTTACGAAATTCGTATACAGGGCTTTTGTTTTACGACATATTATTATCAAAACCGCATTAAATTGCCTCGAGGAATATATTCCTGCCAACAAATTTCACAAAAGATGTTTCTGTATACGATTTTTGAAATGAGAGTGAGATAGCAGTACAAGGGGGTTATTACGCGTGAGAGCGAGAGAGATAGTTTGTCTTTGTTTGGAACGATCATCACCGGGTTACGTCATCACTAAAATAGTCTACAGAGACAGAGAGATTCTTCTCTGGTATAAAATCACTTGAAAATAACTCCGTTGAGAATGAGTTCCAAAATGGGTCTGTTGCAAACTTTTGCGACAACGATTAAGAGTGTGTAATCCAATGTAAAATCGCCTGATAAGTCCATTGGTGGTAGCAGAAAGTCATAAAATGCAATAATAAACTCACAAGAGGCGTTTAATGAAATCGAAGATGGCGGGAAAATATCGAGCAATTTGTATGCATGCACCACGAACATTCAAGGATAGCCAACCTCACAATATCGATCACAACCAATCACAACGTAAACAAACACATAACCTCTACTTGCAGTGAGGTTGTCAAAGTTGGCCATCCTTGGATGTTCAAGGTGCATGCATACAGCTTGCTCGATATCTATCCGCCATCTTGGATTTCATTAAACGCCTCTTGTGAGTTTATTATTACATTTTATGACTTTCTGATGCCACCAATGGACTTTTCAAGCGATTTTACATTGGATGAAACACTCTTGATCGTTATTGCAAAAGTTTGCAACAGACCCATTGACTCAATAATTGCATTTACCTGACTCTTTCAGGGAATGCGGGACACATGGAGCGAATTTTACTATCAGTGTCGGGTGAAGATAGTCGACCGAACCAACGATTGTGCGTTTTATTGTCTCACCGGAACTGTTTTTTTTGGCAACGATGAATGACACCGATGCTGTACCCAAACCTCGGAATTCGTAAACTAAAGAGAAACAAATGGAATGCATGGGCGGAGCCAGCAATTAGGCTACTGCAGATTCTTCCAATTTGAATGTATGAGAAACAATCGATTAGAAATTGGGCAATGGCCCCCTCAAAAATCGATAGTTTCTCATATATTCAAATAGGAAGACTCCACAGTTGCTAAATTGCTAGCTCCGCCAATTATGGAATATGTCACTTCTAATCATATTTTATCATCCAGTGCTTTCGTGCAAATCGAAGGCTCGTAACTTCTCAAGGAACAACGGACACCAAAACATTTCGAACCAATCAGAATGCACGTCCTTCCGAATGAGCCTAAAATAACTTGTTAACATTTATACCTTCCATTTTATTGTTTGATCTCATTGCGTCTCATTTTACACGATCATGAATTCAATTCAGACCTTCATAGAATAGTTTGCCTATTTAAAAAATTCAATAGGACAGGGGCTATTTTGTCGATACCTGCGTTGCTAAGTTAACTCCTAAGTAAAATTCAATATAGTCGGGGAGAAGAAAGATATAAATCAACGATGTTCTCTCAAACTATATTATGAAAAAAGAAGACGCGACAAAAAAAAAAAGAAAAGAAAAAAACCAATCTGATGCATGCCTAAATGAAAGGGGACCAATTTTCGGAAGCAACTTATTTATTGAAGTCTTACTGTATTTACTGATGTATTTACGACAATTTAATGACATGATAATGAAAAAAAAACAAAAAAAAAAAAAAAAACGATCGTAGATTGAAAAATACATGCAGAGGCAATGGTACAAATTTATATTGAACCGAGACCAGTCGCTCGTAAGTCAGTCAAGAAAGTGGCAACCTGCCGTAAGAACAAAACAAAATGAGAAAAGAATCGGATGAAATGAATGGCAATGACATTAATGGCCTGCTTAAAAAGTATAAATAGATCGTAAAAAGGAAACACAGCGACATTTACAGTGAACGGGGGGGGGGGGGAATTACACCAAAGGGGAAAAGAAAAAGAAGAAAGGAGTGTCACCTCGGGTCCTTGGTTTCGGAGCTTGCGCTGTAAACCGATCGAGCCGCCGCGCCGCGCCGGCGATTGTGATGTAAATTGACGCCCCGCGAAAAGAATGAAACTTAAATGTAGCCGCGATATTATATAGAGCAAGTTAACGATCATTGGGAGACTATTATAAAAATATTTGTTCCCTCCCTCCATCCTTGAGACATCAGCGTAGTCAAATATCATATCATAGTAACGAAAAAAGGAGAAGAATATTCTAAAGCAATTATAATGAAATGATGAAAAACATTACAAAAACAATAAAACATAATATGATAAAATTAATACAATTATATTATTATTATCATTAAATTAATAAAAATTATTATTATGACGGTACAAAAACAATAAAAAAAAAATAATATCATGCAATTATATTTACTATCATTAAATTGATAAAAATTATTATTGTGACTACGCAAAAACAATAAAAAAATAATATCATAAAATTAATGCAATTATACTAATATTATTATTCAATTAATACAAATTATTATTATTAAAATAATACAAATTATTGTTATTATATCATATTATTATTATTATTTAATAACAACAAAATAATAATTATTATAGTAATAATAAAATTATTATTGAACTAATAATATTTATTATCAAAATAATATAAATTATTAATAAAATGTGGTTAAAATGATTCTAAAAGGAAACAAATTTGTCAATAATTTAATGAAAATTATTATTTAAAAATAATAAATAACCCTAACGGCACATTTCGAGGTTGAAACCGGATTCAATTCGGTTTGGCAAACCAGTCAACCGATTTCAATCCAGTTTTGCAATCCGGTTTCAAACCCGATTAACACAAGCTGGATTTAAGCCGGATTATAGACAGTTTGAAATGGCTTACATGTCCGCAAAAAAAATTGACGAACTAGATTTGACTAGGATTCTAGCTATCTTCGCCACGCATCATAGACCCCTATTCAAACTGGTTCGAAAACGTTTTTCAACTTGTTTCAAAAATGGGATTCAATCAGGGTTATTCCCAATTTTAAACCACCGATTCCGAACCGGATTCAAACGAGATTATCAAAGCAGGGTTGAATGCGAATTATAGATAGTTTGAAATGGCTTACATGTCCGCAAAAAAAATTGACTAACTAGATTTGATTCGGATTTAAGCAATCTTAGCCGTTGATTATGTGAATCCCTTTTCAAGCTGATTTAAAGACGCTTTTCAACTTGAATCATTAATGGGGTTCAATCAGGGTTACGCCAGTTTTAAACACCAAATTCCTAACCGGATTCAAACTAGATTATTCAACCCAGACTAAATGCGAATTATTGACGGCTTGAAATGGCTTACATGTCCGCACTAATAAGAACAGCCGGATTTAACCCGAAATCAAACTGATTTTGAAGAGGATCATATACCCTACTTTCAGCTGATTTAAAGCTGTTTTCAACCTTGTTTCATCAGTTGGGTTCAACATGGGTATATTTCGGATCAAGAACTAAGCTTCGTCGGCTTCGTCCCCATCCGGTTTTATAACTGGTTACAGAGTTGCCAATAGTGGCTAGATTCGACGACACGTGGACTATTTTGATGAGAATTTAGCCACGCTCCGGTCTCCGTCGTTGCGGATGCATCCGGCATCCTCCATCCCTATCCACAGCGTAGCTAGAAACCAACTCGAAAACTGTCCACGCGTGGCTATTCTACCCCGTCCAAACCTGGCAACACTGACTGGTTACTCAAGCCGGATTGAATGCAAAGTGCAGCTAAGCGACTTGAATGACTCACAAGATCGTATCTAAACTTGAATAACCAGATTGAATCCAGATGGCAGCCAAGTTCTTAATGAACTGTACTAGACCAACTTCAAACTGATAGAAAGTTATAGACTCAAGCTTGAGTTAATGTTTAGGTTAGACTCACTAACCCAATTTTCAGGCACTCTACGTGGGCCTAGGGTAAATCCAATACCAAGAAGTACTGATGGAGATGTCCCAACTGTGCCAAGTTTCAGTGGAGAGGTCGTTCGCAGCTCGGGGCCAAGTAAACGCGAGTAACGTTTCGCAAAAATATGGTGGAGCACTCTCTCGGCGGAAGCCGTGAACTAAGTTAACTCCGCTTCCCTATCCGGTTTCAAACCAGGTTATTCCATCTAGATTGAATTCGAATTGTAGACGATTTGAAATGGCTTACATGTCCGCACCAAAAATTGGATAGCTAGATTTCACCTTGATTCAAACTGATTTCATGGAGGGTTATAAACCCTACTTCAAACTAATTTAAAACCATATTCAAACTTATTTTATCAATTGGGTTAAACACGGGTTTAAACGGATCAACAACTCTACTTTCAAATCCGGTTTCAAAACAGTTATTTAAACCGGATTGAATGCGAATTGTAGACGGCTTGAAATGGCTTACATGTCCGCAAAAAAAATTGACGAACGTGATCCGACCCAAACTCAAACCGTCTTTACAACGGGTTGAATCCGACTTGAATTCGGTTCACAAGGCTGGCATGAAGTTGGATCGGATTCCATTTCTATTAGGATGTAGTATGCGGAACGAGTCGATTTTTAACCCGTCCCTGATTTCTCTTTTATGGAGCTTTTGAACCTGACGTCTATCCGATTGATTAGCTAGGTTTGATCCTTGTTGGAAACAGATTCCTATCGGTTGCAAGTCCTTCGATTAATTCGGTTTCAATTGAGTTTCAAGACGAAGCACTAAACTAGCCAACCGACTGGACGATTAAGAAATCGGCTGAAAGCTCACTTGAAACTAGGTTGATGAAGCTTCTTGTAGCAAGTTTGAAACCGTTTTGAAGTCCTTTTTTATGAGTTTCTAAAATCCATCTTGAACCATGTTCAGAGAACTGGCTTGAAACCGGTTCGGATCCAATTTGTGGCAGGGTCCAGTATGCAGTTTGAATCGGATTTACATTCGTTTCCGATCCGTCTTTCACGAAGCTTGTTCACCTGGTGATTATCCGACTGTCAATCTAGGTTTGATACTGATTGAAAACGGGTTCTCATAGGTTTGAGGAGTCCGTGTTTATCCTTGTTCAAGCCGATTCCAATCCGGATATCGGAGCTGCTCATCCCCGTGCCGCTTGTAAACCAGTCTTGAAATCGGATTAAAATCAGATTGGCAATCGTCGGTTTTTCAATCCTTCGAGTAGCTGGATTGAAACTAAACCTGGATTGAGTGTGCCGTTAGGGAAGTATTCTCGAGGAATCGGAATTATTGTTTCAATAATTTAATGAAAAGTATTCTTTAAATAATAAAAAAGTATTATTAAAATGACTCAAGTATTTATAATTTACTTTCAAAATTATTTGAAAAAAGGTCTGTGTTGTAAAGGAGACGGGAGCAATACCTAACTGAGCCATCTCGCGAAGGAAGCTATCAAATTAAAGTTTTTGCAAAATTGAGACGGAAAATTATAAATCTTGCGGTTTTATCCATACTTCTTTTGCTTATATATTTTAAAGGTTTTGGTTAACTGTGCTGTGTGTGTGTGAGTTTTATTTTTATTTTTTTTACTTTGCCTAGTATATTACTATACCTCTCAAAAAAGAGATAACCTAAAAAAAAATCAGAACAGCAACCGTGCAACCCTACTTTAACCAACGAGCTATAACTTTAGATTGGCAAATCAAGGAACGTTCCGCTGGTTCACTGTTGTCACCTAGGGCGCCGCCATCTTGCCGTAAAAACAATCTTTATGTGATTGAGAACATGTTTATGGAGCGGTAACGAAGAGGCAATGCAATAGATCCGCGATCCCTTTTTTTCCGTTTCACTTAACCCTCGCTCCGCTTCTCGCTTGTCGATTGAGCAATCCCCGAAAATGGCTCAATATTGTGGCAATATATGTTTGAAAAGGGAACCCCAAGTCACTGACTCCTGGAATTTAGACTTGTAATAATTTGTGTCGAGTATTGGCAAGGGCATGACAGCATTATGACCACTTGATTGTGGAACAATGGATCACATAATTATATTGTGTGCGAAGGTTTTCTCCCTGATCCAACAAAGATCACTCATATGTGTGGTATGATGAATATCGTGACACCGTATGTATTCTTTCAGAGAGGCAGAATCTTCAAATCTTTTTAAGTTACCTGAAAATTTTCGAAACTGGTCCGTTGTAAAGTTTCGCTCCAGCAAATTCGAGCATTGACTGTTATGTAAAGTGACAGTGGCGGCTCGTGCATTTTGGCAACAATGTTTTCCCTCCATTTGATTCAATGCAAAATAATCGATTCGATAGTGAAGCAGCGCTTCACCTGCAGTCGATTTTTTTACATGTATTCAAATGGAGGAAAAACATTGTTGCTTAAATGCACGAGCCGCCACTGTAAAGTGAACGGAAAAAGACGATGCATGCGCGCCCTTAACATTTCTAAAATTCTCTCTTGAGATCAAAAAAGGAAAAACGTGTTCTCAAGCCAATTTTTCCATTTAAACTTGACCGAGACCAAGAGCTTTTTAAAGGGTCTATCGTTTTACATTCGTTTAAATGGAGGGAAAAACACTGTTGCTAAATTGAACGACCCGCCACTGATACGCACAAAATGTATTCAAATGCGAAGGTACTTACCTACAATTTATATATTCCAGAATATCTGCATGATAGCTCTTCACAGTGCAATAGGGTGAATATGAATTCTCCATTTAAAAAACTACATAAAACAATCGATCTTCAGGGATTCACTGAATTATTGAAATATCGATACTTTTTCATTGGTTCAAACGGCACAAAAACATAGTAGTCAAATATCATGAGCCGCCACACGTAGGAGTATTTGACCCGAAAACCTGGCCAAAAACGGAAAATTGAAAATTCGTCCAAAAAACAAACTATTGATGGTTTTTGAGAGATAAGTAACCGCTCTATTGCGTAATAGATGTGTCGGAACATCTACGTTTATCTACTGTTTAGGGGACAACATGGAACTGAGCGCTCGACGCACCTGCGGTTGTTCACCGCTCGAAGTGCTGTTAATAATCAGTCAACATTTTCCACCGAAGACAAGCGTTGGGGCATCCAAACATTTCAGCGATTATGGACGTTGTTTTAGATGGTATGTGCTTCATTTCTATGGCAACAATATATTTTTCCGTGCATTTTTGACCCTTTTCCATCTAATTTAAAATGGACATGAAAAAAATCTCTAATTTTAGGCTCTATCTTTTTAAAAAAAGGCAATTTTGAATACGTTCCGGGCAAAACCGGGCATAACCAAAACAAGGAGGTTAGAGTAGACCCTTTTAGGCAACTGCTCCAACAGTCAAAAATTGCAAGAAATTGCCCCTTTTTTTTAAAAAAACATGTTGAAGTCAAGCCTTTTTCATGAAATAAGCGTCAATAACTCGGCAAAAGAATGAGCTATCGACCTTTCGTTTGAGCCAAAATTCTTAATTTTTTACCCCCTTTCCAACCATAAACCGTGCAATAGGAGTTTTGAGTTTAAATTGGAAAATGGGGCTATTGCACACTTTTTCTATAAGCGATTTAATAGTCGATTAAGGCGTAAAAACCTCGAAAAATAACGATGGCGGCACTAAAAACTTCCAAAATCCACTCCTAAACTCAATAAACGCAGTTATTTGCGCGAGCGTAATGGTGGCCGAAGGCACTAACAATTGGAGATTCCCATCTAACAATTCTGCGAGACTCCATAAAGAAGTGACCAATAAGAGACGACTTTCATTTGATACCGGTGTCACTAGGTGTTGCGGCACCATTCATCGGATGTGGATCATCACTCTGATGACTAATTACTCTGTGAATCATCCTTGTCAACATAGAAAGAGTGACGAAATTAAGATAGGAATCTCCCATTGTTAGTGCCTTCGGCCACCATTACGCTCGCGCAAATAACTGTGTTTATTGAGTTTAGGAGTGGATTTTGGAAGTTTTTAGTGCCGCCATCGTTATTTTTCCAGGTTTTTACGCTTAAATCGACTATTAAATCGCTTATAGCAAAAGTGTGCAATAGCCCCATTAACCAAAATCGATTTTCAAATATTCAAGAACACGCAAATATTTTTGGCCAGGTTTCTGGGGTAAATACTCCTACGTGCGCCATTGGATTTTAATGTGCATTTGAGATTTGGAAAATGGGTTCAGACTGGTGCTCTTACAAACTTTCGCTATAAGCTAATAAATAGTCCAATCTGATGTAAAGACGAGCAAAAATTACGAAAACCACACTAAAAAAGTCTACATTTCAATAAAAACAAGCAGGGAAGCTCCGATACATTGCATGTATTGGAAAAGCGTGCCTGTGAATTGTAAACATAAAAATCTGCGCATAAGTTGTTTCATTTGGTCTTCTGCTCTGCTGGGTTTTGCAGAAATAAGTTTTGCATAAAGGCTTACGCATACATGGTTTAAATATATTTATTATAATGTAGTTCATGGGAGAAGATTTGTCAATTTATTGTATATTATTTAAGGTACAGGAAGTGCTGTTGGAGCTTTGATTAAGAAAATATGACAATGTATATGCATTTGAGACGTATATTTGAAAAAAATATTTTTGAGTCGTTGTTTTTGCAGTGACACATTACAATTGGTTCAGTGTTTTGTTCATTTGTGGATTACAGCTGTTTGAAATGCATCAGCAATTCTTAAGGAGACATTGTAGTATGTAACTAACATATGAATTGAATAAATAGATTTATAATATACATGAATGATTCAATAATGAAAATTTGGATGAAATCACTGATTATAGAGTATTTGAAGTTTAAATGATTCGATTCTGCGTTGAATGGGTGTAAAAGATTCTATTTATAATTTAATAAAATGAGAAAGAAAAGATAGGTAGGCCATGGTTTTGTTGGTGGAATATGGTGATGAAAGGTAAAAGAAGGTAATTAATAAATGTCTACATATTGATAGAGACGAAATAGAGTCATTCCTTTCAATATCTGAATTTTTAGACACAGTATTGGCCGATTTGGATCTAAAAATTAAACAATTACAATTAATGTCAATAAAAGCAATTCCTGCTATGTTTTCATTAAAGGCTTTACTGTACAGAGAAACCTTATGGTGAATACTCAAGATAAAATTAGGCTGAATCATCTACTTGGAAAAAATGCTATGATTAGCATCCAGTAAAAACATTACAGACGTACATACTAATTGAAGTATTAATAATTTATGCATCAACTTTGACAACTATAATTAGTGTAGTCCCCTACTTCATTGCGATGCGTCCCTTCTAGCAAACAGAGTTGCTTACCAGAGTTGCAGAGTTCCTAGCCTTTCATTCGATGACATTCTATCAATGAGAAGCAAAAAAAGTTACGCATATAAAAGCTTCCACCCCTCCCCCCTCTCCATACATGTGCTGATTTTACAAAATTGGCCGTATAGTGGTACCTTTGATGATTATATTTAATTTTTGGATTCTCTCAAAGAGAGCAAGTATAGTCTGGACTCAGCGCATGAGATTTCAATTATTTTACTCATCGGACAGTGATTAAATACCAGAGGACCTGTATAGAATAAAAGAAGTCTACTATATTTTATATACAAAGTGAGCCAGAGCATCCGTTGCTGGCATTTTTCTCGAAAATTACTGAAACAAATGATTTGAAACAAAACAATCAGACAGAAAATTGACTCCAAATTTTTCATTTCTGATATTTTCATAAGCTCCTGACAACCTCTTAGGGTGTATTCTGGGGGGTTCAAACACATGTTTCAACTTTTCTCGAAAAAACCCTCAATGCAGATGTAAAAATTCATTTATAATCTAAAAGTAGAGAAAAAAATTCGTTTTATAAGTTTGAAAAATAGGCGCAACGTAGGAATCTGAACAAAAACCTTCTGTGAAGAAGGCTGATTTTATAAGCTTTCAGATGGCGCAAACCGCGATGCCGAAAAACATTTCGTTCAAGAGTTATGACCGCGCAAAGTTTCAAATCTAGGCCAAAAATAGGGTTCCGACTTTCGATTCTACAAAAAAATTTGTTGCTCCACCAATAATCGATGAAATTCATTGAAACTTGGTGGAAGCGGGTTTTTGGGTCGCTGAATTTATTTTTGACATAAGTTTTTCAAAATTCTCAAATCATATATGGCCGCCATAGTTTTTCGTTCAGATTCCTTCATTGCGCCTATTTTTCAAACTCAAAAAACGGATTTTTGGAAACTTCAAAAGTAAAACAAAATGCAAAAAAAGGGTCAAATATTTTTGAACTAAACACTGTAGCACATCAATCGAAAGATCTTTAAAGTACGCATCTTTTGGTGCAAAGTTCTCGTCAATATCTATTTTCGTTCAAAAGTTATGGAGCATTGGAGGTTTTGACTTTGACCCCCTGCACTCCCGCTCCCAGTTGACCAAATTCAAAAAACTGCAGATATTCTGAAAAATGATGCTTAGCTCTATCATCCCTGAAAGTTTCATCCATTTTTGAGGGGGGGGGGCACTCCTAATGGTAGCTGGATGGACCCCTTTTCATCAAAACAAATACCATTAATTGAGCCTGTCTCGTCCTCTAATGAAATAATACAAAAACCATAACTTCGCTTACACTTTCGAACAGGCGTTAATGTTGTAACAATTCCCGAAACTAAAAAATTAAAAGAATACTGATCTAATTTGTTTATTTTAATGAGATCCATTTTCAACCCATAAAAGATTGAATGTTAAAAATTGCGCTAAAAAAAAAAAAAAAAAAAAAAAAAAAAAAAAAAAAAAAAAAAATCATTTATCAGCTGATCAAATAAAGGCAAAGAAACGTGACTACTTCATTCCGCGCTGTCTAGCGGGTTCTTCTTGAAGCTTTACTTTTGTGAGAAGGTATCCTATAAGTAAAACTATGATCTGTATCGGTTTTATTTCGCGCCTTCTATTCGAAAATATCAGCTGACTCTAGACATTCACAGAGAAAGATTATCAAATTAGTGAACAGGTGAGCCGCAGTGCAGCCAATGCAGCCAAACAGTCACCGGCTGCAAAACAATAATAAATAAAAAAAAAAAAAAAAACACAACGACTCGTTAGCGGCCGCCCGTACGAAAAAACCCCGAATGTACTTTAAAATCAATTATATATTCAATAAACGTAATAAAATAACCCAAGAACAATGTCCAACATAACAAATTAATCATAAAAACAAACAAAAATTTATTCATCGTAAAACCAACACAGCAGAGTAAAATTACAACAAAGTTGGCAACATAAAACGCAAAATATTACCTCACCGCACTGCACTTACCCCTCAAAAGTGGTGAGTCCGTCGTTTAATTGGAATTATAAAAAAACTAAAGCATTAAAATGAATCCAACTATTTTTGCTGCAAACTTTAGAAGGTACGATTTCATAATTGTACCATTGCAATCCTCAAAACGCAACAGACACGACAGGAAAAAATCACAAAATTCAAAAACAGCCGATTTTCAACTTTAGGCCACTCGGCATAGGAATACACGTGGAAAGCATAGGCTGCCTTATTACATTGTATACATTGTATTATATTGTTAGCAGCAAAACGATCGGAATAAGCGTGCCATGTTCCATGGGCACGCTTAAAAAATCTCATAAAACTGCTATGACGGCAAGATAGTATCATGGGAGATTCCTGTCTAATTTGTCACTTTCTCTATACGGAAAGATAGAGATATGTCTCAAATTAGATAGGAATCTCCCATGATATATGCGTCCAGTGGCGTACCGGACGCCTCCTAGGGGCAGGGGGGGGGCCCCGACCTAAGGGGCCCTAAATGGGGCTATTGCAAACTTTTGCTACAAGCGATTTAATAGTCGATTATGGCGTAAAAACCTCAAAAATTAACGATGGCGGCACTAAAAACTTCCAAAATCCACTCCTAAACTCAATAAACGCAGTTATTTGCGGGAGCGTAATGGTGGCCGAAGGCACTAACAATGGGAGATTCCCATCTAACAATTCTGAAACTCCATCAAGAAGTGACCAATAAGAGACTACTTTCATTTGACACCGGTGTCACTTGGTGTTACGGTACCATTCATCGGATGTGGATCGTCACTCTGATGACTAATTACTCTGTGAATCATCCTTGTCAGCATAGAAAGAGTGACGAAAATAAGATAGGAATCTCCCATTGTTAGTGCCTTCGGCCACCATTACGCTCGCGCAAATAACTGCGTTTATTGAGTTTAGGAGTGGATTTTGGAAGTTTTTAGTGCCGCCATCGTTATTTGTTGAGGTTTTCACGCCATAATCGAGTATGAAATCGCTTATAGCAAAAGTGTGCAATAGCCCCATTAGGGCTCTCTATTTACATCTGATCCGTGTATTTGATAAAATATAACAATTGAAAGAATGAAGATAGAAGGCAGTGGTGTAGTGTGCAGTTCGGCAACGTTGCAGTTCGTCCATTTGAACTCATTAAAAATATCGAACCATTGGGTGTTCGGTGAACACCTTCGCATTCGATCATTAACATGAGTTTAAATGGACGCAATACAATGTTGCCAATTTGTACGCTACGCCACTGATAGAAGGAGGAGAAAAAAAAAATCAGTGTAATCTTAAAGTTATAAAAGAATAGGTTTATTGCTTCGTTAGATATGGTAAATTGGTCATTACATGCATTTTCCGTGGTATTAAATGAATATTTAATGCGGTCAGAAAAAGAAATCAGCTTTTTTCTTTTGTGGAAAAGAAACTAAATTTACTAGCTAAAACAGCGTGAAAAAACATCTCGAAAACACTCAACTTTCAAAAAATTTAAGGGGAGGACCCCAAAACCCCTTTTTCTTGCTGGGGGGGGGTAGTCATCGATCCCCCATCATCGTGTAAAAACGTAGGGGGCCCTCGACTGACAGTCCGCGGGGGGTCCCTACATTTTCCTGTACGCCACTGCCTGCGACGCCTGCGTCTCTCCGCTACCAAGCCCGATTCTGAGAGTGACTTTCGTGATTTTTTAGTGTACTCATCGTCATTTTCACAGGTTTTTAGAGCTCGTTTCAGAAGTGTAGGCGCACCCAAACCATAATCATTGGCGAATTTTCAACTTTAATTCCTTCAAATTAAAACCGAACTCGTCTCTGACTTTATTCTTTGGCTTTTAAAGTGTTCCTCATTGAAAAGTGAACTTACAATTTCATTTTCATTCATTTTTATTGAGTAATATCAGAAATAATGTAGACAAATTCCAAAGATTATCGCTTTAGGTGCGCTTACACTTCTGAAACTACCTCTATGCAAGAATCAACTCTTCAATTCCCTATAGCAAAAGTTTGCAAGAGACCCATTAAGGGTCTTTTCGTTTATAAAATGGGTCTGTTGCATACTTTTGCTACAGCAAAATAGAACCTTGATTCTTATGTAAAATTCGGCGAAAATAACGATACGCACATTAAAACGTTCAAAATCCACTCATTAACTCAGGAAATCACTTCAATTTCAAACAGCCCGCGCTACACCAGACACTATTTGCACCGGTATTCTACCTACTACACAGGCGGAACCACCGTGCATAAGTAAACAACATCGTAACTATACAAAATGATGGAATTCCGTTCTAAATACATGAACTATTGGCTGCATTTGCTATCTGGTCTTTTCGGTTTATCAAAGATTACAAAATAATATAAGAAATAAACGCATCTTAACGAAACATCCCAATGTTTGTAAGTTCTGTTGATGTTTACATAAACGAGGTGGTTCCATCTATGTAGTTATAAGTCGGTGAAATAGTGTCTAGTGTAGCGCGGGTTGTTTGAAATGGAAGGTATTTACTGAGTTATTGCGTGGATGTTGAAAGTTTTTAATGTGCGCATCGTTATTTTCGCCGAATTTTACGTTAGAAATAATGTGTCATATTGATGTAGCAAAAGTACGCAACAGACCCATTGCCAGATTTGGCGACTCTGTGCCCGAGGCGTTGGAGGACCAGATCCGTCAACGATTGAGAAGTATGACAAGACAAAGTGTGCGGTGAACCGCAAACATTCAGTTGTAGAGCTCGAATGGGGTTTGATACTCAACTCACCCAATCGTCAGCCACTTGGCACTTTCTTCGCCGCACAATAGTGAAGCGTCGAACGCCATCGACATGACAATATGGTGGTTATAAAGAGATCCGAGGATGGATCCATAATAGGCGAGAGCCGGCCCAGGTAGACTACCAGGCATTCCGCCACTTGGGCAGGCGCAAAAACCAGGTGGGTGGCCAGCGTGACGGCCTGGAGGGCCCCGCACAGTTTTCGGGGGGGATTAATATTTCAATGTTGACTCAAGTCATTAGTTGAAACGCCATTCATACAGCGATTAACCACAATTCAGTACGGCTAATCTCTCAACCTGAGATTGGCCTCTGTAAAACTGCCTAGTTGTCAAGTTTTGCTTTCGAAAAACAAATAAACGGTAGGGAATACCCTACGAACACTTTCTCACATCAAATTTAAGCTGGGGGAGACCGCCCCCCCTACCCCCTTGAATATTCTTGGAAAGACCCTCAGACCCCCCTTTAACATACTGGGGGGACCCCCAGACCCTCCTTTAACATACTGGGGGAGACCCTCAGACCCACCTTTGATATTTTTATCCAGATCCAAAGATCAATTTTTGGAATATTTAAAGTTTTCCTTTTATTGACCCTTTTCCCATTGATTTTAATGGAAACCATTTTTCATCCATAAATGACCTGAAAATTAAAAGTTAAAAAAAAAAAACAAAAAAAAAAAAAAATTTTCCTCTGAGGAATGTTAAAAGCAATCTTTCTGCAAAATTTGAATACATTTGGACCTATAGTGCAAAAGTTATGGTGGGATACAGACGGACTCACGGACTCACAGGTCACGGACGCCACAGACATTTTTTACATTTACCGCTCCAAACCACATTTAATTAAGAAACATTAAAATTTCATTGATAGATGTTCTTAAGATAGTATTAGGCATGATGAGAGCCAGTTATTTCATAATTATCATGATTGACCTAGTCATTGGCCAAGTATCGAAACAAAATACCTTGAAAATCTCTGCGGCATCGCAATACTTTCTCAATTTTCTAACTTTGTTTGAGTGAGAAAGTAAAAAAAAAAAAAAAAAAAAAACCGCAAAAAAGCATACTATAATAAATAATGTACAGTTTTACATAAAATATGATGTGTACAGAAAAAAATATTATGTGAAAGTTGCAAAATAAACATTGCTGAAAACGGGAAATACATTTTACATTGCAAAAATTACAATTCGAAAAATGCCAATTTAGAAAAAAAATTATTGCTAAAATGGCCAAAATAGGTCTGGTGGAAACTTTTGCTACAACGATAAAGAGTGTTTTCATCGTTTGTAAAATCGCCCGAAAAGTCTATTGGTGGCATCAGAAAGTCATGAAATGCGATAATAAACTCACAAGAGACGTTTAATGAAATCCAAGATGGCGGTAAAATATCGAGCAATCTGTATGCATGCACCTTTAACATCCAAAGATTGCCAACGTTGACAACCTCACAGCTTCAGAGGTTATGTGTTTATTTACCTTTTGATTGGGTGTGATCGATATTGTGAGGTTGGCTATCCTTGGATGTTCGTGGTGCATGCATACAGGTTGTTCAATATTTTACCGCCATATTGGATTTCATTAAACGTTTCTCGTGAGTTTTATATTGCATTTGATGACTTTCTGATGCCACCAATGAACTTTTCACGCGATTTTACATGAGACTGAACACTCTACAGCGCTGTAGCAAAAGCTTGCAACAGACCCATTCTACGAAATATTTCTAGTTACTCAGAAAAATTGCTAGTGAAAAAAATATATTTGCTAAAATTGGGAATTTTTTTTTGTAATGTAGCAATTTTTATGAACTGCAGCGTTTGCAAAAAAAATTTATTCACCACCTATCTCTGTCCTTTTCTAACACAGGAGTTCGAATAGGAGGAGAGAGAGAGAGAGAGAGAGGAGAGAGAGAGAGAGAGAGAGAGGAGGAGAGAGAGAGAGAGAGAGAGACAACTAGACCGCGCCCCTTTGGGGTGGATGCAAATGTTATACTATTGTAACATTAATATTTTTGTCCGTGTGTCAAAAATTAATGTTTTTCAAAGCCTCGGATATTTTTTGATGCAATATTAGAAATATGTATGGTGGCTCAAAGATTTTTTTGACAGCTTTAAATCGATTCGCCCTTTGGTGGCTCCTAAGAAATAATATTGCAGTGCATAGCCAGTATTAAAGCCAGGAATTTGTCTTTCTCTTTCTTTGCCCATTTAAACGCATGTAAAAGGTCGAATGCGAAGGTGTTCACCGAACACCCAGTTGTTCGATCTTTTTTATGGGTTAAAATAGACGAACTGCAACGTTGCCAAGTTCCACAATCCGCCACTGTGTCAAATCTACGAAGAGCGAGGAAGACAAATTCCTTGCTCCAAAATGATATTTCTTCTTTTGGAGTGACCGCATAATTCTCTCCGATTCGATAGGAATTTTTTCTCCATTTACTCAGTCCATCCAAAAGCTCTGTATTTATTTATAGATAAAGGAAAAAAAAGTTATATGCGCACCGTTTCTTAAACTTATTTCTTGTTCACAAAATGGCTGTCTAGCGGGCGCTGCTGTTAGGCCACTGCTCTGGAAAAAGCTTTAATTTTAGGAGACACGAGAGAAAAAAAGTCCTAACTATGTTGCAATCCACCCATGTCAACTTTTTTATATAAGTCAATGAGGATCAACAATCGCGCATATTTAAAAAACGTGTAAAGGATGTTAAATTAACTTTGGTTGGGACGTCTAATATCTGTGACGTCAAAGATTTGCCATTTACAAAATGAAAAAAAAAAAAAAAAGTTGAAAACACATCACCTAATATATATATATAGTGAAAAACGAAACTATATTGAAGCTTTGGCAACGTCGCCAAACGATTAATAAACTTCTGAGAAGTGCTCGCAAAAAATGAATGACACACCTCGCGTCGCTCGTGTTACAGTTTTGTTGGCACATACGTAATGTACATTCCAATCAACTTAAATGCTTTTTTTAAGTTGAGACCGCAAGTCCGTCCTTCGAATTTTGCATCCTCTATACGTTAAAAAATTGAACGACGATAGTTTTTCCCCCCCTCTAAATTGGGGGCTCTTGTCAAAACCGAGAGCTGTTGGGTGTTCTTTGATTTACTGTCGTGGGTAGAATCATACACGTCTCTCAGGCATGACTGATATGATGATAAGCAAGATCATTAGATAATTGTTTGTGGTTGGTATAGCGGTTTCTGAACAAATTAGCGGAGGACTACATGTAAAGCGAAATGCCTCACTTGAAGCACTCCCTCCCGGTAACGTCTTTGGATTCACAATCTTTGGATTCTTTTGTCAGCTCAGAGGTGGCTCCTGCAATGGGTCTGTTGCATACTTTTGCTACAACGATATAGAACCTTAATTCTTATGTAAAATTCGGAGAAAATAACGATGCGCACATTAAAAACATTCAAAATCCACACACTAACTCAGGAAATCATTTCAATTTCAAACAGCCCGCGCTACACTAGACACTATTTGCACCGGTATACTACTACATAGACGGAACCACCGTGCATAAGTAAACAACATCGTAACTACAAAATGATGGACTTTCTTTTTTAATATATGAAATACGAGTATAAGCTGCATTTGCTGTCTGGTCTATACGGTTTATCAAAGATTACAAAATAATAGAAGAAATATGCGCATCTAAATGAAAACATTCCAATGTTTGTAAGTTCAGTTCATGTTTACATAAACGAGATGGTTCCATCTATGTAGTTATAAGTCGGTGATATAGTGTCAAGTGTAGCGCGGGTTGTTTGAAATGGAAGGTATTTACTGAGCTAATGAGTGGATTTTGAAAGTTTTTAATGTGCGCATCGTTATTTCCGCCGAATTTCACGTTAGAAACAATGCGTCTTATTGATGTAGCAAAAGTACGCAACAGACCCATTTGGCATCAGTGCCTTTCCTCCATTTGACTGAAAGTAAAACTATCGAACACTATCGAATCGATTGTTTTACATAGAATCAAATGGAGAAAAAATAGACGATCCGCCTCTCAGTTTGAAGAGGGAATGAGCAACTTAGTACCCAGAGGAATAAAGGGTTCCCGGCGAAATTTGGTTGATACCGAGAAAATCGAAGATAACAGTAGTTGCTTGTATGGTTTGCACGTTTGAGTATTCAAAAATGCTATACTTACAATTAGATGTTGCGCTACATTTCTTCTGCTTTCTACAAAATATCTCTGAAATCCCTTATTGACCCACTAATTTTTTTATAGACCCCAAAGAGGTACAGTGAGTTTATCGCAACTTTTCAAGCATTTTTTTAATCTCTTGAATTTCAAATTGATTTTTCTTTCATTTGAGGTCTAGGATGGACATTAAAGATGGTGTGTGTATGTATACAATTGAATAGCGTATGCACTTTTAAAGATATGAATTCGCTTATGTAGAGACTTAAAATGCGGGAGTGTAAGACTGGTACTAAGTATAGATATGGGTAGGTATACCTATCTCCTTTAAAAGTTGAATGAATTTCTGTCAGGGGTTGGGGGGGGGGCGCTAATTTCTTTTTTTCCACTTTTACACACTCTATATTGCATTATTAACCAACTAACTACTATAGGCATTGCTTTTTTTTGTTTTTCATTTTGGTTGTGGCACGTTGATAGGTGCATTGAAAGTTATTTTTAAAAAGTAAAGGGAAAACATCAATATATTCAAAAGCGACCTTACTTTCAAGTCATGCCTCACATAAAGTTTTACTCGAAACAACTCAGTTGTGTCCGTCAGTCGACCTTTATACATGCATTCTTCAAAATGTTCGTTCTTCAATGAGAAAGGTATAAGGTAAACACCCCAGTAGCCGACACCCCGAAGATTTGCACCTGTACCCGACACCCATTTTTCACAACAAGAAAAATATTAGTTAAGTGGCAATTTTGGTGTTTTGCGTATTTTTTTTCGAGCGTTTCACATTCAAGGTCTCAGCAAAAAACCACACAAATCACCAGTATTTGCCACTAAACTAGTGCTTTTTAAAGTGTGAAAAATGGGTGTCGGGTACTGGTGCAAATTTCAGGGGTGTCGGCTACTAGGGTGTTTACCTTAGAGTAAACGTTTTGATATAAGAAGGAAACGGGAAGGAGAGAGAGAGAGAGAGAGAGAGAGAGAGAGAGAGAGAGAGAGAGAGAGAGAGAGAGAGAGAGAGAGAGAGAGAGAGAGAGAGAGAGAGAGAGAGAGAGAGATAGTGAGAAAGAGTGAGGGGACAGGGTTTCAATACAAGCGAGCGCGAGTTTATGAATGGGTAATTCAAGATAGGAAGACGGAGAAAAAAATAAGTAAATAAAATGATATTATTTTAGCCGAAGCCACACAATCGCGGTTTTGTGGACGTATACGCAAACGCGAGACTCATTCGTTGCCTTGCCCCCCCCCCCCCCCCCCCAGGAACCATCCCTTCCTCACTCACCCTAAATCGCGAATGGATAGATAGATGTGTATCGGAATCAGTCTCGACTTAATGCTGGTTGTTGATGATCTTTTTGTTGGAGGCTCTCAAAAAATATAGAAAAAGGGATGATTGAAGGGTGATTGGGGGGGGGGGGGAGCGGAGCGGAGCTGAGAGAAGAAATTGGGGTTGAGGTGGAGAGAGAGGGGGGGAGAGGGAGGGGGCATGGCTAATTTCGCGGTGACAGCTGGCAACACCCACAATGCAATGAAGATTGAAGAGAGCCATGAGCTGAGGTCAGATTACTACTCTGATGCTTGCGATTGTAAACAAACTCAACAATTATTGTACAAGGGCGTTCAACTCGCGCCCACCCTTGGGGGCTCCCTGGCTCTCAAGAGAGTGTCCCAATTAAGAGGAATATAGCCACCGATAGTTTCAAACGAGTCCGATAAACAAATTAATTTAAAAATAACAAAGAGTATAAAACGAGAAAATGAGACAAGTTTACCAACTCCAACTCACCAATTAAGAAATTCATCATTGATTTCCATCATTAATCATGAAGGGGCATGATTTATTAAGATATTGTATGCGTGTAAGTATGTTCCGGTGGCAGCTCGAGCAATTTGGCAACAATATTATCCATAGTTCGTAGAATGAATTGCTTCCTACTTTGCAAGCGGAGATTTTTTGGATTTTGTCCTAACTTAAAATTTAGCGGGGTTTTACCCCAAAATTAGTCCAAAAATGACTAAAAATTGGAATCCCTTCCAAATGGCTTGAAGGATTTTTTCGTAATTTTTCGAAAATATTCCCTGACAAGTCACTAATAAATCACATTCTTTGGTTTGTCCAGGAAATCTGATCGAAGGGTACTTCTGGTTTTCTGAACAGACTTTTAAAACTATTAGGTTAAAAAAAAAAAAAAAAAAAAAAAAAAAAATTGAAACTTATAACTTATTAACGAAGATATTTTAAAATCACTTTCTGGGAGTAATGTTTTACGGAGGCGAGAGTTAAAGAGAGAGAGAGAGAGAGAGAGAGAGAGAGAGAGAGAGAGAGAGAGAGAGAGAGGGGGGGAGTTCAATCGACCATACTCACGAGGGTGTTCACCAAAGGACGAACAAACAGCAGATAAAAAAAGCCAAAAGCCGCTCACTCCGACAGGTTCAATCTTTTGACTGGACCTCTCAACAGGATCAAACAGTCCCAGTTCAGCTCTTGTGCACGCGGAGACAAAATCTGATAATACAAAGGCAGGGGAGGACCATACGGCATTTAAAGGCCTTTTGTTGTCGTCCGTTTTTTGGATTGATTATCCATCGAACGAACCCACAGGCCCACAGGCCCACAGGAGCTTCTTCAAGAAGGAAGGATGCATGACTAATTTGGCGCATTGCGCATGCTGTGATCAGCATTCATCAGCATTCATCAGCAATACAAGGACCGACTACTGTGCAGTGAGCAGCAGCAGCATGTGTAACAAAGTGCAGTTTCGGTCAATTGTTTCAGCATTTTTCTCACGGTCCAGTTCCGGACGCTTGCTCCTGTGTATCAAGAATTCCGAAGCTGGAATCGATGAACAGTGGACACACAGAACAGGGGCAGAGATAAATAAACGGTTCTGATAATTGATGCATCTTTTTGTCCTTTATCTTTCCTAGTTCGACTTTCCGATATCACCTAGAGAATCCCCTGGCGATCCTCCAAGCCAGGTCAGAAGGACTACAATAAAGACCATGTGGATAAATGAAAAATCTGGACATTTGCCTTCAAAAAGCCAGAATTTTAGTAAACAAGCAGCAAAAATTGAAATTTGTCAAGTTCATGATGCATTTCCTAAAAAAAAAAAACAAAAAAACAAAAAAATAAAAACAAAAAACAAAAAACAAAAATATCCTAAACGTAAAATATTTATGCAAAAGTTAAATACTGTTTATCTATTTAGTGATTTAAAAGACAGATTTATAATTTATAATTCTTTAAATATTCCTTTTCTATTCTTAAAATAAGTTCTAGTTTTATTACATAAAAGAAGTGAGTACATAATGGGGCTGTAGCACACTTTTGCTGTAAGCGATCTAAGGGTTAATTCAGGACTCAGATGTAAAACCATAGCAAAAATAACAATGGTACACGGAAAAAAAGAATGGTGTAATTTACCATTCGCATAGCTGATTTTGGCCCCTACCAGAGTTAAGATAAACTTGACCAGAGTTATGGAACATTTGACCAGGTATCAAGTGAAATTGATCTGATTCCTGGTCAAATGTTCCATAACTCTGGTCAAGTTTATCTTAACTCTGGTAGGGGCCAACAGCTATGTGAATGGTAAATTACACCATTCTTTTTTTTCCGTGGAGGCGTGCGAAGTAAATAGTAATCAGCTCCCCCCTCCCCAGATCTTACCCCCCAACCTCTCCTTTTTCCGTCTAGTACTAAAAACTCACAAAAACCATTCCTGAACTCGTAAAATGATATATTCCCACCTAATAATACTGTCCCTCTATCAAGAAGTGACCAATAAGAGACGACTTTCCTTTGATACCGGTGTCACCAGGTGTCACGGCACCATTAATTCGCTATAATCACTCGTCTTAAAACGAGTTACTACTCTGTGATGAATTTACCTTGTCACCATAGAGAAAGTGACCAAATTGAGATAGGAATCTCTCATTATTCGTGCCATACGCCGCCATAATCGCTCGCATATTTAAATGCGCATTTAATGAGTTTTGAAGTGAATTTCGTGACTTTGTAGCACTATACACGGAAAAAAATTACGGTGGAAATAACCATTCGGATACCTGATTTTGGCACCTGCTAGATGTTATGGTAATGTTAACCAGAAGTATACTATGTTTTGACTAGGTACTAGGTGATGTCACCTGATTGCATGTCGAATTTACTCAAAGTATCGGTAAATGTACCGTACTTCTGGTCAAGTTTACCATAACATCTAGCAGGTGCCAAAATCAGGTATCCGTATGGTTATTTTCACTAATCTTTTTTTTCCGTGTACTATGGTTATTTTTTCAGGTTTCTGCATCTCAATTGACCCTTAAATCGCTAACAACAAAAGTATGCAACAGCCCCATTACTGTTACTATATCTTACAACAAATTGATTCACATCTTTGTACAAGAATAGTTTTAATAAAAATAGTTTTAAAAAAAGAAAGACACTAATTTTTTCTATTCTCTCGGCATAGATTGACGAGGTACGAGTAGTGAGTACCGCTTGTTGCATCGGTGACATTTTGCAGGCGCAACTGCCTTTTTTTTCTTCGCCAATGGAAGAGAAGACTTTCACTTGGCAGAAGAGAAGGGACCCTTCCAGACTGAAAATGTCAATGGTGAAAAATAATCATTTTTTTTTTTTTTTTTTTTTAAATCTACGTATTTATTTATCTGCGTAGGTGAAATTCGAACAAAAAACAAATGTGGATTGGTGGATATTTTTGGCAAGACTATCCTTACCTTTGGAACCCTATACAGTATGTAACTCTATATTGCAGTAGTGGGCATTTTTATCCGGATTTTCTTAATTTCGCAAGTATTATATGGCGATTGCCAATTATTATAACGCATATAATATTATAGTTTACAGATAATGGCAATCACCAATTATTAATCGTACTGGGTTGGTAATTTACGATACACTTTCTTGGCATTAGACCCATATCGACTTAGTTTAAAGGAAGGGTTTTTTTTTCGAGATTCTTAAAATTGCGGAAGTATTTTACGGTGATTACCATAAAACATACCTCTCAAGTATTCAACTATGTAAAAAAGGCTATTGCAAAATATAACATGTAGTGCCTTTGAATAATAAAATGTTCACTTACCTATACACGTATTTTTATGTTGCCTCCATCTTTCTCTCTCTCCCTGCTCTCTCTCTCTCTTCCTCTCTCTCTCTCTCTCTCTCTCTCTCTTCCCTCTCTCTCTCTCTCTCTCTCTCTCTTGCTCTCTTCCCTCTCTCTCTCTCTCTCTCTCTCTCTCTCTCTCTCTCTTTCTCTCTCTCTCTCTCTCTCTCTCTCTCTCTCTCTCTCTCTCTCTCTCTCTCTCTCTCTCTATCCATTTGAGCATTTTTATGAGAAAACAGTAGAGCCATCACGTGACTTTGATCCGGACTCCTGTCATTTTCCAGCGCATTGAGAAGCGGCGGCTCGTGCAATTTGGCAACCATGTTTTTCCTCCGTTTGACTCAATGTTAAACAATCGAATTCTTGTGAAGCGCTGCTTCACAACCGAATCGATTGTTTTAAGTAGAATCAAATGGGGGAATGACATTGTTGCCGAATTGCACGAGCCGCCACTTTGCCTCAAATCGGCAAAGAGAGAGATAGACAAAATCTAGGATTCATGCGCACATACGGATTTATTCTTATCAAAATACATCTGATAATAAAAACAGAGTTATAAAAAGGGATTTCATTTGAAATTATTTGAAAAAAGAAAGGTTTACACCAGAAAGAAAATACTTTAAATTGGGAGGAAGAACCTTAACAAAACGCCCGAACATTGTTCTATTCTTCAACCCTTTCAGTCAGGAATTAGTATCCTTCTTGAAGAAGCAGGGAGCCGAAAAGTTTGAAGAGCCGCAAAAGGGCAAACAAGGGGGACAAAACAAAAACACAACAAAAACACAAATATTAGCTCAAGCGAGCGACTCAAGGATATATTGACGAAAGGTGGCGAAAAAAAAAAAAATAGTTTTTTAATTTGATAAACATGCCAATCACATCTCCACATTGAGCCGGGACACAATATTTATCTCGAATCATTTCCCGATCGTTCCTGATACAATCCTCTCTTGAAGATTCTTTGGCCAGAAACAATTTACTATCAAAACATCCTCTAATCGGTGGGTCTCTCATCCCCTAGATCGGTATCTGGATGAGAAATCTGGGTGGCGCACAATAGTGCAAGGCTTAAGATTCTACAGACATTTTCAGCGGAGTCGGACAAAGATTTTGGTCAAGATCCTTTTTTTCAGCTAACTTTGTTTCATATATCCTCAGCTTTAATTTAAGCTCATTCATTTCTGAAAAGTATATAGTCTACTGCAAGAGTAATTTCATTAAAAAATAATAAAAAAGTGTTAAGGGCATCAAACATTCAAAGTGTTTTTTTCCAGACTTTTTAAATTGTGTTTTCCCCGAGTTTGCGTTTTTTCACACAAAAAAATGTACATTTCCTCAGGACGTACAGAGTCAATTTTGAAAAACTTTGGCTAATTTGAATCCTCATACTTTTCTCTTCACTTTAACCCCGGGGTTATTCAACATTATTTATTGACGCTATTTTACATGCCAGAAATACCACCAAAACATATGCTATTTTTTTATTAAATCTCAAAAATCGGCAAAAAATTGAGAAATTTTGAAAATCTACAAAAATCTCCTAGCTAAAGTATGCAGGACACAAAGATGAATCGATTAAGCTAAACATTTTGAATTTTGGACTTGTAGGTTCCAAGAAAATGTTCCTTGGACTCGGTTACATTAACATAGGCTAAGATATAAGCAGTCCGACTCCCCTTAAAGAGAAACGAAATCTAAGGGTGCAATAATCTAGGAACTTCCTTTGAGATCTCCCAGGCTTGGCTTGGACTTGAACCGTCTTTCAGATTCAATTTCCGATTCAAAGACACACTTTAAACCAAAATGCTTTAAGATTTCTCGAGGAAGTTTCAAGGGATTTTCAGAAAAGCATTGTCACGAATGGCAATTTAAAGACGCTTTAAAAACACATAGTTTTCCACTGAAGATATAACTGTAAGTCTCGAGGAGATGAGTTCAAGGTATATAGCTTGTTAGTTACCTCGAACTAAACTTAAGATTTCTCAAGATTTTCTAAAGCAACAGTTTTATTTTGTGTTTAGAATAGATGCGAGAGTTTTGCAAACAATCACTGAGAGAATTCTTTTTTTTTATCCAAGGTGTTTTTCGTTTGCATTAAAGAAACTGCACAGTGAAATATTGACTGAGTGGGAATTCCTTTAACCTAAGGAAAATATCTGCTGCTACAAGCAAAAGATTCCTTGTTGTGACAGTGATTCTCGCGTCTTTATGCAATCAGAACTTTACTTCGCGCAAGAAAAACTGTTACAAGTAAACTTGTTTCCTTGTTTTTCAATAAGTTATTTCTCTCAGTGAAGATTAACAATTAAAGTTTATTTTTTATTTATTTTTTTAATTTGTTTTTTGTCCAAAAATTTCATCAGAATCAAGCTACTGTGCGAAGTCTCAATCCTTTCTTGCCTCGTCTTTTTTCGACCCCCGATATTCGTTTATCTTTCTTTGGCAGGCTTTGGGGCTCAAGATTAGGACCTCAAGTCGCTTGACTGTATCCAGGCCCAGATCTGCTACAAATCTAAACAAGAACAATATTTGTGTTGCATTGTGTGCGACGTCAAACATACTTCCAATAACCCCCTTCCTTCTGGCGGTTTATCCACTCTGGTTTCTCTTGTGTTTGAATTTCATCCTCGATGCGATTCGAAATAAAACGATACCCGAACGTTAACCCAACAACGTCTTCATTTGTGGCTTCGTATTTCACTTGAGGTCTCTTAGCGTGACACGTGAATACCGCAATATACAGCACGCTCAATTTGAGGCTTTGATTCGATAAATGTTTCCAACTGGAATTTCGAAATGCATTCTGCTTCAAATCAGGGCATCGGACCGCTTGGGAGTCCGCAGGGGAGAGCGAATCGGAGCAGTTGCCTTCATTGAAATTTGGAAAATACTAAATTTCACGCTGATTTTCTCTGAAACGAACTGAAAACAAGAAAAATCAAGAGTTCACCCCCCCCCCCCTGGAGAATCTTCTGCAGGTGCCCATATATACAAGAAAAAATAGCAAATGAAATCTTTTAATGGGTTTACAAATCTTTAAAATGGGTCGGTTTTGTGTTTTTCACAGACATTTGGACCAATTTTTAAAAGTTGACCATTTTTGATGGAGCCAAAAACCGGCCTTTATTGGCACTCATCAGGTTCGCGGTTCTCAATTTTTGAAAAAGTCGGTTTGCGATTCGGTTCGAGTTTACTCGGCCTTTAGTTCGCTCCGAACCGGTTCACATACTCGTGAACCAATGGGGCAGTTGCAAGGATCTGAAATGTTGTATTTTTTATAAAGAAAATGATAGTACTTGATGAGCTGAAGACAGTGGTGCCTTTGGTTTTCTCATAAGTGTCACGGTTTTGGAGATACACACGTGAAAAGTTGTAAAAAATCGTGAGTGTAGTGACGTCACTACGCGGAATTCCCATTTAAAATAATGTATTTCGAGTCAAAATCTCATCTCCGGAACAATAGGACTTAATTAGAAACCAAAGGTATCTTTGTTCTCAGCTCATCAACTACTTTAATTTTCTTTATAAAAAACACAACATTTTAGACCCTTGCAACTGCCCCATTCGGTTCAGAACTTCAAAAACACCGGATTGTTGTGTTTTTGAAGTTGCCTCGCTTTTTTAGGGGTTTGCTTGCATGGACCAAATGACGGCATGATTCACCCAAATCAAAGTGGTTTTGCAGGGAATTGGATGAACTTTTAGAAAATACGCTGGTTCTTGCACTTATTTTCATTTGTTTATACTTAATAGTGCTTCTAGTAATGTTACAAAAGAATTTAGGAATCCCCCCCCCCCCCTACTGCATAACGCACGGCACATAATAATAACTGTACATGATACTCCTATTTAGTCCAATACTTTCTTTCTAGTTTCTTCTCATCAGTGGCGGCGCGTCATAAGGGCTGGGGGGGGGGGGGGTGGTTACAACTTTTCTTGGTTTATAACCTACAAGCCAAAAAAAAAAAAAAAAGTCGTCAAGTTCAAGCCCCCCCCCCACTTTTTTGACCCTGCACGGGCTGCCCCTGCTTCTCCTCTGATCAGAGTTGCCGATTTGCGTAGATTTAATGACGTTTTGAAATTCACCGAAGATTCCACCGGTTGAGAAAAGATTACAGAGTTTAGTTCAGTGTATGAATATAATGCACGAAAATATACTAGCGTCTTTAATCTTTTCTCAACCGGTATATTTTAATTCATTGACGGCGTTTTCCATCGATTGAGAAAGGATTACAGATCAGAGTATTTTCGTGCATTACAGTCATACACTGAGTTGAACTATGTAATCTTTTCTCAACCGGTGAAATCATCGGTGAATTTAAAAATGTCATTAAATCTACGCAAATCGGCAGCTCTGCCTCTGATACTTCTCTTTTTATTTATTTCGGTTTTTCTTCCCTTGCAGATTCTTTCGGAGGAGGGATATGTTGCCCTCTTCTCCACCCCTCCATTAACGGCACCAGTGCGATGTGGTATACGAACGAGCCTAGGTAGATATAATTATTCCACTTCTAATGCAAACGAGGATTTTCCTACCCAAAAAATGACTAACACGGTTACAAACGAGGACATTAAACCCGATTCCCCAATCTTCTTCTTTTTCATATTCTCGTTCCCGCTGGCAATAAATCAGGAATCGGTGGAATAAGTATGATTTATAGGAAACAAATGCGTGCCTTTAACTCCTGCCTCTCGACAAGGGGAGACAAATTATGTTTGGACCGGTTGATTTGGCCACATTCCGTGATTATTTATGGTGCCAATAATTAGCGGGATTTTGCGGAATAAAACTAAAATGCGGCCGAAAATATTTCGATGATCTGTCACAAGTATTCCTTAATACTCCGAAACCCGCAGAGATTGTTGAAAGCCGATTTCCAACGCCATTTTTAATATGGGGTTTGAATTAAGTCATCAATCTCGATATTTGAGAGCGCAAATTTAGATTAAAAATTTTACTAGCGGCCGGCTGAAAGTATCTTTTTTATCTTGGATAAATGCCCAAAAAAAAAAATTCTAAAAGAGGTACAGCTTTGAAATGTCGGTTCTGTATATGTAGCAGGCAAATCGCAAGCCACTTATTTACTATCACAAAGAAATACGACGCGTATTAAGCGAGATAATCGCTGCACAAGGTGGAAAAGTCCGCGCTTTTACAATAGCGGGCAGCCCGAAGAAGCTGGCGGTTTGCATACCTACATCGTGCCGCTCTTCGTGGTAAAAGCCGAAAAGCGCTGACTTTTCCACCTTGTGCAGTGATTATCTCGCTTAATACGCGTCGTATCGACCAAAAAAGAGAGGACCAAATATCTATCTAAGAGTTTTTCCCATCTGATTTATTTCAGTGTTTATTTTTCAAATTTCTAATCCGTAACATAACATTTGTGCCGCTGAAGGTATAAGCTTGCCTGAAAAGTACAGTCAGACCTAATTTCTAAATTTCTCGTGGCCATTAGTGGGTTCTACACGTAAAATTACTTCGGGACACCAATTTTCATGACATTTGGTTCATAATTATGGTCGATATTCCAAAAAAATCATCAATTTTTTAAATCTTTGGGGGGTTGTAGCTCAAAAGGGAGGCATTTTCGGACACATGTTTTTAGGAAAAAATAGTATTATTTTGACCTCTAGAATACGTGGTTACAAGGACGGCTTATGTTTCTGATACACCCTTTATATCTTTCTTTTAAGAATGCATTTTATTCTCGTGGGTGGGTTCCAACGCAACGCAACGCACACCAATCCAGAATATTGTCCTTCTCTCTCTTTTCTCATTTGAAAGCATGTGTTAGAAAAGGACAGAAGATGGGGCGAAAATCACGTGACTGTCCCTGTCCCAGTCGCGTCGCGTGCAATTTGGCAACAATGCATTCTATCCACTTAAATTCATGTAAAAGATCGAATTCAGGGGGTGCACAGTGCACAAGGAAAATTCGATATATATAATGAGTTCAAATGGAGCAGTTGCATTGTTGCCAGATGGCACGCGACGCCACTGCCCTGTCCTATGTCCTTCTCTAACACACGTGTTCTAATATGAGAAGAGAGAGTCGGATAGGTTTCTTATGGATCCACCAATGGCAACGCAGCGGACGCCTTTGAGTGATTCCGCCGAGATAGATCGAATACTTGCCGGTCAGTAGCGCACCGAGAGTTTCTTCATCTCTCTCTTTTCTTCATTAAGAAACGTGTGTTAGACAAGGATGGACAAGGGGATAAAACCCCCTCCTTCTGTCCTTTTCCTACTTATACATTCAAATGGGAAATGAGAGAGATGGAAGATATCCTGGTTGCGCCAGTGTTGCCGGTAATTCGTTTGACATGCTCCTCTCTTTAATTTTATGTCCCTGAATTTTATCACATTTCAGGGCGGCTCTGTGCTCTGTGAGACGATGCATCCTCGTAACCCGAAATGCAATGGGGGTCTCCACCAGTTCACTCTTCTTATCTTGCGGCGGCCTTTTCTAAGACCACCCCGCACCGCTCTCAGATTCGATGAATTATGAAGTGATCTCCAGATTTTGTCTCGTAGTATATCGGGTGTGCTTCTCCCTTCAAATCAGCGTTTACGGTCAATTGCAGATCTTTGTAAAGGAGCACATCGCTTGTTTTATGGACTGTATTTCTAGAGCTCACGTCAGTTGTAAATAAAGAAGACGCACGAGAGGAGGGGTAACGGTGTTGTATACGACCTGATCTCTCATGCGGAGGCAATTTGGTGGCCACACTCAGCGATTTTGAAGCGCATTTCTTCACGATGTGTCAATTAAAACCGAACGTCACAATTTGGAGAGAAGTTGCAGTTTGATTGGTAAAATCCTCTTATAAGAAAAATGTGAGGAAAGAATGATTTCGTAACTGTTGACTTACCGCAATAAAACACCACGTTAACAGAATTTCTTTTAAAGAACACACAATTTAAAAGCGTATTTTTTGCCTTTCACTCTTATATTAGACCTCTAGCTTCCGGAAAATGTCAATTTTTTTTTTCAATTTAACTGAATAATTTGGTTGTAGGCTTCGAAAAATCAAGCTTGACGGACTTGAGTTTTTCACCTTCCCGGCTCATCAAATGTTTAAACTTTTTGCAGAAAAATTCCGAAAAAATTGCGACCACTAAGACCACTTACAAATAATCAAACTAGAGGGTCTAAGAATAACTAAAAGCCACAGTTCTAGTACCGACGCCCAAGTTCGTTTTTTAGTTTTTCCAGAACGAAAGTGACCCTGTTTCGTACGGTAATGCCCTTTTACAAGCTTGGGTGTCCGCAGGCAGGAGCGAAACGGAGCAGTTGCCTTCTCTTATATTTGGAAAATACTGAATTTCACGCCGATTTTCTCTGAAAACAAGAAAAATCAAGGGCTCAATCTCCCCCCCCCCCCCGAGAGAATCCTTTGCAGGTGCGCTTATATAGAAAGAAAAGAAGCAAATGAAATTTTTTACAAGTTATTTGCAAGTCTTCAAAGTGGGTCGGTTTTGTGTTTTTCACACATTTGGACTAATTCAAATGTTGACCATTTTTGAAGCCAAAAACTGGCCATATTGGCACTCCTCAGGTTGCTAATTAGGAGTTTATAGTTGGACACTCTGTACATACTGGCCACCTGTCTACATTGAACAAATTTTCATTCCACTTAACAGATGCTACTTATATAATCTAGCTCCCTCTGTAGAACGGACACCCTGATGATGTACTGTGTAAGATTATTGGCCAGTCTGTATGCTTTAATTGACTGGAAAATCTGGAATGGACCAGGAAATCAAATCCTTAATTCATTGACTGAATGACTGCTCCACAGATTCAAAATGGTCAACAATTATTTAAAATAGATGTTATACGTTTATTTTCTTCATTTCTCAGGCAAAAAGGGAACTTTTCAGTTAAGGCTTTCAGCTTATTGATGAATCTGATATTTCTAAGCTTTGGGAAACTGTTCCACACGGTTAGAAGTCTTCTGAAAATTTAAAACTGCAGTAAATGTAATTATTTCTGGGGCCCGTAAATCAAATTTTCGTCACATTTATTGGGAATTTATTTTTATCTGAAAATTATTTGCTTTGTTGAGAGTAAAGCGCCCATAGTTTTTTCTAATGAAGAACTGAGATTTTCTGATATACTTTCGTATTTTTAGGACGCTTTGATTCCCTATTGGAGAGATTTCGAACGGACCAGATTTTTTTTTTTTTTTTCACTTTCTCGCTCAAACGAAGGTAGAAATTGAGAAAATATTGCAATGACGCAGCTGTCTTTCTGTCAGTGGCGTGGCGTGCAATTTGGCAAAGTTGTTATGTGTCCATTTAAATCCATTACAAATATCGAACTATTGGGTGTTTGGTGAGCACTTTTGCATTCGACCTTTTACATGGGTTTAAATGGACATTCTACAACGTTGTCAAATTGCACGCTACGCCCCACTGCATTCTGTCACAAATCCCGGCATATAACTTTCGAACCAATGGTCCTTGTACGTATACATCCAAAATTTTGCTGAGAAGTGTTGCTTTTAAAATTTCTCAAAGGGACTTAATTTTATTTATTCAAAATTTTAAATTTCAAGCAAGTTATGGAGGATAAAAGATTTCCATTAAAATCAATGGGTAAAATGGGTAAACATAGGGAAAAATTGGAATATTTTAAGTACAGCTAGAGGTAGTTTCAGAAGTGTAGCCGGACCTAGACCGATAATCTTTGGATTTTATCAACTTTATTTCTACTATTACTCGATGAAAATTAATGAAAATGAAATTGAGTGTTAACTTTTCAACGAGGAATACTATAAACGCAGAAGAACAAAGTCAGAGGCAAGTTTGGTTTTATTTTAAAGGAATTAAATTTGAAAATTCGCCAAAGATTATGATTTAGGTCCGCCTACGCTTCTGAAACGAGCTCTATTTGAACTTTGATTAAAATTTGCAAAAAACGTTCTGAAACCACCCTGCTGTAAAATTATTTTCTTAAGGGGGGGTATGGGGGTCTCCCCCAGAATATTAAAGGAGGGTCTCCCCTAAATTAAGTTTCATGTGAGAAAGTGTTCGTGGGGCATTCTGTACAATTTATTTACTGCGTCGTGATTTTTCCACGAGGGGAGGATTTAGTTTCCTGTACACGTGACCGTTTCTCCTCGCTTCCTCACATATTTGTGGAAGCTGCGATTCAATGAGCTCCCGCCATACTTCAAACGATCAGAGAGCTATTAAAATATCTTATCGATGTGAGCTGGTTTGGACCAGGCGCTTAAGAATGGGATAGGGACAAAACTGGGAGGAGTTTTAAAAGAGGACGCAGTTTACAGCGGAAAGCGTCAAAGCGACTAAAAAAAAAAAAAAAAAAAAAAAAAAAAAAAAAAAAAAAAATATATCAAAATAAAGTTGTTAAAAAAACATGGCTCCGCTTTCGGCGTAAGTCAGATGACAAGGATGAGCGCGGGGGGGGGGGGGACCTATAAAAGAGGAGGGAGACATTAAAATAGAAACAATACAGGCGGTGACCGAACAAATACAAAGGGCTTCGGGGGTCACATCGAAAAAAGGGGACCGACAAGCGGGGACAGGAACGGACGAGCAAATTAAAATATCGGTACGACACATAAACAAAACAGAAGCGGGCTTCAAATTTGGGGCAGCTCCTGTAAAGCCCCCGAGAGACTTGAGCTCCATGGGTCAGGCATGCAGGTCCCTCTCCCCTCACTCTGGACCTGGGTGATGACCACCACCAGAGCGGCGTGAGTAGGTATTCGGTAAAGGGCGAGGAAAACCATTAATCAAACGAGCGGCACTTTTTTGAGCAGAGTTGGTGGTGACGCGTACCACAAGACAACTTTAACAGCTAAGCCACGCCCCCTTATATAAAAACTACCCAGAATAAGATATCAAACATTCAAACATTCAAACATTAGCCTCCGAAGCGATTCGAATCCCGAAAGCCGCCCTCCACGATCGCACAAAAGGAACGCTGGAATCTGACCACGGGAAAAACAAGCCGCGCGGGCGCAGTATTAAGGAATCAATTGAATAAATAAAAAAAAATAAAAAAAAAATAAAAAGGAACAGTCAGCGTTGCTTGATCTCTTTCTTTCTGTCTCACCTTCGTTTTTCATTGCGGCCTCAATAAAGGGATTTTAACACGGTTGTTTTTCGGGATTGTTCGGCCCTGTTTTGTGCATTTTGAATTAAAAACCGAGAGTGAAAAGGAGAAAGGAAAGGAAGGAAAAATCTCGACTCTTCCAGCCCACAGTTCCTCCATAATAGCGATTTCTGAAAGCAAGATTTCTGCAGTATACATACAAACACTAACACTCACACTCACACAAACACACACACAAACACTCACACTCGCACACAAAAAGGTGTCAAACCGCGACACGAAGATTCCTAAACCCAGACCGCATCTTATTTATCGATCAGGCCCCATTGAATTTTTTTCTCTCCCTCTCTGGTACACACGCTCACCTTTTTTTTCGGTGTCCTCTCTTTGTCAACGGTGTTCTTATAAAACGCCGCATCTTTTTAATGAACACGTCGTCGGGTTTTGATTTTTTTTTTTTTTTTTTTTTTTTGCGGCTTTTGACAACATTTTTATTAGCCGTGCTTTGAATATCCACCGACATCCATTCACCATTGACCATTCTTCACGACCTTTATTGTCGAAAGAGAGTGTCATCCCATTTTTAACTCTCATAATATGGGACTGAACTAGACGCGCACTGAAGAAGCTATGTGTATTTAATGCTCAAAGGAGTTCCGATTTCGACGATGTGCTTTATTAGTTTTGTTTAGTTCTAGCCACGGATTAATAGGATTAAGCATCACACTTTGATTAATAAATCCGATCAGTTTACACTATGGTCTATGCCTGGGCGAGGAACGGTTTGAGAAAGTACCTGTCCACGTCGGCGTCGTGTCAGGTATTTGACTCTTTTATGAGATCTGACGCATTGCGATCTGTACCGAAGTTTCACAAATCTCGAGTCTCCTTTTAAATCATTATATGTAGATTGGTCAGGTGACTGGTGAGGTGGGATCAAATTTCAAAAGAATAATTTCTGTATTTTTGGTCATTGTATATATTGGCGGATACAGGAGGGTGGCGAAGGGGGCGATCGACCCCCCCCCCCCCCGGTCGGCCCAAAAAGTGGGAAAAGAGGGGAGAGGAAGGGGGAAAGCAAGAGCGAAAAAAAAGGAAAGGGAGTCACTAAGGGGCAAAAAGCCCCAGTTCGCAAGGGCTGGATCCGCCACTGTCATTGTCATTCGCATAATTTCGAGGCCATAAGCTTGATGGCTGTAAAAAGATCTCTCTGTGTAAAGTCTGTTTCAGATGTGTAGGCGAACCTAGACTGATAATTAATCTTTGACAAATTTTCAATTTTTATGATTTCATATCAAAACAAAACTTGTCTTGCGACATAAACTTTTGATTTTAACCCTTCATCGGGCAGTGTTCCTCCTGAGGAACAAATACTTTATTACCCACTAGCAGCCAGTATAATCTAAATTTGACGTTGCTGCGCGTAGGGTCACTTACGGCACTGTATAAGAGCATTGAAAAATAGTTCAAAGTCCCGAAAACAGAGAGCTATACGTATGAGATCTCATATCAATAAATCATGAAAAATCAGGTCAACGGCAAAATTGTCACTTGAATCAAAAAAAGTATTTCCATTATAATGACTGTCAATTATTTTTCGGCAATCATTTTAAAATTCCTTTCAAGAATTTCTTTTTTTTTACCAAAAAAAAAAAAACAACTTTTCATTGAAAAAGAATATAAAAATCAGCATGTTGAAAAAATAGTGGAAAATTACATTTTTGAGCATACAGATCAAAATTTAACACAATGATTTTTTTTACTATTTTCTCCACTATTAGGGTGACTAGATGAATTGAAAAATTCATGTTTCGTCAAAAAAGAAAAAATTGCGCAGTGAAGGGTTAAAGCAATCCTTTATTAAAAAACAAAGCTGTAAATGCATTTTTATTACCTTATACAATTTGTAATCAATCTAAACAATAATGTTGGTGAATTCCAAAGATTATCGGTCTAGGTGCGCCCATACTTTTGGAACGACCTCCACCTACCCGAGTCCTCGTAAAAGCCGCAGCCAGGAATTTGTATTTCTCAGTGGCGGCTCGTGCAATCTGGCAACCGTGCACTTTTGCCATTTAAACGTATGCAAAAAGATCGATACTAGGTGAGGCGCTACGCCTCACCAAGTAATCGATTATTTTACACAGTTTTAAATGGAGGAAATCCATTGTTGCCACATTGCACGAGCCGCCGCTGGTATTTCTCTGTCTTTACGCGATTAAACAAATATATGCTATAGAAAAGGACGCAGAAATATTTATGGGATGAAGTCACGAGATAGCCCCACCAAGGTCAAAATAATCAGCTAAATATCATCATGTTGACAGTTAGCATGAGATTTGGGACATGACATCATTATGAAATCATCATGACACCATCATGACGTCAACAGACATTATGCTGACATGTTGACGTCATGATGATGTCAGGTTTCAAATTTCAAGCTAACTGTCAACGTGATGACATTTAGCTGATTATTTTTACCAGGGCACTCTCTCTATCCTTGTCTAACAGATACTCAAATAAATGGGCAAAGAGAGAGAAAAACAAAGGAGAAGTGTCAATAAGGCCACTTTTTGGCCCCAAAGATGATCAAAATTTAAATTGGCCTAAAAGTTTGTGTAAAATGACTTTTATATTATTAAAGGCTTATATTTTTAGGTTTCAATATAGTGTTTACGGGTTAGTTGATCGTTAGTGGCGTATTTCAACACCTCGAAAAGGGTCGGTTATTTGTTTTTCTTAAAAAAAGCCATATTTTTCGTTAAATTATTGAATAATTAAATGTGAGACGGACACAGTTTGGTTTTTTTCCTTAGATATGTTATTAGGCTACTAAAAATTCAACTTAACAAAAATCTATGAAGTTTTGCATTAATTCTATCTCTACTTTCCGTATTTGGGTCCACAACATACCATAATTTTCAAAAATGTGGAGGACATTTTGATTCTACGTACACTTTCTGAGAGGAACACCAGAATTTTCTGGTGAGACAATCTTCTAGCATTTCTACGGTTTACGTATTTTTGAGCTTCTAGCAATATTCTTAGAATTTGGGATTTTTTTTGTTTTTGTGCGCTTACAGCTGACTGAGTATCAAAAGTTTACAAGAAACTCCTTAAGTCGAACATTTTTTACCGCATTATCATTAGTGTATGGAGTATTATAACGTCACGTGATGGAAAGTGAGGTCTGCATCAAGCACTTATAGCCAGAGCTGCCGATTTGCGTAGATTTAATTGCGTTTTTCAGTTCACGGATGTTTCCACCGGTTGAGAAAAGATTACACAGTTCAATTCAGTGTATGACTACTCTGATCTGTAATCTTTTCTCAATCCATAATCGGTGCAAACGCCGCCAATTAATTAAAATATCCGCAAGTTTTCAAAAATATCGACGACTCTACCGAATGAGAAAAGATAAAACACGCTAGTATTTTCGCGGATTACTCTCATACGCTAAACTAATTTCTGTAATCTTCTCTCCACCAATGGCGCAGCGTGCAATTTGGAAACGTTGCAGTTTGTCCATCGAAACCCATGAAAAAGATCGAACTGCTGGGTGTTTGGTGAGCGAGCACCTTCACATTCAACCTTTTTTTAGGGTTTAACTGGACACAGATCAACGTTGCCAAATTGCACGCTACGCCACTGTTCTCAACCGGTGGAATTTTCGGTGAATTTCAAAATGTCAATAAATCTACGCAAATCGGCAGCTCTGCTTATAGCGTGGATGCCGGCGAATGCCAACTTGAAAAGACAGGAAAGGGGGGGGGGAGTTGACATGAGAATGACGATAAAAATGCCTGTGGTAAAACTGGTAAGTGTCTTAATGTCATCACCTGTGTCTAACCGTTCACGAAATCGGGTAGGAACAAGCGGACAAAGCTGCAAACAATGGTTGGTTGAGAGGATCGCTCTCTGGGCTGGGCTCCCACCTCTGCTTGCATAGCGAAAGGGGGGAGGAGAGAGAGAGAGAGAGAGAGAGAGAGAGGGGGAGGGAGAAAAAAGCCCCCCACTTTCTTGAAATAACTCTGCGACGAAAACATGGAGGTTCCGAGTGATAAATGGACAGAGACACCAAGGTGACGCTAAGCGGGTGAGCTTTGAGGAGTGTGTCTCCGACCAGCGTATAAGGCTCATAGTGGGGGTTTCATCTTGTATTTTGACTACGAATATATCTCTCTCACACACATACACAGTTCCCTCTTCCTTCTCTCTTTCTCTCTCTCTCTCTCTCTCCCCCAAGTGAGAAAGGCGGATCTTCCCGTCCATCCAACTCCAAATTCTCTGCATCCCTCTCCATCTCGTCTAATTCTCTCTCTCTCTCTCTCTCTCTCTCTCTCTCTCTCTCTCTCTCTCTCTCTCTCTCTCTCTCTCTCTCTCTCTCTCTCTCTCTCTCTCTCTCTCTCTCTCTCTCTCTCTCTCTCTCTCTCTCTCTTTTGTCGGTAAACGTTCCTGTGAACAACAAATTGATCAGCATTAAACTCAGGATTTGTTGTGGGAGGAACGTCAACAGCTCAAATCCACTGTTGTCACATATAATAAAATGGAATAAAATATAATTTTAAGAACTAGGACTGTATTACATGACCACTATGGGTTTTCGGATTTTTTGTTTTTGTTTTTATCATCAAAAAACCTAATTTTTACTGACAAAAGTGTGGCAAATCTACCAGATAGAGAGGTGACTATCAATCTTAGGATCACCGAATATTTGATTTAGGGGGCAGTGATTCCCATTCGTCCTCCCGGTGCATATAATGGTCTGAGACAGTAGCGCACCGAGAGTTTCTTCATCTCTCTCTTTTCTCTATTAAAAAACGTATGTTAGACAAAGATGGACAAGGGGATACAACCCCCTATTTCTGTCCTTTTCCTACTTATACATTCAAATGGGAAATGAGAAAGATGGAAGAGATCCCAGTGGTCTGAGATCGTCAAAAAATGGCCAAAAGTCAGAAAGTGAAGTTCTCATCAATCTATCATTTATAAAGTTTCAAGGCCCAATCTGATCACGGAGAACGTTTTTAAAAAGTTTTTTAAACCTAGGAATAATGTCACTAAAAAGTTTTAACAATAGCTTCAATGGTCGAAAACGATCATTTTGTAGTACTTTTTTCCTATGATTTTTACCACTTTTAAGTCAATCTCAGGCCATAAGTAGTTCGGCTAGTGAAGGGGTAGGAACTTTTGATAACCCCTTATAGAAAGGTCTCTCTCAAAACAGTGACACACATTTTTTAGTTCTTTTCAAAATTGCTGTAAGCAATTTAACAGTCGATTCTAATGTAAAAAGCTCCAAAAATAACGAAGACAGCACTAAAAACTTCCAAAATCCACTCCTAAACTCAATAAACGCTTTTGTTTGCGCGAGCGTAATGGTGGCTGAGGGCAGTAACAATGGGAGATTCCCATCCTAACAATAATGTAACTCCATCAAGAAATGACCAATAAGAGACGACTTTCATGTGACACCGGTGTCACTAGGTGTCACAGTACCATTCATCGGATGCGGATCACAACTCTGATGACTAATTACTCTGTGAATCATCCTCGTCAGCATGGAGAGAGTGACGAAATTAAGATTGGAATCTCCCATATTAATGCCCTCAGCCACCATTACGCTCGCGCAAATAAAAGCGTTTAATGAGTTTAGGAGTGGATTTTGGAAGTTTTTAGTGCTGCCATCGTTAATTTTGGAGGTTTTTACACCAGAAACGACGTAAAGCAAATTTTAGCGATCGAATATCATTCACCGTCGTTTGATTTCCGATGAATTTGCATTTTATTTTGATGATATTCGAGTGTTCCGTTGGTCCCATCGGAGACCGTTGAATTCCAACGATTTTAAATTTCGAATTCACCTCCGGAGGTAGATTCGATTTCGAACTGTTGCAACCGGTGTCAGAAATCTCATCTTCTATCCTTTTTGACTCCTTTCGCCACCATAATTTCGGAAATGCCAAACTTTTCGAATAAAGTTTATTGTACAGACCTTGCGTAGAAGTCATTTTCTTATGAGACAAACATAATTTTAGCTTCAAAAACGCTAGTTTTGTGTGTGTTAAAAATGGCCATGTCATTCAGAGCTGATTTAGAGGTTATGTTATTGAATATTACTCTCGCAGTTTTCATTTTCACGAGAATATCATTCAGAAGTTTATTTTCGACTCTCATTGGCTATAGATTTTTCACCGATCAGCGGCATCAGTTAGCAATCATCAAGTCTTGAAGTGAATGATATTAGATGCAGGGCTGCCGTTTGGCGTATAATCAATGCTATTTTTCAATTCACCGATGATTCAACCGGTTGAGAAAAGATTACACAGTTCAATTCAGTGCACGACTGTAATAAACTAAAATACTTGCATCTGTAATCTTTTCTCAACCGGTGGATTCGTCGATGACTTTAAAAAACTTGCGGATATTTTAATTAATCAACGGAGTTTCCATCGATTAAGGAAAGATTACAGATCAGAGTATTTTCGTGCGTTACAGTCATACACTGAACTAAACTGTGTAATCTTTTCTCAACCGGTGAAATCATCAGTGAATAGAAAAATAGCATTGATTATACGCAAAACGGCAGCCCTGATTAGATCGCTAAAATTTGCTTGATAAAATAACTTATAGCAAAAGTGTGCACTGCACTGTGCAACAGCCCCATTCGAAGCCGTTCTTGTAATATTCACTCTGGCTCGTGTCACAGTCTGTGTAAGTATCACTCTGTTCGAGTCCGACAACGTTGCACCCCGATCCCGAGCTCGATTGAGCGCAGTGACTTTAACGGTGGATAAAGAAAGATGAAGCACTAGAAGTCAGGGCGGCCCCTTTGAGCTCTTACCCCCAGCCTCCTTTCTTCCCACTCTCCACCGAAAATTTCTCTCCAGTCCTGAGTCCGGTATTGAACAAACAAAGTAGCTAAAAGGGAAAAACACCATTTGAAAAGGAGCACAAAAATATTGTTATCTCAATTCCCTCTTCCTTCCTTCCATACTTCTTCTTCTTCTTTTTTTTTATGTCTCTGTTTTCTTTCTCACTGTGAGTCGACAGGCGTGGCGCGATATCGGCATGTTTGACTCCGCGGTGCGACTGTCGCATGGGCGGATACAGGGAGCTGTCTTTCTCTCTCTCCTCCCATTTGAAAACGTACGTTAGAAAAGGACAGAAGAGGGGGCCAAAGTCACGTGATGGCCCCCTCAGCTATCCTTTTCTAACACATAAGTTCAAATGGAAGGAGAGAGAGAAAGATGCAACTGCCTGTTTCCGCCAATGGACTGTCGTCTATTCATAGAGCTGTGGTGCTGTGTCGGCCACCCTCTATCGATCTACTAATAATCGACTAATCGTTGTCCGTGCTCACTCATCTATTTTATTTCTAAGGCCCCCTCTCTCTCTCTCCTTATGCGGCTCTATTTTGGTGATGACTTGCAGAAAAGCATGATGTTTACTCATTTTTCAAGGCTTTTGTCAACATATCCGCTGATTAGCTCAAACACGCCGTCTCTCGTCATCTCACAATCATTGTACATATATCTATAGGAATAGGAATTGCCACGCAGGATCTGAGTTTGCCGACGAGCTGTTTTTAACTATGGAGCTGCTTCCTGGGACGTAATTTTGAAGACACCTTGGAGGCAGCACCTCGTTCACTGTAAGTACAGACGACTCCTTTGATTTTGGTATAGATAGGCCACCCGCAATGCTAAAATTCATTATGAGATGAGTATTGCTGGTGGCCTACATCTAGGAGCTGTCTGACATTCTTTTTGTCCCCGACTGTACTATCGACGAATTAAAGATTGTCGCGAGATTTTCACAAATATTCAGTAATGGGTGGGAGTGTGGGACTGATCTGCTATACGGCTTTCCCGCCCCAACCGCACTGGCCTCTCGCCTGGAAGGTGTGAGGAGTATGAAGAGTGGCCGAACCGGAACCTTGAAGGCGCAACTTAGCTCGTGAAAATCTCGTGAGAATCTTTAATTCGTCGATAGTACATGGTGATAGTGTTATAATGACACGTTGTGTGCCACAGAAATTCTTTCTCACCGTCAATCGTGTTGCGTTGGTTCAAAATGAAGGCGTTCTGGCGTTGAATTCCTTCGGTTAATTTAATCCGGGTATTTTCTGCATAACACTTACGCTACAGCTTCTTCTATTTCCGTCGCTTTTCTCGAGACCGAGTAAATCAAGTAATAATGATCTTTGTCAAACCAAGTAAAAAAAAAAAAAAAAAAAAAAAAAAAAAGATGAAGACAAAGAAAGAGAAAAATGAAAAAAGGAAGAAAAAAAAACGTTGTCGACTGTATGCATGGTGTTAATGGGCAAATAGGAACCAATGCTCGACACTGACGGAGCATTGAGTAAGTTTCTTGTTTACGCACCGGAAACAAAAGGAGAGGCGGCAAAAAAGACAATCACAATAACAAGTGGGATAATTGGATGAAGTAAAAGGATTACACGTCAGAGAAGAACAAACGGAATAATAAATATTTGACAATAACAACAGCTGCGACACAAATATATTTGTCCTTTTTTCCTTGTGTCTTTATACTTCTAGAGCTTAGTATGGGCCTTCAGTAGTCACTTCTAGCTTTGCCCGTGAGGTGTGACAGAGGCAGTTGGACAAGCGGCAGTCTCAAGAGAGAAGAAAACAGAGGAAAGAGAGAGAGAGAGAGAGAGAGGGGGGGTGTTAGTACAGTGTCAGCTCTAGTTGAGTGCGGTAATGAGTCAATTTAAATATGAACTGAGCGATGATTCGAGAGTTGATCATCGCATGCATGTCCGAAGATTAGCATGACACTGTTTACAAATACACTAAAGACTTAACGCCGCCCGCTCCGACTTTCAGTGAACTAAGCTCTGTGCAGCTCGAATGCCGCGATTTATGCTGGCGCAGAATCGAGGAGTGAAATTTGACAACAATGTACTTTCTCCATTAACCCTTTAAAGACCAGGTTAGTTCACATGATCGCCACTTTTCCGTTTGTTTAGGAAAGGTAGTTAACTGTTCGTACTCGGGGGATTTGGAATTGCATATACGACGGATTGAAGGCACCAGACGAAATCTAATCTTCTATACGACATCGAAAATCGTGTTTATTCGGAATCCTGATACTGGAACAATGTGAAATAGACTTGAGGAAAATACCGAGTATATTCGGGCTTGGTCCATAAGGGGTTAAAACTCACTGAAAGAATCGAATTCTTCGGTCATCGGCGATGACCAGTTGTTTCGACCTTTCTAATGTGCTTAAAGGGGGAAAAAGAAACGTTGCAAAATTTCACACCTCTCCACTGAGCTGGCGCTAACTTTTACTATACGTGATTGATTACTTATTTCTTGAGCATACTCCAGCGAAACTTAAGATGTGTACATTCCAAAATTACGTCATGAACTCCCAAACTTACAAAATGACTTTACAGTTGAAGGCATGAATGCGGAGCTACGGAGGTATCATAGGAGATTCCTATCTAATTCGAACTCTTCCTCTGTGGAGGTTCTGTTAACATGCTTGAGTGAAGGAGGCTCAGATGCAAAAGACATGAAAACCCTTTAGGGCGATCCACTCCATTCGCCAAGCTGAATCGATAGGGGGGTCACTCGGGGGGGGGGGGGGGGTTTGGTGACATCGACTCTTTGCCCATGTTTAAGAGTCATGACTTGACATGCATGAGTGAAAGAGACTCAGATGCAAACGATATGAAAACCCTTGAGGGCGATCGACTCCATTCGCCAAGCTGAATCGATAGGGGGGTCACTCGAGGGGTTTTTGTGACATCGACTTTTTGCCGCAGAAATCGAAACTCTCCTTGACACTTGCGTATAGCTCCACTATGAAATAGCAAAGATGGTGGAGCTTTGCAGGTATCATAGGAGTTTTCTACTTAATTTCTCCCCCCCCCCCCTTTCTCTCTCTCTCTCTCTCTCTCTCTCTCTCTCTCTCTCTCTCTCTCTCTCTCTCTCTCTCTCTCTCTCTCTCTCTCTCTCTCTCTCTCTCTCTCTCTCTCTCTCTCTCTCTCTCTCTCTCTCTCTCTCTCTCTCTCTCTCTCTCTCTCTCTCTCTCTCTCTCTCTCTCTCTCTCTCTCTCTCTCTCTCTCTCTCTCTCTCTCTCTCTCTCTCTCTACAGTGACACACAGAAAAAATCCTCTAAATAGATAGGAGTCCCCACGGTACCTGCGCAGCTCTGACATTACGCCTTCAACTTTAAAGTCAATTTGTGAGTCAGTGAGTGTATTTCGTGATTTTTTTAGTGTACTCATCGTCATTCCGGTGGGTTTTGACGCAAGAATAAAATTGACTTTTCATCGCATGTAGCAAAAATTAACGTAAAATTTTCATGAATAAAACATCACCGATGATGGGAAAAACAATCCTTGTTGCCTCCTTCCCAATCCAAATACACAAATCCCCCCCCCCCATGACCGTAAATATTTGTCGGAATCGAAAAATTTCTAACTTACGAACCAGGAGATCAATTTTCCGCCAATGCAAAATTGATTTTTTGCAGTCTGCATGTGCTCATATATGTTCGAGACCAAAGCTCTTTTCAAGTTTTGAATTATCTAAATTGATAAAATCTGAGGACAATTACTATGGTAGAATATTGTCCTCTCATTAAAAGTTCACGATGGTTTCACAACAGGCGTTAACAAAAACAGACGTTTTACTTTGAATCCTCTGTGCAAACAAGCGAAAAGTATACAATTTGTTTTATAATGAATCGTGTAATTATAAAATCTACAGCAGAGAGGCATTTTTGTCCCGGACTCACGGTCGTGAGAATCTGCTATTTTTTGTCCCCCCCCCCCCCCGAAATAAAACCTTCCACCAGTGTGAAAAAAATACTCAATGTAATCAGCATAGGGAACCACGTATAAAATCATGAGCTATGTGCGAATAGGTAATATTTAGATTAAAGTATTAAACTTTCGCTGATGATGCAAGGAGGGTACTGGTACTCCATCGTAGGCGGACCGTATCAGGGGCTAGAGGGGGCTATAGCCCCCCCACTTTTGTTGAGTGGAGGGGCTAAAAATCGGAGAAAAGTGATCACTTGAGACTTGAGAAGCAAAAAAAAAAAAGGGCATCAATTTTTAGCCCCTCCACTTTTTTTGGTCACAGTTCACCTATGTACTCCATTTTCGTATAGTGATCTTTCATATACTTTTTAATGGGTAGAACTTATTGATCAACGGCTCACATAAACTATGTATACATATTATGTATACAATACACTGAGGCAGGTGTAGCTAATGACACGTAACGCATCCTTCGAAGTTGGGACTGCGCCACCCTTCAGTTCGAATTGAAACACAAGCAGCAAAAAAAAAAAAAAAAAAAAAAAAAAAAAAGAATAAGAAAATGAGAGTCGATTCATTGTCAATTAATGCTGTATCGGAAATGGCACTGCCGCTCATCTCACGGATATCAATTTCCGATCTACATTCCTCCAATCGATTCCAACTCCCATCCCTTCTTATTTATGTATTATTTATTCACGAGGAATTAGGATTCAAATTAGAGGCTGCCCTAACCTAACTCGAGCCATGGCTTGTAAAGAAAAAGGAAGAGAAAAAAAACTGAAGAAAGAAAAAAAAAATGAATAAAAAAAATGTGAATAATTACAGTTAATTTGAAATTTATGATGCACGCTTTTGAGATGTGAGTAGATATTTTCTTTTTATTCATTCTTATTTTTAAAAACATAGCGAGAACCGATTGGTGGTGCTGACAGGTATTTACGCTCTACAAACATGAATGGAATTACATAGACCAGTTGCATTGTATACATATTCCACTTCTGATGATCGAAGCACGAGTAAAAATACGAGAAACTTACAAAAGTTACGATTCCATCGCAATTCATTTTGTATTAATGGCGTTAAAGTCATTCAAAATTACGGCTAGTAACGACCGCTATATTGAAATCGTTGTTGTCTTCCGATCATAGTCACGCTTACCAAGCGGCCAACCGCCTTTTTGCAATATGTATCAAATGATAATCGTTAATTGTCCGTGAATTTTATTGTTATGCTTCACCAAGTATATAAATTACCATGTATCATAATTACTTTGAATGCATGATGCAATTTGTTTTGCTACGATCAGTACTATATTTGGTAACCGCATGCTTATTTGCAATATTTAAACTTATGCAAAAGTATCGATATCTTGGAGCGCAGTTCACCTCCTGAAGATCGATTCTTCTACATTGGTTTAAATGGAGAGAATACGTTGTTGCCACATTGAACGAGCAGCCACTGGATGGAGGGAATCTACAGAAGAGACCAAAAGGATCCAGTATAATGGAATTCACCCAGAGGGCCGATCATTTACTTCATCGTTAAACCGATCGATAAGACTGTCTATGAGTGATGCTATTGGTCGAAAATTGTAAAACTTGGCTGTTGCTATGGTAACCATCGTTAAGAGTCTCGTTTTATAAAGGCTATTCATGAGTAACCTTTAAAAAACGGACACTATAACGATGGTTACCATAGCAACAGCCAAGTTTTACAATTTTCGACCAATAGCATCACTCATAGACAGTCTTATCGATCGGTTTAACGATGAAGTAAATGATCGGCCCTCTGATGCATGGTAACTCTTTCTCCGCTAAAGTGAAAGGCTTCACGACGGTCAACCGTGTCAACAAGGATTGTAAGTATAATGTCTTTCCGATATGATCTGAAAAAAAAAAAAAGTAAAATAATCCAGCAAATCAGAGGAATATGTCAAGGTGATGCAAATTTATAGGTTATATGCATGAGGTAGCTGTTTAAGGCTCGGATTTGGAGCAGCGAAGAGGTCGTGGAAAGGGGGAGGAAGGGGTGGTCAAAGTGAAGACATTAATTTCCAAGATCCGAGAGGCTTTAGGCGGGGAGATACTTTTGAATCATTAAGAGTAAAAGTAAAATAAATAAAAGTGCCCATTGCGGCGACGTGGTGTATGAGGAGAGAGGGGATGATCCGTCGCGGAACTAGAGCAGGATAGAGTTGTAGTTGTAAATGAGGGGGCTTCACCGCGAGAGTGAGAAAGAGAGAGATAAAAGGTATGAAAGAGAAGAAGGTCGGAGAGAGAGAGAGAGAGAGAGAGAGAGAGAGAGAGAGAGAGAGAGAGAGAGAGAGAGAGAGAGAGACTTAACTGACAAGATAAATGGCTCTCCACTCCTCTGATGAAAAGAGAGCACAGAAAACAGTATTCTCTTTACTACCCCCCTCTCTCTCTCTCTCTCTCACTATATCTTTCTCTCTCCCTGTGGACCTAGTTTGATCTATCTATCTCTCTTCCTATGAAGACTAAAATGCGCTACGTTACGCGTACAATACAGGTCGTGATTTTCAATGGTTTCTTTAATAAGAGGGGAAATATTATGATGACGATTATATTCAGGCGCGTTTTTATGCGTTTGTGCGTTTATGGTAACATCTCAATTCAGTCGTCGGTCGCGGGGCCTCTGTAGTTTCACCGCCCTTGTTCACAACCCTCCGCCCCTCTCCCACTCCGCAGCCTACCTACCCTTCCTCTCTATGTAGGATGGAGTACTCTTTTTCTCACCTCAATGTCTCCGGCGCGGCATGGCGCGGCCCGCTTTTAATGCGGGTTAGAGGTTAGACTCCTCTAAATATTTATAATAATATCCTATCATCGACCTTGTCAGCTCTTTTGCCAACTTTATTTATTGGCATTCTCGCTTTCCTCTCCTTCCATCCCCCCTCTCTCTCTATCTGTCTCTCTGTTTCTCTCTCTCTCTCTCTCTCTCCCTCTCTCTGTTTCTCTCTCTCTCTCTCTCTCTCTCTCTCTCTCTCTCTCTCTCTCTCTCTCTCTCTCTCTCCCGATCCTATTTCTCCGCAGTTTTATTCTTCCGTCCGCGCGAGTTCCTCTGCAGCTGATCCTCGATCAATCGAACGCTAATTCGATTTTCGGGTTCCCCTCTTATTCGCTCTTCTTCTCCTTCACCGCAAAATTGCGCTCAGCGAGCTACCGCGCTCTCTTTAAATTTTTAATTTTTTTACGATTATGATTCGACAGTGGTTCAGTTGTCGGTCTCCGTGGTCTGGTGGTCAGCGCAATTAATTGGCCACAAGCCCGGAGATCCTGAGTTCGAGTCCCGGCCGAGGCGAGGTGACAAGATTCGACGATCGACTATAGCAGCGGCGGCTCGTGCAATTTGGCAACAATGCTTTCCCTCCATTTGAATGTATGAAAAACAATCGATTGCAGGTGAAGGCTTCACTTTCGAGTCGATTGTTTTATATAGAATCAAATGGAGAGAAAACATTGTTGCCAAATCGCACGAGCCGCCGCTGATCTATAGTAATTTTGGAAGGATCCTGGTGTGCTTTTTCTCTTTTTCATCTTTCCACTTTCTCCTCTCTTTGTCTGTTGGACTCTAGTTTTTCAAAAGAGGAACTCCATTTCAGTCGAATTTATCCTGGCAAAAATGGTCCATACAGGTCCATAAGATCCACAACCAATTTCCTATACCCATTATAGATATTTAGATATGTATGATTATTGTATGGGTATATGTGCTACAAATATCCTTACTCGGTTAAGGAAATTGGTTGTGGATCTGTAAGGAACATTTTTGCCGGAGTAGTAAGGGTTTGTCAAAGCAGTTTCAGTCAAAATTTTCGTTTGGCTTTAGAGTCCGTATGCGTAGAAATAAGGTTGATAAGAGGGTAAGTCAACCTCTGATTGGTTATAAGTTTTAAGTTCTATTGGCGCCGCCATTGGACGCGTTTTTGCCCATTTGTTTGAATAAATTTGTTTATACGATCAAAAAGGTCTCATGGGATTTATTTTACGGGTAAAAGAATCAATTCTCGATGAACTTTTTAATTTTAATCATGATGCACCTCAAGATTGTCTAAAATTCCCCAAAAAAATCTTTAAAAGCGTAAATAGATGTCGATCAATATGGTCAGATGAAGGTTAAATCGTCAGAAACTTTACGGAACTGTAATCTTTGCATTGGACCAAAACACAACAACGGCCATCAGAATAATCCCGGGTCACTTGTCCTAAAGTATTTGACCTAAACGCAGATTACCTACAGAATTTTTGTCTAAAAACAGTTGCCCAACACAGTTTGATCTAAAGTTTATTTTATCTAACTGTTTCTTTGCCTAAAATTTCAGCTGGCATGTACGCTTACTTCTCATGAAATTATTGCAATAGAGAGGAAAGAGTGTAAACTGTAAATCATTTTCATATACTTAACCTATATCATGAAATGAAAACTTTTCTGATGAAATCTCGATCCTAGCTGTCAAAATCATTCATTGCTCTGTTACTATCAAAATTAATGTGTGCTCTGGTTTTGGTCCTTTTGGTTTTTGTTCACTTTTTTACAATGGTGAAATTTGTCAAAATATCTACAAAAGATAAAAAAAAATCATGTCAAGATTTGTGACGAGGAATTAAGACTTCATTATTGTTTAAGGGCAGTAGGATACAATTATTACACCCTCTACTGTGAAAAGGTAACTGCGGCTCTCCTTCCCTGCTGAAAATGGCTTTTTGAGGATTTTTGCCTTACAGATTTTAGGTGGAAAGGTGTTTGAGGTAAAATTTGTTTTAGGTGAAAATCGTTAAGGCAACTTTCTTTAGGTAAAGAAATGGTAGGTTATCTGTTAGTAGATCAAAAGTTTTAAGGCAATCGACCGAGGACCCTCGGGATATAAACAAATGTGCAAAAACGCATCATGGTTTCACTAGTCTGAACTCTCTACATACAAGGACTCTGGGTTTGCCGGTAACACACTATGAAATATTTGATTTGCTTTCCTCTTCTCGCTGATGTGCTTTTATTCCATCAAAGATTTTGACCTTTCGACATTACAGATCGATAGAAAAGCCGGAAACCGAAATCGGGGAGTGAGCCGGAAATAGGAAGCGGAACCAAAGGGAGAAATGTTGCGAAAACATTGAGTGGCCGAATCGAGATCAGCGTAACGCGAGGGGCATGAACATCGAGCATGGAACAATAACACGAGAGGAAGAGAGAGAGAGGGAGGTCGAAATTGTGTTGCCTCCAGATTCCGGTTACAATCCAATCCGTCCACTGGCGCAACCAGGATATCTTCCATCTCTCTCATTTCCCATTTGAATGTATGAGTACGAAAAGGACAGAAGGAGGGGGTTTTATCCCCTTGTCCATCCTTTTCTAACATACGTTTTTTAATGGAGAAAAGAGAGAGATGAAGAATCTCTCGGTGCGCTACTGAATCCGTCCATACTTTGTTTTTGATTTCAAGTGTGAATTATAATGCTTGAGAAGCCTCCGCACATTATACATTATATACAGGCGGCAACCGCAGGGGTCGAAAGCGTATAAACAAATTGATAATGAGACCATTCAAAAAGAGGGTCGATCTGATTTTTGATTCGGGGATGGCGGAACGTTGTGATTATACATGCACAACTTCTGTCTGGTGGAGTCGAATCGAGGCGGTGGCTATTGTTGCTGAAATCTCTTAGATTTTCTCAATCACAACTTGTGCAAAATTTTAAAAGCAATTTTGTTTCTTTTTCAAAATTTGGTAATTTTTTCAACCATTATTAAAGGCGCAATGGGTCTGTTGCAACTTTTGCTACAGCACTATAGAGGAATCAATCTCATGTAAAATCGCGTGAAAAGTCCCTTGATGGTACAGCAGCAGAAAGTCGTAAAATGCAATAACAAATTCACAAGAGGCATTCAACTGAAATCCAAGAGGCGGTAAAATATCGAGCAACCTGTAGGCAAGCACCATGACATGAACATCCAATATGGCCAACCTCACAACATCGATCACAACGCAAACAAACTCATAACTTCCGATGCTATGAGGTTGTTAACGATGGCTATATCATGGATGTTCACGGTGCGTGCACACAAGTTACTCGATATTTTACCGCCATCTTGGGATTCAGTTTTAAACGCCTCTTGTGAGTTTAATACTGCATATTATGACTTTCTGATACCACCAATGGACTTTTCACGTGATCTTACTTAAGACGTAACACTGTACATCTCTGTTGCAAAAGATTTCAACAGACCCATTGAGATCTCTTGCTAGAAGGACTTTGAAAGTAGGAAAAGACACCAATAATTCCAGAGGCACAACAGGGATTCTTATCATTATTAAATTTAAAAAAAAAAAAAAAAAAAAAAAAAAAAAAAAAAAAAAAAAAAAAAAAATTACATGCTCATGAAATTGTAAGAAAAAAATTCATTCGATTCACTCGTGTAGAGCTCAGATTTGTGAAACTACTCATTCATTATTCATCGCTGAAAGGGTTAAATGACTAGTGAAAATGACAGGGGAAAAAATAAAACAATGAAAAAATGCATAATGATAAAAAAAAAAAAAAAAAAAAAAAAAAAAAAAAAAAAAAAAAAAAAAAAAAAAAAAAATATATATATATATATATGTTGGACTTATTTATACAGCTGTGAATGCTGCATGCGCTATATTAATATGTAACCGTGCGTTTTATCTAAATCAGATGCCATTCATGACAAAAATGTTTATTTGCGGAGATATGTTCCATCCCTGCTAAAACGTAGCGTAGAACATATAAATAAGCTGTAGATTTAGAAGAAAACAAAATAATCCAAAGCGATGCCCATATGCACGCTAAAGACAATACACGCTCCGAAAGACAAAGGGGATAAAATAAATAAATAAGACGTTTAAGACAAATGGATAATAGCTCGAAGAAAAGTCAAGTCAAACAAACTGTCCATCAGCAGGGGTAAAAAAAGAGATAGAAAAAAAAAGATTGGACCCAGAGTTTTTACGACTCTCTTGAGCCTTTGGTCCATTCGAAGAAGACTCTATTGTCCATCGACGCACTAGGTGGCTACATCCATCCAACGACCCCCTAACTCCCTGAGCTCAAAACACTAGCGGATCCAGGAAATCTTCCTTCTCTCTCTCTGACCATTTGAACGCACGTGTTAGGAAAGGATAGAATACTAGGCGAGTATCACGTGACTACCGCGTAATCTGTCCTTTTCTAACACACGCATTTTAATGGGGGAAATGAGAGAGAAGGATATAGATCCAATGGATTAAAACAGGAGCAGAAGAAGTGATGACCCGCATCTAACGCGGGGGCGAATTTCGATAAGACATTTATCACCTCCCTAAACGTTGACAACGCTATCTTTCCGTTCGATGGATCTGGACTTACTCGAGAAAAAAAAAACAAAACAAAAAAACAAAAAACAAAAAACAAAGGAAACACAAGGCTTATTCCGGACTAGACGGAGGCGAAAACAATAGAGCCAAAAACTTCAGTAGTCTATATCACTCAGATAAAATGTTATATCCGTTTCTAAATGAGACAAATCTGCGCTCTCAAGTCTTGTTGTCGTGAGATCTAAACGTAAACTTTTGCTAGACCTTTCTCTCTCTTGGATTCCTTTCTTTTTCCTTATATTTAAACCAGATTGTTTTTTTGTTTTTTTTGTTTTTTTTTTTTTTTTTTAAGGGAGCGGTTTTTCCATCCACTCCCAGATCTGCGTAGAACCGGTCCATCAGGGCCTGTTTCCCACGTTTCCCACGCAACGTGTGCTCTGGATTTTTCGGTAGCCGCTATCGGACAATTGTTTCAAAACCGAGCGTGGATATCGTTCCGAGAACATTTCACCGACAATCGTCTAATCGAATCCCGTGAGGTTACATCGGTGCTTTTGTCTAAAAGGCCGCAAATGTGATGCGTGTCGAGACGAATTTGTGATCTGTGATCTTTGCGGCCAAAAATCCCTATATGCGGGTGGACAACCGGCGCGGCGCGGCGCGGCAAACGACCCGGTTAGGTATATCTGTGGGCGCACTGAGAAACAGGATCAAAGCATAAAGGCAGGGCCGGATTTCCCATAAGGCCGACTGGGCCTAGAGCGCTGATTTTGAGGAGCGTACTCTCGCCAAAACGACGGTATTTTACTCCGAGGAAAAATTTGAAGGAAGAATGAAGATAATGGCAGGGCTGCCATTTTGCGTATAATCAATGCTATTTTTCTATTCACCGATGATTCCACCGGTTGAGAAAAGATTACACAGTTCAGTTTAGTGTCTGACTGTAATGCACGAACATACTCTGATCTGTAATCTTTCCTTAATCGGTGGAAACTCCGTTGATTAATTAAAATATCCGCAAGTTTTTTAAAGTCATCGACGACTCCACCGGTTGAGAAAAGATTACAGATGCGAGTATTTTAGTTTATTACAGTCATACTGTGTAATCTTTTCTCAATCGGTGGAAGCATCGGTGAATAGAAAAATAGCATTGATTATACGCAAAACGGCAGCCCTGGATAATAGGAAAATGAAAACATGATGTAAATCTTTGCTTCACTATTCTTGGACACAAATAATGTGATAAGGTCGCAAAGACGGACTTATCTAATTTCAGTTAAAGTGTCACTTCAAAGTTAATGCAACCACTTTCTAATAATCTCGTATACATATTCCAAAAAGAACAGTCGGCTTATGTTGTAAGTGCAGAGCTGCCGCGTTGCGTATAATTAATGGTATTTTTCCATTCACCGATGATTCCACCGGTTGAGAAAAGATCACACAGTTCAGTTCAGTGTATGACTGTAACGCACGGAAAAATACTAATCTGCAATCTTTTCTCAACCGGTGGAGTCGTCGATGACTTTAAAAAACTTGCGGATATTTTAATTATTCAACGGCGTTTCCACCAGCTGAGAAAAGATTCCAGATCATAGTATTTTCGTGCATTACAGTCATACATTGAACTGAGCTGTGTAATCTTTTCTCAACCGGTGGAATCATCGGTGAATTTAAAAATGTCATTAAATTTTACGCAAATCGGCAGCTCTGGTTAAGTGATTGAAAATTATGGGAGGTGGAAGGAAAGGATGAATCGGGTGGGGTGAAACGGGTAGTGGGGGGAGGGGGGGCTGCGCCTTCGGTGACCAGCCTACTAGAGCGCAAGCGATGGTAAATCCGGCCCTGCATAAAGGGCGCATTCACGGGAAGGGGGCAGGGAGGGGCGCTTGCTCACTGAAAAACGCAAAACTAAGAAGGAAAATAGCGGTAATCTGCGTGAAAGTGTCAACACTGAAAAAATAATTCCAAAAAAATCCAGTAACATTACCAGAAGCGCAAAAATGTGAGTCTCATTCGAGCTCCTGCAAATAAAAGCGTTTATTGAGTTTAGGAGTGGATTTCGGAAGTTTTTAGTGCTGTCATCGTTAGTTTTGGAGCTTTTTACACCAGAACCGACTATTAAATCGCTATTAGCAAAAGTGTGCAACAGCCCCATTCAAGCCACTGTTGCCACAACTGTTTTTCACGCAAAAAAGTGGGGAGGCTTTTGTGGGGCTAGGAAAAAAAGGGGGGACTGAATCCCCATACACGCTACGCCTACGAACAAACTTCTTCTAAACAATTTAATTTATATACGGGGTAAAAAAATAAATAAAAAGAAAAAAATAAGACGATAGATAAATAGATAGATCGAAGATAGATATAGAACGAAGATAAACGATCATTAGTTTCGACGCGCATTACCCTTGTCCATTTGTCGTGTTCGACAACTCACTCGAGAGTCGCGCCTCGCCTTGCATCGGCGGCGGCACTTTGAAAGTCTCAAAGAGAAACATAAAGCGAGAACGAGTGAGTCATAGAGTCGTTGAAGAAGGGGGGGGGGGTGTTAGGGTGAGGGGGTGAGGGGTGAGGGGGTGAGGGGGGAGGGGGGAGGGGGGAGGTAACGAAGCTCGGGGGAAAAAATCAAGGTGAGAACACAAAATATATTTATTTATATTTTGACACGAACATAAACGGGGACGGCTGGAGTCAAGAGATAGCTCGCGGTCTCGCGGATCCGGCCACTAGCGGATTCAGTGGAATTGTATTTCTCTCTCTATAGCCATTTGGTCGCGTGTGTTAGAAAAGGACAGATAATGGGCAGTCACATGACTTTCACCCTCTCTGCTATCCTTTTCCAACACCCGCGATCAAATGACCGTAGAAGCAAGTTGAATATTTCGACCGCTGAAACCGCTGATTTCCGAAACCGCTTTTTTCCGTTCAAGTAGCATCATAGATTTAGGAAGCGCAACTACAGTTGCCGTTGTCGCATTGTTCTATTTGACCATGTCGGCCCATAAGAGAGACCTTAAGGACTCGGCTTTATCCTATTTTCTAAACAAAGGACAGTGGGTGGTTATTTTCCGTGCATGAGCTTCAGTTTACGTGACGAGCGGGAACTTTAAAACCCAGTAATGTGATTGGCTCTGATCCTTTTTTTACACGTGAAATGCAGACATCTGTTTGGTCATTTTGGAATTTCCCTTTTCTACTTACTGTGAAACAGCTAATAGACTGTCTTAGTACAGCAATGTATCAAATAGATTGCCGTCCGAGGACTTCTGGTTCCAAGTTCCAAACAAACTCTGATTCAATGTATTTTCCCCCTATAAGCACATTTTTAAACGGGAATTTATGTTATTAAATCAATCAATCAATGCGACCTTTATGCGATTATGAATTCTACCTCCTCAAAAATGATTAACAATGTCTGGTTCCACCAATGAAACTGTCAAAATCAACATGATATTAAAGATTAAACGATGCATGTGGACGTTGAAATCACTCGAACTCTCGCCAGATTCCCGCACATTCCACAACAACAACAATAAAATTTGGATTATGTGCATTTACCTCCAAATGCATCATTTAATCTGTAATACCGTGTCGATTTCGGCAGTTTTAGTCGTGGAGTCAGGCATTGTCATTAAGCATTTACGAGAACGTATAATTCATTATCGCACAAAAAAGGTCGCATTACATTGTTTGATTTAATAGTCTAAATGGGGTTCTTGCAAACTTTTGCTGTGAACAAAGGAATAGCTCAATCTGATGCAAAAACCAGCGAAAATTAGGAGAAACAAAATCAAAAAGTCTAAAATTCAGAAGTAAACTCCCATAATTGATTTAACGACAAGATCGCAATGGCGGTTCAAAGCAGGTATCGTGGGCGATTCCTGTCTGATTTATCACTTTCTCCACGGAAACACAGAGATATGTTTCAAGTTTGATAGGGATCTCCCATGATACCTGCGTCTCTCCGCCACCAAGCCCAATTTTCAGAGTGAATTTTTTGATATATATCACTGATGTATATCTTCATCGTCATTTTTACAGGTTTTAATAAGAGTTAACTCTTCAATCCCTTATGGCAAAAATTTGCAAGAGCCCCATTTAAAGTATATTTTCCGTGCTTGTACGGGGAAAATACATTGCATCAGAGTTTATTTGGAACCAGTGGGCGGATCATTTACTTCATCGTTAAACCAATCGTTAAGACTGCGTATATGAGTGATTCTATTGGTCGAAAATTGTAAAACATTGGCCGTTGCTCTTGCTATGGTAACCATCGTTAAAGTGCCCACATTTTAAAGGTTACTCACAAATAACCTTTAAAAGAACCACACTTTAACGATGGTTACCATAGCAACGTCCAATTTTTACAATTTTTGATCAATAAAATCACTCATAGACAATCTTAACGATCGCTTTAACGATGAAGTAAATGATCGGCCCGCAGAAGTCCTCGAATGGCAATCGATACGAAATACTGCTTCTCTAAACCAGTCAATTGAGTTAAAAGGTTTTTTGTGTGTATAATCTGGCAATCATGCTGAAATCCCGATTCCTAGCTCCACAAACTAATTTGTTATCATTACCGGAGACAACCAGCAGTCGCTGTTTCTCAAGTACTCGCAGTCATGGACGCAGTCGCGCAAGTCCAACGCCGCAAAGTCCCGACCAACCAGGACAACAGACTCTGAGCTTATGGGTATTCCCAGAACCAGTTCCTAGGTTTCTTCTCACGTTTCCTTTCTTTTTGGACTTTCCGCGATACAAGGAATAACCTGCGCGTGCGCTCGAGATATCTTCAAAGTCACCATCATAATGAGTGTTGTCTTATCGGGTATGAATTCCTCGTTTATTTTGCAGATATTCGAAAGGGGCTGTTGCACACTTTTGCTGTAAGCGATTTAATAGTTGATCCTGCGGGCCGACCATTTACTTCATCGTTAAAGCGATCGTTAAGATTGTCGATGAGTGATTCTATTGGTCGGAAATTGCAAAACATGGCCGTTGCTATGGTAACCATCGTTAAAGTGTCCGTTCTATAAAGGTGATTCATGAGCAAAGATATTATACTATACAGATACGCAAATGTGAATCTGAAATGGGCTCAAAAATCAGGGGCAGGGTATGCAACCTGTTAGCTTCACGATACAAACAAATATCAGCAGTTGTAGATTTGGAGGTTATAAACAGTGATTGTTTGTGTTGGAGAACATTGGCTATTTCATTTATCTTGTAGCAATTCCACAACTTTTTTGAACTTTTACAACTAAATCATCTTTCCTTCCGTTTTGCCTCTCACAACTTAAATTATAGAAATTCCCTGTTCCTCGAAATATGTGTTTTCATTTCCCTCTTTTACTCGAAACTCAACGATAAATAATTTTTGGTCTCTGTCGAAGTTTCCCAATGTGACAGTTTTTTTAAAACTTTATTCATCAGGGACCAAATTATGTTACAGCTTGACGGTCCTCCGAAAGACGTTAGATGGTGCGTACTTAAGTATTATTGAGTATGGTTTATACCCCCTATAAGTGCTCTCCGATCATCTGCGTGCAGGACCGTCAGGACGTATGATGTTTTGGTCCCAGAGAGTCCAAAGGTACTGATGACAATTCTTGGTGGAAGCTCATGAATTGGTATGGGTACCATTTGCTTGGTAGGTTTTCCAGATAAAGGGCGAGGGCTCCTAAATGTCTTATTTCCTAACGATTAATTGTGAGGATCTTTTAATACTCTAGCCCACTGCCTACTCGCTTCCGTCTAGTCAGTTACCTCGCGTCATATTCATCTCATTCTGGGACTCACTTGTCGCCAATTGCATGAGCTGTTTTGAGGGCTGCATCCGCAGTGGATATTTATTTTTTAATTTCGTTTTTTAATTTAGAATTTTATACAAATAGAGCTGTCTGAACTATACAACTGTATACACAAGTCAACAGTATAGTGAAAATTGAAAGGTTTGTTCTCAAGTACCCGAACAGCTTTTTTTTGCTCGATAAATGCATTTTCAGCAAGTGCGCTCCTTCCCCACAGTATGATACCACTTAAAATGAGACAATGTTGGCATGAAAAAATATTAAAGCTGTATTTAAGGAGACTAAATTCACTATATTACTGAGTGCCCATTTTTGTTTATGAATTTTACTAATCAAACAATCTATATGCTCAATCCACTTCAGTTTGCCATTGATGGAAACCCCCAGAAATTGAGTAAAGCTACAGAGGAGTAGACTTAGCGAGTCAGAAATGTTGACACTGGAGGAGTTGATGAATTCTAAATTATTGAGAGAATATTGAATAATTTGTGACTTTTCATAATTTAAAAATAAACCATTTACATTGAACCAGTATCTTATCTTGTGAAAGACCTCCTCTAACTCGGAAGTAGCTTCTTTTCCACATTGAATGGTTGAGGTATCATCGGCAAACAAATAGGTTGGAAAATTTAGAAAATCGGGTAAATCGTTTATGAAGATAATAAACAGATAGAGCCCTGAGTTAGATCACGAGCATCAGAGAATATCGGACCAGACATCAAATTTATTTTTACCAATTGCTTTCTACCAACAAGGTAGGATTCAAAAAGCTTCATAGCAGCATTATTTAATTCATAGGCTCTTAGTTTTTTTTAGGAGTCTATGATTTATTAAATCAAAGGCCTCGGATAGGTCAACATCAGAGCAATGCTGCGTTTTTCTACATCTTCATTTACATTATCTAAAAGCTATTGCACTGCTTGAATGGTGGATTTTTTTCCCCCCTAAAACCAAAATGCCGAGAGCTTAAAAGATTGTTGTTTTCAAAATAGTTGCTCAGCTGCTCATGAATAACTTTTTCAAACTTTTTGGAAAACGCGTTGAGCACAGAGATGGGTCTATAGTTATAGAAAGTAACTGCTTTACGCCCATTTTAAACTGAGGTGTTACTGTAGCTATTTTCATGAAGTCATAGGGAAGATACCATCCGCAAGACAAGCATCGATCAGTTCTAACAATGGCGGTATATTAAAACAACCAGCAGTAAAGAGATGTTCGTGGATTTAACAATTTAAAGATGCAGTGAAATAATTACCTGATGAAGCCGAGAAAATCCTGCGATGAATTTAACTTTAATCTGATCAGTTTAGATGACATCTCCGCAGTAAGGATGTCATTTAAATGGAATCAGAATCAAAGATATAGCACAAATAGTGTAATGAATGCACTGCTAACCCGAAGATGATGAGCGAATTGAGTAATAATCAAGAAGCTTCGAGGAAAAGTAGTCAAGAGTCTTGATGGTGTAACGTAGAATTACTTGAACGGAATTGTCTCATGAACGAAAGCAATTAACAATCTTGATTATTGTGCTGTAGACAGGATTATTCTTGAAATTACTGTCCTGCTAAGAACTCCGCTGCCCTCACTTTCCAAGCAAGGAGGGGACATGACTATGATAACTGCAGTCTAAGACAAACAAGCCCCTTTAACCTTCGACATTACTTAAGGTGTTCAGTGCAACTCAAGAAAAGGAGAAAAAACAAAAGAATTCTTAGGCTGCATTCAGAACATTTACTTGAGGTATACTTCACTTGATGTCACCGCTAAGGAAGGATTGATCATCACTCTGCAAATATCCACTGACAAATGGCAAGAAAACATGATGAAAGTAAGTGTTAAAACTTAAACAGCAACGAATTCCAAGAGTATTCAAGGAGTCGAGAACTTAAACATTTAAGGCATGGATAAAAGTTTAGTTCCTGCGACTTGGAGGGTGAGGATAACTCAAGATAACTCCTCGCGAGGAGGTTTTAGGTTTGAACAAAAGATCACTGGATGATCAAATATCAAAATTAAGTTTCAGTAAGACATTAAAAAGGCAAAATTGAGACAAAATGGAAAGTTGGACACTAAAAAAACTTGTAGAAGTCGATAAAAGCGAAATCACAACCGTTCGTTTAATAGTACGCATAAGGACTGTGATTAACCTTCAAATCGTCATTTGTTTGTATCGTGAAGCTAACAAGAAGCATACCCTCCCAGGCGCATTATGTACCCCGTTCAGGGCCCAGTTTCCCCGCCCTAAGTATGCCACATTTGCGTATCTGTATAGTATAATATCTTTGTTCATGAGTAACATTTAAAAAGCGGGCACTTTAACGATGGTTACCATAGCAACGGCCAAGTTTTACAATTTCCGACCAATAGAATCACTCATAGACAATAATACCGATCGCTTTAAGGATGAAGTAAATGATCGGCCCACATGTATAAAAACCTCAGAAACTAACGACGGCAGCACTAAAAATTTCCGAAATCCACTCCTAATCTCAAAAAACGCTGTTTTTTTGCGAAGGCTTAATGGTGGCTGAAGGCAGTAATAATTAATGGGAGATTCCTATCTTAATTTCGTCACTCTCTCTATGCTGACAAGGATGATTCACAGAGCAATTAGTCATCCTTGTTGTGATCCACATTCGATTAATGGTTCGGTGACATCTATTGACACCGGTGTCAAACGAAAGTCGTCTCTCATTGGTCACTTCTTGATGGAGTAACAATATTGTTGAATGGGAATCTCCCATTATTACTGCCCTCAGCCACCAATACGCTCGCGCAAATAAAAGCGTTTATTGAATTTAGGAGTGGATTTCGGAGGTTTTTAGTGAAACCATCGTTATTCATGAAGGTTTTTACACCAGTATCAACTATTAAATGGCTTGTAGCAAAATTATGCAACAGCCTCATTGAAAAAGGCTCAACTTTGCTCACAGAGAAAACTTTGATTAGATTAGGTTTTTTCTAGTTCTATGACCATGTTCTGGTATCAACACCAGAATTTTCTGGTAAAAATACTAGAATTTTCTGTCGTTCACATATCGGTGTGCTTTTGGTACTATATGACAAGAATTTGGTATTATGACTATCGCTTTTTTCAGTGCATGGTTGCTGTAAATCAGAAATCATTGCATAACAATTGCCACTTTTCTCATTTTTAAATCAATGTAAAGAAAATCGATTTTATCTATCAATCTGACAACACTGGAAGGACATCGATCTAATGTCACGTGTCCTTCAAAATGTACCACGAGTTGAAAGGAGATGTAGGCTGTAAGGTGCATATACATTATACGTACTGTGAGTGTGACCCTCTCTCTCTTGGAAGTGCCACTAAATAGAGAGACTTCGACGCTCGAGTAGAAAAGAAGTCCTATCAGATGATACATAAAAAATGTCTCATTTTCGAAGAAGTGGTGTTACCGGATTCTATTGATAGATTCAGGAAAAAAAACTCCTCATAACGTCTAATTTCACTTTACTTTTAAATGCGTCTATTACGTGTTCAGGGGGCCGAGCATTTACTCAATAAACCGATCGTTAAGATTGTCTATGAGTGATTTAAAATTATAAAACTTAGCTGTTGCTATGGTAACCATCCTTTAAGCGTCCATTGTTTAAAGCAATTTAATGAGCAGCTTTCAAATAACGGGCACTTTAACTATGTTTACTATAGGCAACATTCAAATTTCACAATTGTTGACCAAATAGCATCACTCATACACAATCTTAACAACCGGTTTATCAATTAAGTAAATTATTGACCCCCTGCGAGCTGATTGTTTAATTTTACGTTAAATCGATAGTTAAGACTGTCTATGAGTAGCGATATTGGTCTAATATTGTAAGACTTGACTGTTGCTACAGTAACTATAGATAAACTGTCCGTTTTTATCAGCTATACCCATTGTTTGTCCCATTAGTAGCCTTTATAAAGCAATGGCTAACGGGAAACTTAAACTATTCATACTGGACTAATAGCGTCACTCATAGATAGTTTTAACAAACGGTAAGCGCCAAAGTAAACAATCAGTCCACTGGTCTATTTTAGTGTCTCTATCATTATTTTTGCTAAATATTTTTAATAATGCCGACAATCGACGAACCTGTAGCAACAATTTGCTGCAGCCCCCCAGATCGTGTCAAGGTTTATGAATAAAAATTGAACCTGCTTTATAGTTTCGTCCGAACATGTTGAAAAAAAAATGCAAGGTTCGTAGAATCAACGAGACCACAATAAAATTAGAAGCAAAGGAGCGAATCGAAAAGGATGTAATCAGATTGATATTGGGTTAGTCACAGAGAAGCCGTATAAGGAGTAGGCGGAGTTATTACACGCCGGCCATTCTGCGCTCGGGGGCCTTTGTTTCGGTCCTGATAACAACGAGCATCAATTAAGACCGTTTATCTCTGTCCTTTTGGTCCATCTTCGGAACCGATGCTAAAAAATCGTCCATCCGGAGCTGCATGGACCGTGAGAAAAAACACTGAAACTATTGACTCTATATCGATGAGCAGAAACTAACCAACTGTTTGACACAGCGGAGCAGGCAATTCTCTCTCTCTCTCTCTCTCTCTCTCTCTCTCTCTCTCTCTCTCTCTCTCTCTCTCTCTCTCTCTCTTTCCTCTTAAACATATGTGTTAGAGAAGGATGGAGGGAGTTGGTATCATACGACCATGTCTCCGTCCTCTTCTAACACATGATTATAAATGGACGGAAAGAGAGAGAGAGAGAGAGAGAGAGAGAGAGAGAGAGAGAAAGAGAGAGAGAGAGAGAGAGAGAGAGAGAGAGAGAGAGAGAGAGAAGCTTCTAGAGGTGCCACCGGGCGTGCACATGTTGCACAGTAGCTGGTCATTGTATTATTGGTGATCTCGAACTGGGCCTCTGCTGCATGCTGGGTGCTCTGCAAAGCGCCAAATTAGTCATGCTCGTCTCTTGAAGAAGCTCCAGCGGAGTTCGTTCGATAGATGGTAGGCCAATCCTCGAAACAAACAAACAGGAGAGCTTGATTTTCTCTTAATTCTTCTGTGTATTTGTCAGTTTTGTTATGTCCCCCCATCGTCTCGTACGAATGCTTGTTGAAAGGCGCAGTCAAAAGATTGAGCCTGCTACAATCGATGGTTTTTACCTTTATTCTCTTGTTATAGTCCTCTGATAAAACTGTTGTGCTTCTATACATAGGTAATTATTTATATACTGTAGGAGTCTCTGTGAGAAAATTAGGAATCCGACTGGGCAGTGGCGTCATGGCCGTAGCTAGGATATTGTCTGTCTCTCTTTTAGCCCATTTGATTGCATGTGTTGGAAAAGGACAGAAAGAGGGGCTGAAGTCACGTGACAGCCCCTATATCCATCCTTTTCTAACACACGCGTTCAAATGGGCTAAGAGAGAGAAAGACAATATCCTGGCTACGGCTATGAGTGCCGAGTGGCGTAGTAAGGATTAGTGGCACCCGGGGCGAAACACTATAGTGTCACACCTCCCTCCCCCCAAATTTAGTAAATCCATTTTTTAGAGCCCATTTTCCGCCATCCTCGAGAGGCAAATAAAATAGATCATGAAAAATTTAAAAAAAAAAGAAAATATACATTAATTTTTCAAACTATTCAAACACGTCTAGTGAATTTTGATAAATTATCCAGGGCTGCCGTTTTGCGTATAATCAATGCTATTTTTCAATTCACCAATGATTCCACCGGTTGAGAAAAGATTACACAGTTCAATTCAGTGCATGACTATAATAAACTAAAACACTCGCATCTGTAATCTTTTCTCAACCGGTGGAGTCGTCGATGACTTTATAAAACTTGCGGATATTTTAATTAATCAACGGAGTTTCCACCGATTAAGGAAAGGTTACAGATCAGAGTATTTTCGTGCATTACAGTCATACACTGAACTGAACTGTGTAATCTTTTCTCATCCGGTGGAATCATCGGTGGATAGAAAAATAGCATTGATTATACGCAAAACGGCAGCCCTGAAATTATCCTACTTCAAGGTGACACTTTTCGTTCAGAGTGGCACTATCCTGCTTCAGGGTGACTTTCTTCGCATAAGTGGTAACTGTCCTGCTATTTAGCCAGGTTGATATTTTAATCATACATAATTCCACGTCCATTTTTGCATTGTTCTTATGTCTTCTAACATTCTTTCAGTATTTCTCTATTTTCCCCAATCTTTTCCTAATTTTTTCGCTTTCTTCCTCCTTCCCTTTCTTTTTTTTTCGTCTTTCTTTCGCCTCTCTTTTCCCCCTTTTTCTCCATTTTCGTCACCATTTTTTGCGAATTTACAGCGAGTGTCACCCCCATGAAATGCTTCATTAGTTGGTGGCCCTGAGAAGAGCCATTTTACATGATGACATGATGACGGCCGGCTGATTTCTCCGAGTTCGTCCTGCTGCTGGAGAGGAGTGATCAGCTGTTTGAGATCGCGGTGTATTTACATATATATGACTCCGGGCTAATTAGTGCGTCCAATCAGGTGTAAGACAATATGTGCGACCTTGATAGGCCGCCACAGGGGGTAATTTGTCGAATGCAAAGATACGGCAAGTGAATTGGTTTGATACATCATTCAAAAGATGCTTCAGAGAGCGAGCGAGAGAGAGAGAGAGAGAGAGGGAGAGAGAGAGAGAGAGAAAACTTGCCTTTGCCTCGCATAGGTCACTACACCTTCACCTTTTAAAGCGGCCATTTTAACCCTTTAACAACCAAGTTAAGTAAACAAATCACTTACTGTTTGTTCGCTCAAATTAACTAGGTATAGTTAAATATTCCTACATTGCGGTGCTGATTGTGCATACCCAGTGGAATGAAGGCTCCCAGGGAATCTTCATTTATATCATTATTCAACAATTTGGAGTCGCAATCATTGTGAATACAAAACTAAAGTTGAGTGAGATAGATATAGTTACTGAAACGAGTCAATGGCGTAGCGTGCAATTTTGCAACGTTGCAGTTCGTCTATTTAAACGCATGAAGAATATCGAAGTATTGGGTGTTCGCGGTGAACACCAGTGCATTTGACCTTTTACATGGGTTTAAATGGACAACGTACAACGTTGCCAAATTGCACGCTACGCCACTGAAACGAGTATACGAGAATACGTGGTAATGAAAGGGTTAAGCTTTGAAGCTTTAAAAAAAGACTCTCGAAAATCGATCCAAAATGTGTGATACGCGTGCGGTTCATGCGGTCCTTAAGTCTTTAGGTCTTTAGGTCTTCAAGGAAGTTGATGCGTTTTTACAGTTTAAAAAAAAAAAAAATGCTGATTGAAAATTTAGGGGTAGTTTGGTTTTGTGCACCATGCGTAGGGAGGGAGGGCCGCTTAAATTTCAACTGACCGCAACTTTTGATTGAACAGTTGAGATTTCTTGTGGTTTCTGCCATTGTTTACATCTGCAAGACCGCATTTAAAGCATGCATCATTAGGTTCTGGATATTCTCTGTAAGGGTTCCCCTTAATTGGCCTTAAACCTCCAAATCTTTTAATGACCAACATTTTGAAAGAGGTGGCGACTGAAAGTACTTCAGCGGTTTTCTTTCTGTTTTTGTTTGATTAAAATAGATCAATGACTCCGAAAGCACTTGCTTTGAACTTTTCTGAATAATTCTAATTCTTTGCGAACCGGTAATAATTTTAAAGGCCACTGGAGTCAGGAAAAGTATTTCAGAAAGTTTTCAAAAACTATTCAATTTTTAAAAAGGGTGCGGTTTTTGGAAAAGATTATAATTTACAAGAAAGGTTTAATTTTTTACAAGCTTATTGCTTCCGCAGTCAAAACATACATTGCTCATTGGAATATTCAGAGAAACGAGGTCCCTCTCTCCAATAAATCTCCAAAACGATGGCCTCGGGGCAGTGTCGTACGCGGGGGGGAGGGGTTCAGGGGGCTAAAGCCCCCCAGACCTCCGATTTCTAAGGGCAGAGGAAGAGGGGAGTAATTTTTCGTCAAACGCTCATCAGTGCAAGCCCATACTAACAAAATTCCTGCTTATACCACTGCCTCGGGGGAGTCGGGGGTTGCATATAATTTCGAAATACTGCGAAAGTTTAGTCTAAATGATCCTGTCTCAAGCCATCATTGCAACAAAATACAGGATTAGGGTGGTTTGGCTAACCATCGTCTTCGAAGCTAGCAGGTTTATGTCATAAAATGTATTGCAGTTAAGTCAAAGACTGCGATGCAAATCCTTGCGAATACTATAAACAAATTTGCAAGTAAAAAATTCCGTCTTAAAAAGCAACTTTAAAAAGTTTCTTGCTAATTTTCCAAGACTCCTATAAAACTCCTTATGAAAATCCGTATACTCTTCACTTCTAGGGGAGGGAGGGGGCATCGGCGCCTATAACTATATATAGTCCGACTTTGCCAATTTACCATTCCCTTTTTCCCCCACTTGTGACCTTTCAATACTAAGAAATCGCCCCTCCTGAGAAGTAAAAGGGTTGCTGAAACGAATTCGGGCTTGAAATTTGATACGATCCCGGGCGAAACCATTCTCACCTCATCGCTTGATTTTCAAAATTTGCACGTCTGGGGACAGATCAATACAGCACACATCATGATCAGTATTGATATCAATATCAATTCCTCTCCCCGTAAAAAAAAAAAAAAAAAAAAAAAAAAAAAAAAAAAAAAGAGTTGACGAAGAAAATCGAGTCGAATCAATCATCGAAGGATCGTGTATACCAACCAGCATTTGTAACGGGTGCCCCGTTCGAGAGAGCGAAGACTCACGAGTGACCACTCGCGGGGCGCAATCGAATAACAATTGACTTTGGCATCGATCAGCCTGGTGACACGTTCGGAAGAAGACGATGGGGAACGGGGGGACTCCCTAAGTCCCGAGGAGATGCTTCCGTTTTTTCTTTTCTCTCTTTCTCTTTCTCTCTCTCTCTCTCTCTCTCTCTCTCTCTCTCTCTCTCTCTCTCTCTCTCTCTCTCTCTCTCTCTCTCTCTCTCTCTCTCTCTCTCTCTCTCTCTCTCTCTTTGCACCACCCACTGCGACACCGCTGCGCGCCACGCCAGACTTACACGCTTTGAGTCACCTTTTTCAAAGGACTCTCTCCTTTATTCCAAAGACACGGATCCTCAAACGGAGGAGCAGGAGCTCCATAGCCGTAGCCAGGATATTGTCTTTCTCTCTCTTTGCCCATTTAAACGCATGTGTTAGAAAAAGACAGAAACCGGGGCTGAAGTCACGTGACAGCCCCTATATCCATCCTTTTCTAACAAATGCTTTTAAATGGGCTAAGAGAGAGATAGACAATATCCTGATGGCTACGGCTATGAGGAGCTCTATCTGCGATCTGCATCGATCTATCAAAACGAAAGCGATATCAAGGCCTTATCCCCGTAACGCTGCCAAGAACATCCTTCGGGCATCGAACGAGAGAAGGAAGGGGGGTGGAGGGTGGGGGAGGGTCGTCACCAATCGATTTTCGTTGATGCAGTCATTCGCTTCGCCCTTGCGTGAAGAAAGAATCACCCCCGTCACCCCTCTTTCTTAATGAGGACACTCTCCTTTTTTTTCTCTCTTTTTGTTTCAATGCTCTTCTTTTATTTTACCACCCCCCCCCCCCCCTCACCCCCCAATGCGTCCTAAGCGCGTGTCAGTCTATTATACCCTTGGCTACTTGTTTTATTGCTCGATCCCCTTAGTTTACATTTCACGGCTGTTTTTGTTTCAGGCCCGAACCACTGCCCTGCGTTGGCCGTTGGGCACGGAACAGTGCGTGTGTGTGGTTCTGTAAGGATTGAATTAAAATCGCGCGCTGCACTCTCAAGAATAGGTGCGAGAAATCCTTTTGTTTCGATGAATGAAAAAGAGGACAAACGCTCCTGAATCCACGAGAGAATGATGCAGATGTGTGTTCTTTATCCTCCTTCGTTGCGCATTAGAATCACTATAATCAGAAAATTGTGGGGTATGGTAATCGGCCAGGAGAAAATATCCAATTTCGTTTTCGGATCAAAGTATGTACTATGACTTTCAAAAGAAAGTACCTTGGTCGAAATTTTTACTCCTTCAAATTTTGGTGATTTTGAGCAATAAGGCTGTTGCACACTTTTGCTATACGCGATTTAATGGTCGATTCTGGTTTAAAAACCTTCAAAAATAACGATGGCATCACTAAAAACTTCCGAAATTCACTCCTAAACTCAATAAACACTTTTGTTTGCGAGGGTGTAATGGTGGCTGATGGTAATAATAATGGGAGATTCCGATCTAACAATACTGTAACTCCATCAAGAAGTGACCAATGAGAGAAGACTTTCATTTAACACCGGTGTCACAAAGTGTCACGGTACCATTCATCTCATGTGGATCATTACTCTGATGACTAGTTACTCTATGAATCATCCTTGTTAGCATAGAGAGAGTGATGAAATTAAGATAGGAATCTCCCATTATTACTGCCCTCAGCCACCATAAAACCCTCGCAAATAAAAGCGTTTATTGAGGTTACGAGTGAGTGAATTTCGGAAGTTTTAGTGCTGCCAGCGTTAGTTTTGGAGGTTTTTACACCAGGATCGACTATTATACATCGCTTATAGCCAAAGAGTGCAACAGCCCCATTTTTTGACTTTCGAGGGTTCAAGGACTAAGCAGCATGCACGTTTTAGAGCAGTGGCGGCTCGTGCGATTTGGCAACAGTGTTTTTATCCCATTTAAATACATGGAAAACAATCGAAACTCGAGGAGGCTGCCAGCCTCCGCTTGAATCGATTTTTTACCTAAGTTTAAGTGGGAAAAATGCATGGTTGCCAAATCTCACGGGCCGCAACTGTTTTAGAGTACGTCTCGAAAAATCGTAAAATCAATTAAACACAACGGAAATATTTAACACTAATAATAATTTCAACCAGGATACTTTCTTTTGAAAGTCACAGTACATTCATGATAATTTTCATGAATATCAAAAAATGCTAGCAGTAGTTGGAAAGATGCAGTGGCGGCTCGGGCGAATTGGCAGTGGCGCACCGAAGGGGGGGGGGCTACCGGGCTAAATCCCCCCCCCCCCCCACCCAGAGTAACTTTCCGGGCTGGTCTACAGGGTGTTTCTAAAACTTATGTCATCCTTTCTACCACGTATTTTTGAGGTCAAAATAAGACTTTTTTTCCCTCTAAACATGTGTCCGAAAATGCCCCCCTTTTGAGCTACAGCCCCCCAAAGTTTTAAAAAATTGTTGGTTTTTTTTTTAATATCGACCAGATTTATGAACCGAATGTCATGAAAATTGGTGTCACGCGGTACTTTTACGTGTAGAATCCATTAATGATCTCGAGAAATTCAGAAATGAGGTCTGACTGTACTTTTCAGGCAATCTTATACCTTCAACGACACAAATTTTATGTTACGGAATGGAAATTTGAAAAATAAATAATGAAATCAGATGGAAAAAACTCTTAGAAAGATATTTGGTCCATTTTGTTTTGGTCGAAACGACGCGTATTAAGCGAGATAATCGCTGCACAAGGTGGAAAAGTCAGCGGTTTTATCGCGAGGAGCGGCAGGAAGTATGCAACCCGCCACTCCGCTGCTTCTTCGGGCCGCCCGCTACAGTAAAAGCGCTGACTTCTCCACCTTGTGCAGCGATTATCTCGCTTAATACGCGTCGTTTCGACCAAAACAAAATGGACCAAACATCTTTCTAAGAGTTTTTTCCATCTGATTTCATTATTTATTTTTCAAATTTCCATTCCGTAACATAAAATTTGTGTCGTTGAAGGTATAAGATTGCCTGAAAAGTACAGTCAGACCTCATTTCTGAATTTCTCGAGGTCATTAATGGATTTTACACGTAAAAGTACCTCGGGAATCCAATTTTCATGACATTCGGTTCATAAATCTGGTCGATATTAAAAAAAAACCAACAATTTTTTAAAACTTTGGGGGCTGTAGCTCAAAAGGGGGGCATTTTCGGACACATGTTTATAGGAAAAAAAAGTCTTATTTTGACCTCAAAAATACGTGGTAGAAAGAATGGCATAAGTTTTAGAAACACCCTGTATAACTAAACGCCGCACTCTGCATTTTGTGACAAAGCTGCCGATTTGCGTAGATTTAATTGCATTTTTCAATTCACCGATGATTCATCCGGTTGAGAAAAGATACTCAGTTCAATTCAGTGTATGACTACTCTGATCTGTAATCTTTTCTCAATCGGTAGTCGGTGGAAACGCCGCTAGTTAATTAAAATATCCGCAAGTTTTCAAAGTTATCGACGACTCTATCGGTTGAGAAAAGATAAAACACGCTAGTATTTTCGTGGATTACAGTCATACGCTGAACTAATTTCTGTAATATTTTCTCAACCGGTGGAATCTTCGGTGAATTTAAACGTCATTAAATTTACGCAAATCGGCGGCTCTGTTTTGTGATGCTAAAAAAATTTCTCAAGAAGCTTTGATTTTTAGCCCCCCCCCCCCCCAAATCCTGGGAGCGCCACTGAGAATTGGCAACGATGTTTTTCCTCCACTTAATTAAATCTATGAACAACAATCGATCGCTGGTGAAGCGCTGCTCACTGTAAAATCGATTGTTTTGCATTGAATTAAATGTAAGAAAAACATTGTTGTCAAATTGCAAGAGGTGCTTTTGCGGAAATATGGTTTTTTTTAGAAAGAGTGTGTATTTTGTAAGATCACCCCTCCAGTCCCTGAAAAATTCTAGAAATGGGTTATTAGGCGGGAAAGTGCTTGAGAATATAAAAAAATTCGAACTTTTGCTAGATGCAAGTTCTCAGAAATGCAAAATTTTAGAATTTGTATCACGAAGAAATGCGGCCAGTTGCCGTGTTCAAATTATTCAAAATTATTTTTTACATACTCACCTCTTGTCTTCCGTAAATTCTGCTCTCTTTGGTTGATTTTGTGCCCCCAAGGAAATTTTTCTGGATTCACGCCTTTGGTTTTTAGTATGCCTGTTATCTTTAGGCTAGCAGTGAAAGCTTTTTTAAGAAAAACTCAAGCGTCATTGATGCACTAACATGCTCTGTGTCTGCGATGAAGAAGTGCATGGACTGCGAATTTCTTGTTTCTAGAGGGCTTGATGATTCGACTTTTTAGGAAGAGCTCTTTGACACATATTGTGTAATGGGACGACCATTAGGTTTGAAAAGTCATATCTCACGTTCAGATTGCGCGAAAAAGCTCATGTTGCGCATCAAGAATTATTTAGATGGTACCACATCACAAAAAAATTACAACATCGTTATTCAACACATTTCACGTAAATATTGTCAAAGTATGTAAGATTAAGTACTTAAACGAGGTGAACCAGATTTTACTTCTCTATTTTATCTAACTCTCCTCCATGAGACTTTGAGACTCAACGTTAAATCGTGTTTTGGTAACTGCAACTGCTCATTGAAAAAATCTTGGATAAAATTCTGGATCATCATGGGCGCACCCAGGGGAGGGGTGGCCAAGGGGACCAAGGCCCCCCCCCCCCCTTAGGGAGAAAAAAAGGAGGAAAGGAAAGAAAAAAATGAGGAAAGGAAAGACAAAAAGGAGAAAAGCAAAGGAAAAAATGAGGAAAAGAGAAACAGAGAAGAGGAAAAAAGGATGAGAGAAAAAGAAGAGATGGGAAAGGAAATGAGTTAAAAAAAAGTATCAATGTCATGAAACATATTTTTCCTTGGAGGAACACATCTTTCCCGACAGCAATGTCCTTAATTAATTGTTAATTTCGCTCAATCTTCTTCTGAAATCTAGATTTCCTGAAGACTCCGTCTTTCTATCAGCATGCGATGAAGATATTTCCGTTCCATCAGCATAGTCTCGGAAAATCTCATTTTTCTCGAGAGTTAATTCAATATAGAGTTTCTTGATAGAAGTAGCCTAATTTTGCGACTATGAAGAGCTAAATTTTCAACATTTTCCGGGGGAGGACCCCCAGACCCCCGGAGGAGGACCACCAGACCCCCCCATATGAAATGACAACTTGCCCCCCCTCCCCCCACATAGAAATCCTGGGTGCGCCCATGTGGATGGATCATATTCACGCACCAAGGATAAAAAATTATAAAACGAAAATGTTTTTCCTTCAGGCTTGGCCGTAGCCAAGATTGGGGTGTCAGCAACTTTAAATTTTTGTTTTTTCGGGGTTGACTGCTGATCTTTTCTCCCTTTTCTCTCTCCTGTTTTCCTTTCATTCTCCATTTTCCCCTTTTTTCCTGATATTTCAAGCGGAAGTTTTAGCCTCATCAGCCCTCTCCCTGGTTACGGCCATGCCTTCAGGTTTCAAAGGATTAACCTGCAAATCTTCGTCATCAATCGAACTATGGCGAACAGTCAGCGCCATCTATTGGCGAATCTAGAACTACATCGGTGAGGACTATGGCGTCATTTCCGTAACCCACGCGAGAAATACATACGACCGCGAGAGAAATGAAACCTTGTCGCGAGAAATGAGAGTAACACGCGAGAAAAATCTACGACCGCGAGAGAAAAGAAACCTTGTCGCGAGAAATGAGAGTAACACGCGAGAAAAATCTACGACCGCGAGAGAAAAATTGCTTAGAGTAGAAATACTAACAGTTCGCGCGAGAAACGAGTCTGGCGAGAAATGTACTTCATGTCGGAGAATTACTAACAGTTCGCGCGAGAAACGATTCCGGCGAGAAATGGTTGCTTGTTGGAGAAATAATAACAGTTCGCGCGAGAAACGAATCCAGATACCACCCGCATAACACTCAAAGTGAGAATCGAACTCAAATACCACCCGCACAACACGACTCGTAATGTTGGTACTCCTGCAGGATTTACGCTGTTGCCAAAACTCCAATTATAAAACAGGAAAGTATTAATAATTGAACCACCTCCAGGACGTTCCGAAAAGGAACTCCCTGAATTGAACTAACCTCAAAAAAAAAAAACTAAAGACTTGATGAATGAGTTCATCTTTGTCTCTTCCTACTGTGCATTCTAGTTTTGTGCACTTATTTCATCTTTATCTCTTCCATGAAAATTTATTGGGTCTAAGTTTGTCGGTGTAAAATCTTGTGACATCCGTCTCGAT